>JARQOC010000004.1:605254445-605312836 GCA_033576535.1 Allobates femoralis
TGCAGAGGGCATGCAGACGCAAACGCAGCCCATAATCATGTGAACGCAGCAGAGAATCTCTGCATGCGTTCACATTACTATGGTGCCCCGGCAGCCAATCAGCTGCCTCTGGGGGCGGCCAGGAGGAGGAGATCAGTGGCAGAGATTTTCTCCTCCCGGCACAGCTGATCTCCCGCCGGTGTCACCGGGGAGAACAGCTGATCTGACAGCTGTTTAAATCTCCCGCGCTGACACCGGATAGGGTGATATCAGTGCGGGAGATAAGAAACAGCTGAGCGCTGCTTCAAATCTCACGCGCCGACATCGCCTATTTAAACAGCTGTCAGATCAGCTGTATCTCCCCGCTGACACTGGCGGGAGATCAGTGGCGGCTCTGCATGATCTCCCGGTGGCCGCCGGTGATCACCGGCGGCAACCGGGAGAGATTTCAATGGGATCCGCAGCGTTCTCCTGCGGTGTCATGCGGAGGACACTCCGGATCCATTGAGATCCATGCATTGTTTGTGCACTTGCGGGCGCTTACGGGTAAAACAAGCGCCCATGACCGCACAAAAAATGCAACAAGCTGCGTTCAGAGTGCGCACAAATTGTGCGCCTCCGAACGCAGCCAAACGCAGGCACATGCGTTCCCATGTTAAACATAGGACCGCAGTGCGCAAGTGTTTGGCTGCGTTCGGTACGCAGCGTTTACAAACGCTAATGTGAAATAATAACAAATTCCTCCAAATAACAGTACCTTAGTCAGGTCACTGAGTTCTCCAGGAACATTCACATTGCTGCTGAGGACACTTCTACTGTAGATGACAATCTTAGGTCTACAATGGATTAAAGATCCAAAGGTCATATCATCCCTGGACTGGTCATAAATAGCCAAGGCCCTCATATTGTCCAACAATCACAACCAGCTTTGTTCCTCAGGAGAAAAGGGTTATTTAATATGTAAATGTCTGAAGCGCTTCAGAGATAATCAGGTCTGCCCTTGCATCAAAGTGATGGTATCAGCTGGTCAATCTGAGGGCTCCTACAAACATCTGTGAACATCTTCTGATCTCAGATTGCAATGTATGGACTTGGCTGTAGCCCTCCCAAGCTGAGTGTCACAGATTTATGGAAATATATGAAGCTGTCACGCTCCCGCATTGCAGATTTATGGAAATCTATGAAGCTGTCACGCTCCCGCATCGCAGATTTATGGAAATATCTGAAGCTGTCACACTCGGGTTGTGTGATGCCAGTTTGTGCATTGTGATCATAGATCGCTCCAATGTTCAGAGAGCCCTAATCCAGGGCAATTCATTTTTCCAAAAAGCCAAGTGAGGAACTGACTTATGTGCATGGCTAAACCAACAGACCGAACTTAATTCTGCCCGTTATTATTATTCTTTATACTTATTTTATGTTATATTAATTTTTAGCACTTCAAAATTATAAGAACTACATTTGATGACTCGCTGCTACTGCTACTAAATGTTAATATAGGACTTATTGTAACCTGCATTATCAGTAACCGCAAATCAAAACTAAGAATTACTGCCTTTTATAAAGTTTATAAATCATACTGTCCTAGTTGTTCAGCACTAGTACCTTGATCAACAGTTCCCCCTCACATACAATATAATGTCTCCAATCACTCCCACACAGAATAATGGATTGCACAGACAGTATGATGGACCCCTCATTTCCCCATCACAGCATGATGTCCCCGGTCACCTAGACAAACAATATGATGGACTCTACAAACTCTACATCCCCGCCACGCTGTATGCTGGCCCTCACAGCTTCCCATGCACAGTATGTCTCCCAGTCACCCCCCACAAACAGTATGATAGACCCTCATAGACAGCATAATGAATTCCACAGTTCTCCCACACACAGTATAGTATGTTGGATCCTACTGCCCCCCACACATAGCAAGGACCACACAGCTCCCAATGCAAACAGCTTCAGGAAGGCCCTAAGCTCTCTCAACTTTGTGGGGATTGGCTCTTCTGGGCAGCGGCCACCTTTTCTCGCATCGGAAAGACCCCCTCACTGACCCAGGTACTTGATCTCCCTGTGAAACAAATGACATTTTTTGGCGTTTCACCTTCACCCCATCCCTCTGTAGCCATTCCAACACCCGACTGAGATTTTCTATGAAAGTGGAGAAGTTGATAATGTCATCGAGGTTTATCAGGGTTGAATTGAAGCTCAGATCACCAAGGCCTCTCTCCAAACAGTTGGCACGCCCTGAGGGTGTTACTCTAAATGGCATCTGACTGAACTGAAACATCCCCATGAAAGGGATAAACACAGTCTTGGGACAATCTTTTTCAGCCATGGGAACCTGCCAGTAGCTGCTGTCCAGGTCCAGGGAAGTTTTCTCAGAGTAGACAGTGACTCTTCTACTCTGCTTAACTGATAGTTGAGCATCGGCACTGTCCGAGATTTCTATCTGTAGTGTCTTATCCTTCTTGCAAACCAAGACAACGTGCCACCCACAAGCTCTGGAGCACCAGTATTACTTCATTTTGCAACACGTGAGATAGTAAGTCCTTTATTTCTTGATACATAGAAGGTGAGATCTGGCAGTATCTATCTCGGATGGGGGCGGTGTCTCCTGTTGGGATCTTCTGTTGGATGGTGGTTATACTTTCCCATTACTGAGATAGAAGATGGTAGTTACTGGTGAGATTCTATGACAACAGGAGGAGGGAGCTAGAAGCAGAGCTCCGCCCCTTCTCACTCTTCTATCTACATAGAATCTTATCAGTAACAACTGCCATCTCCTATCTCAGTGATGGGAAGGTTTTCACTCAATACAGATATAACCTCAGAATTGAGAATTAAATGACTGATCAATTCTGGCAGAGAAAGAAGCAAATTTGTCTGATAAGCTATATCACAAAGTTGCCTATTCTCATGTGTACTATTGATTTATAAAATAAAAATTAAAATAACAGTTACGCTTTAACCTTCTTCTAGTCATAAGTTGTGAGGAGATGCTCATGTCAGCTTCTACCACCAAATATGGCACATCTTCTCGGGTCACCAGCCCTAGTACGATGGCTTTATCCTACTCCGTAGTGGTTTTTAGGTCACGGGTCATAGAGTCCCCGCACCCCGCCAGGATGTCTTGTGGTTAGGGTCGTGTAGTTTCCCCAGTCATGTCTAGAGAGCCGGCTCTCTGGCTGCCCTGGCCTAGCCACCAGTGACCCGTGTTGGTTGGGATCACCTGTCTCCTTCAGTCTCTCCAGTTTCAACGTTAGGGTGTGTCAGATTGAGGATCATTCCCTTCTCCACCCTCCAGGGCAAGCTCCCTTCTGGGCAAATTACCTCCAGGGAATATCTGGGAGATTGGCTGTTGTTCTACCTCCTGGGCATGCTACCTCCAGGGAATCCTCAATCGAATGTCTCGCCCAACTTAGTGTTCCAGTGTTTTACTACTGTTCCTCCACCTACTTGTCCGTGGTATTTTCTACTTCCCACCCACACGTCTCTAAACTCCTGCCACCCCTTGCCCAACATAGAATGATTGGCTTAGGGTCGGAGTGTGTCTGTGTGTGGGTGTTTTGTGAGTTGACCGTCTTACCTTGTCTAGCGGCAGTTCACCCTGTGGTTGCAGGGGTGCCACAATGACCTTTGTATATCATTTATGACCAGCACTCAGTAGTGGGAGGTTGAAGGTGCTATGTAGGAAAGAATCAGGTGATCTCTATCGTAGTTATAATAGAATCCAAGCACTCATCTGGTTTAGTTTCAAGTGATTTATTGTGAAGCACACATGGATGGTGAGCACACATGGATGGTGAGGTGACTCCTCACCAGATGAGTGCTTGGATTCTATTATAACTACAATGACCTTTGGGTTTTCATTGGCTGTAAGTCATAATCATAAACATTAACAGAAATAAACACTTGAAATAGATCACGCTGTGTGTAATGACTCTACATAATATATGTGTTTCATTTTATGTATTACATTATGGGGAAAAGCAAACTTTTTGATAGAATTCACCTCTTTCTCATCTTGGAAACCACAAAGGATCCAATTCAAACTGCTTGTTCTCACCCACAAAGGTCTTCACAGTGCAGCACATCCCTACATCTCCTCCCTCATCTCTGTCCATCAACCCACCCATTCTCTGGAAGTGACTTTAGACTCAATTCTGCATTAATCCGAACCTCCCATTCCCGGATCCAAGACTTCTCCCGAGCTGCAGCAATTCTCTGGAATGCTCTACCCCAAGAAATTAGGTGTATCCACAACTTACATAGTTTCAGGCGATCCCTAAAAACACATCTTTTTAGGGCGGCCTATCATGATCCCTTGTCAAAGTCATCTTGACATAGCCTATCCGCTCCACCAGTCTCAAGTGGACCACAAATAATGGTTGGTGACCACTTACAGTTGTGGCCAAAAATATTGACAACCCCTGCAATTCTGTCAGATAATACTCAGTTTCTTCCTGAAAATGATTGCAATCACAAATTCTTTGGTATTATTATCTTCATTTAATTGTCTTCAATAAAAAAACACAAAA
This sequence comes from Allobates femoralis, assembly GCA_033576535.1. Lineage (NCBI taxonomy): Eukaryota > Metazoa > Chordata > Amphibia > Anura > Aromobatidae > Allobates > Allobates femoralis. The sequence goes on from JARQOC010000004.1 coordinate 605,258,969, forward strand.
GAGAATGAAGCAAAAAGCAAAACATTGATCATTTCACACAAGACTCCAAAAATGGGCCAGACAAAAGTATTGGCACCCTCAGCCTAATACTTGGTTGCACAACCTTTAGCCAAAATAACTGCGATCAACCGCTTTCGGTAACCATCAATGAGTTTCTTACAATGCTCTGCTGGAATTTTAGACCATTCTTCTTTGGCAAACTGCTCTAGGTCCCTGATATTTGAAGGGTGCCTTCTCCAAACTACCATTTTTAGATCTCTCCACAGGTGTTCTATGGGATTCAGGGCTGGACTCATTGCTGCCACCTTAGAAGTCTCCAGTGCTTTCTCTCAAACCATTTTCTAGTGCTTTTTGAAGTGTGTTTTGGGTCATTGTCCTGCTGGAAGACCCATGACCTCTGAGGGAGACCCAGCTTTCTCACACTGGGCCCTACATTATGCTGCAAAATTTGTTGGTAGTCTTCAGACTTCATAATGCCATGCACACGGTCAAGCAGTCCAGTGCCAGAGGCAGCAAAGCAACCCCAAAACATCAGTGAACCTCCGCCATGTTTGACTGTAGGGACCGTGTTCTTTTCTTTGAATGCCTCTTTTTTTCTCCTGTAAACTCTATGTTGATGCCTTTGCCCAAAAAGCTCTACTTTTGTCTCATCTGACCAGAGAACATTCTTCCAAAACGTTTTAAGCTTTCTCAGGTAAGTTTTGGCAAACTCCAGCCTAGCTTTTTTATGTCTCGGGGTAAGAAGTGGGGTCTTTCTGGGTATTCTACCATACAGTCCCTTTTCATTCAGACGCCGACAGATAGTATAGGTTGACACTGTTGCACCCTCGGACTGCAGGGCAGCTTGAACTTGTTTGGATGTTAGTCGAGGTTCTTTATCCACCATTCGCACAATCTTGCGTTGTAATCTCTCGTCGTTTTTTCTTTTCCGTCCACATCTAGGGAGGTTAGCCATAATGCCATTGGCTTTAAACGTCTTGATGACACTGCGCACGGTAGTCACAAGAACATTCAGGTCTTTGGAGATGGACTTGTAGCCTTGAGATTGCTCATGCTTCCTCACAATTTGGTTTCTCAAGTCCTCAGACAGTTCTTTGGTCTTCTTTTCTCCATGCTCAATGTGGTACACACAAGGACACAAGCAATAAAAGAAAAGGAGGGGGAACAAGAGGCGCAATAGTGCCCTATCACTTGTGACACTAAATATCAAGGTGTACAAGGATTTCACTCACCTATGTCAGTTGTGAGACCCACAACTGGTTTGAAGGCATGTGGTAATAATGTCCTGATGGCTGCTGCTGGACTTCCACCGACCACTCACTCGTGGAGACACATCAAGATGTTGGGAAGGAAAGGTGTACATCAGTCTGCGCTGCCAGGTCCACTCACTCCAAAGAAAACACGATTATGTGATGTTCAAACAGTTTTCCTTTATTTTCTCCGACGCGTTTCGGTGCCCTCCTGGCTCCCTGAAGAAGGTGCCAGGAGGGCACCGAAACGCGTCGGAGAAAATAAAGGAAAACTGTTTGAACATCACCTACTCGTGTTTTCTTTGGAGTGAGTGGACCTGGCAGTGCGGACTGTTGTACACCTTTCCTTCCCAACACAAGGACACAAGACAGAGGTTGAGTCAATTTTAATCCATGTCAACTGGCTGCAAGTGTGATTTAGTTACTGCCAACACCTGTTAGGTGCCACAGGTAAGTTACAGGTGCTGTTAATTACACAAATTAGAGAAGCATCATATGATTTTTCTAACAGTTCCAATACTTTTGTCCACCCCTTTTTTTATGTTTGGTGTGGAATTATATCCAATTTGGCTTTAGGACAATTATTTTTGTGTTTTTTCATTGAAGACAAATTAAATGAAGATAATAATACCAAAGTATTTGTGACTGCAATCATTTTCAGGAAGAAACTGAGTATTATCTGACAGAATTGCAGGGGTGTCAATACTTTTGGCCACAACTGTATACTGCTCCTTAGGGTATGTGCACATTGGAAGTTTTGTGAGCTGTTTTTTAGCGTTTTCCGCCGGCGTTTTCCGCTGAGTTTTATGTAAATTTATGTTAATCCTAACCAGCGGTTGGCTTAACATGCTAGTCAATGGATTTCAGAAAACGCTGTTTACATTAGAACGTTTTTTTTTTTTCTCCTTTCCACTTTCTTCACCGGTTTTCAAAGATAGAGCGTGTGACTTCTTTTGAGCGTTTTTCCAGCGTATCTAGCTTACAAGTGCACAAAAAAGTCTTAAAAACGCCAAGAAAAACCGCCAGAAAACGCTGTATAAACGCTAAAAAACCGCCCAAAAAACGCTAAAAAAACGATGGACACTGCTGAGGTCAGGAATTTCATCTCCTGAAATTCTACTCCGGTTTTCTGACGGTCTGCAATGATACAGAACCGTCCAATGTGCACATACCCTAACTGTTCCCTATCTCCTCAAGTTGACTATACCATCATTGTAAATAAGCACCTGTACTTTGTCACCCCCACCTCATTGTTAGATTGTAAGCTCTTATGAGCAGGGCTGTCATTATTTTGCTCTAATTATTGTATTGTATTATGCTTTGCATTATATTGTACTGTTTATTTGTATTGCATTGTATTTTTTAATAACTGTTTCCTATGATTGTTTAAACATGAACTTCGAATTGTGAAGCGCTGTAAAATATGCTGGCGCTATATACGGTAAATAAAAATTATTATTATTTTAAATTCATTGAATTGCACCTGTATTTCTCTATGGACTTATACCATTGAGTTCTATCTTGGCCTGTGCTTTACCAGGGGTCTTTTTGATGGTTGTTGGAGGATGACCCCTTATTCTTAATTATTGAGGTCTACGTTTGCCTTTTTAAATATTTTTATACTTTTGAGTGCTGAGTGTCTTGTCCTTTGCTTTTTGTAATAAAGATTTCTTGTATTATTTTGCAAAGTTCAGGTTGCATCCCTCTTTTCTTCTTTTTCCTCCATGTTTTGCGCATACATATGCTGGGGATGATCCCTTTATATTTACCGTATATAAGATGCATTGAAGAAAAAAAAAATAGTGGTGCCCTCTCACATGTTTAAACACTCACAGACGAGGACATATGGGGAAGAATTATCAAAACGGTCTTGGTTTCCCATAGTGCAGCTTTCATTTTCCCTCCTTGCGAGCGCTGTGGCCCCCGGGAGTCATATGACATAACCAATGTCACAAGTTCGCCAGGAGACAGAGCACTTGGAGTGACGCCGATAAGAGAGGTATGAATGCTTTTTTCTTATTTATGGGGGTATTTAAAATGAGTTGCACATTTAATGCACTATAAAATCAGAAATAATCATGTTAAAAATTAATTAGATTGATTAACCATTAATCACAATAAACATCAGAAAAAAAACATCAGCCACTTGAGGGCAGTATAAGACCACAAGATCTTTACCTCAGGATTTGTATCCAAAACCAGGAGTGGGTGACAAATACAGAAGTGGTGACTTGTTTCTATTATACTTCTCATGATTGTTCCACTCGTGGTTTTGACTACAAAACCTGAGGTAAAAAACTCACCAAATCCTCACCGTGTGCACGAGGCCTAAGACACAATTGACCCAGGAGTTAGGCCTCGTGCACACGGTGAGGATTTGGTGAGTTTTTTACCTCAGGATTTGTAGACAAAACCAGGAGAGGAACAATCAGGAAAAGTATAATAGAAACACGTCACCACGTCTGTATTTATCACCCACTCCTGGTTATGGTTGCAAAAACTGAGGTAAAAAAACTTTCCAAATACTCACTGTGTGTACATGGCTAGGACACAATTGAGTTTGGCTACGTGCCCACGGAGAGCATTTGGTGCAATTTGTACCTCAGTATTTGCTGTCAAAACCAGGAGTGGGTGATAAATACAGAAGTGGTGATGTGTTTCTACTATTGTTTTCATCTGATTGTTCCACTCCTGGTTTTGTCTTACAAATACTGAGGTAAAAAACTCACCAAATCCTCACAGTGAGCACGAGGCCTAACTATCAGGTCAGTGGTGTCTTAAGCCCCCGTCACACATAACGAGATTGTTAGCGAGATCGTTGTAACGTCACAGGTCACTAACAATCTCGCTAAGTGTGACACTTAGCAGCGATCAGGCCCCTGCTGTGAGATCGCTGATCGTTACAAATTGCTCTGGGGCATTTTTTGATCGTTGTTCTCCCGCTTGTCAGCACGCATCGCTGCTTGTGACAGCGAGAGACCAGCGATCAGCAATCTCACAGGCTGGTAACCATGGTAAACACCGGGTATCCAGGCAGTGCGCACTGCCTAGATACCCGCTGTTTATCATGGTTACCAGTGCTAAGCAGGGAGGACGCTGGTAACTATGATAAACAGTGGGTATCTAGGTAGTGCACGCTAAGGAAACACACTGGCGTGTAAAAAAAGGTCCGACTGTCGTTCCCGAGAGTTGTACGAGTGTCGTCCGATTTTTGGTCCGTGTGCAATCCGTTTTTTTTTCTCAGCAGCAATTACTGTAGAATCATTTACAGGAACATTTTTTTTACAGTTGTCTGCAATACAGAATGATAATGTATCAATTTAAAAATCGAATGCCTCTCAGATGGTCCATGTGCAGTCCAACTGCGGTCTGTGATTTTTGTCAGACCCATAGACTTGCACTGCCGAGTCTTGCACGTGAATCTCACACTGTCGCAGCATGTTGCGACTGCTTTCTCGTCCATGAAGCGGACGAGACAAAAACGCCCGACAGTCGCAAATGTGCGTTCAGACATTAACTAACATTGGTCCGACTGCAATACGAGGAAAACTCACATTGCAGTTGTCCGAGTTTCACACCAGTGTGTCTGCTGTACCTTTTGTAGGCAAAACCAGAAGTGGAACAATCAGAGAAAAAGTATAATAAATACGGAAGTGGTGGACGTGTTTCTATCACCCACTACTGTTTTTTTCTTACAAATACTGAGATAAAATAGTCGCCAAATACTCTTCGTGAGCACGAGGCCTAACTCTCAGGTCTGTTGTTTAAATATCAGAAAATTCCTGCATCTAACATAGTGTTCCAGCCTTGTACATCATGTCCATGACGATGTACAGTATATACAATGCTAACTGGACCTTACTTTCATTGACAGTTTGCCGATGGTACCTGTAAATTGCTGGTCATTTCGGAAAACCTCTTGAAGCATTAGTTTTCTCCAGCCACATCTGTGAATCTATTCACTGCGCTTTATTGTAGATGTTTTAATTCTAATGAATTAAAATAGATTATATTTTTCAACAGAGAACAATATAGGTGCATATGTATCATGCTGCATGGCAATTGTTTATGGCAGTTATATCAGTGTTTACTACTAAGGCTGGAAACACACTGGCGTGTAATAAAACGGTCCGATTGACGTATCTGAGAGTCGGACGAGTGTTGTCTGATTTTTGGTCCTTTTTGCATCCAACTGCGATGCGACTGTCTGACATTTCTCTCAGATCACATCCGAGTGTTGTCCGTGTGCAATCCGTTTTTTTTTCTCAGCAGCTATTACTGTATAATTATTTACAGGAACATTTTTTACAGTTGTCTAAGCCCCTGAATGAAAATGTATCAATTAAAAAATCAGATCCGACTCGGATCGTCCGTGTGCGGTCTGACTGTGGTCCATTATTTTTGTTGGCTTGCATTGGCGATTCTCGGTCGTAAATCGCATTCTATCGCAGCATGTTGTGACTGCTTTCTCATCCGTGAAGCGGATGAGAAAAAAACGTCCGACACTCGGAAAAGTGCTCTCAGACATTAAATAACATTGGTCCGACTGCAATGCGAGTTTTTCTCGCATTGCAGTCGTCTGAGATTCACGCCAGTGTGTCCGTACCCTAAAGCTATGTGTCGACACAACTTTTTAGGTGCAGAAATTTTCTGCAACAAAATCGCTGCTAAACTGCACCCTGTGCCAGAAAATCACACCACATACACAATGTGTTTTTGATGAGTTTTTTGGTGATGACTTTTTTCACTATTCTTTTTTTTTTTTATAATTCTTTATTTTTCATTTTATGAATACACAAATATAAGAGCAAAGAGTAAACAATTATCTTCATCAAAGATCTCATAACAATGTTCTAAATCCAAATTATATTAAAATTAAATATATCAAATAGTCCGTGAACTATTATAAAATAAAATAAAATAACTACGGCAGGTAAAACATCCTGTCTACCATATCCAATCCTATCAATTTGTCATTTTAAATAAAAGGACAAGCGTTATATATATCAATATACAATCCTCCTTAGCAAAAAAACAAAACAAAAGGAGAAATAGAAAGAAATAAGCTAAGACGGAGATGGGAGGGGAAAAGGGGGATAAAGTGGTAGGGAGGGTGGTGGGGTGCGTAGGGGGGGGGGGGGGGGGGGGGGGAGAAGGGGGAGGGAGGGGAGAGGAGAGGGGAGCCTTCAGAGCTTCCGTAAGGAAGAATGTACATTTTCCAGTAAAGGTTTCCCATTATTACCAGTAGGGACCAACCCCTTAGCAATCTCTGTGAGTTTTGTAAGTATCCGATTGTTGGAACCTCATCCAGCTAAACCATGTGTTCCTAAATTTCTCATAAGTATCGTGCATAGAGGAGGTCAAGTCCTCAAGATGCATAAGGTCGTTCACCTTCTCAATCCACATAGCAACAGTAGGGCACGTCTCTTTTTTCCAAAGTATCGGGATGCATGATCTCGCTGCCATAACTAGGAATTGCATCAGCGAGTGTTTATATTTATGCGGGGGAATCCCACAGTGATGTAACATGAAGAGACCTGGGCCTAGATCATCAGCATATTCCGTAACCGTCCGTATGATCCCCGTCACCTCGGACCAGAATGATTGGAGTTTTCTGCACTCCCAGAATATGTGAAGTAGCGTACCGTCCGCCACACCACACCTCCAACACCTCGGGTCTACAGAAGGAAAGAGTCTGTGCATATGGACTGGGACTCTATACCATCTTGTCAGCAACTTATAATTAGCTTCCTGCAGTCTTGAACTTATTGAGGTAGAATGCGCTAATGTAAAAATGGCCGATCTCTGCTCTGTAGACAGCTCAAGACCCAGGTCCGCCTCCCAACGCTGCATGAAATGGGGAATCAGGAGATTCGGGGGAGAGATCAAACACGCGTAGGTCTGTGATAATGCGTGTCTACTATCAGCTGTGGTAGAGCACAAAGTTTCAAATACTGTCTTAGACTGTAGATATGTCTCCTTAGAAGGAAGCCCCTGCAGGTAGTGTGCCAGTTGTACGGATCTCCAAAAACCCAACGCCGTCGGATGTGTAATCAAGTTAAGCTGTTTGAGGGTTGGCCAAGTTTCACCATCCCCCCACCTCTCAATCCTGTCCAAACCCGCCGTTATCCACCGTTGGAACACAGGGTCATCAACACTGGGTTTAAAGTCTGGGTGGCTAAGGATCGGACCTAGGCTTGACCCGTGTGGTATCATTAGAGCTCTAACCAAAGTGTGGTCACAAATTTTAAGAGTGGTCCCAATCGTTGGGTGATCATAGAGTGACTCTCCTCTCCGAAGTGATACCCAGGGCAGTGTCTGAATTCTGAGGGGGGTAGAGTCTCGCTCAATTTGTACCCATAATTTATTTTCACCGTGCCTACACCAGTCTATTACTCGCGTAAGGTGGCTGGCAATGTAATACAATTTAATATTTGGGAGGTTCACTCCACCATCTCTTTTCCGTCTATATAAGATCGATCTCGCTAAACGAGGTCTCGTGTTACTCCAGATGAATCTTGTCTGCATTTGTGCGATTGTCTTAAAATATGATAGCGGTATGGTGATGGGCAGAGTCTGTATATAATATAATATCCTAGGGAGGATAGTCATTTTGAACAGTTGACACCTACCCGTCCATGTAAAAGTAGACATTAGCCATCTCTCGCAGTCTGCTTTAATTGATCTTAATAGAGAGGGAAAATTTGCACTATACAGATCTCTAACATCTGGAGTAATCTGCACTCCCAAGTAGCGAAGAGCTTTATGAGACCAATGAAATGTGAAGGCGTTTTGTAACCTATCTATTTGGTTATTAGGAAGCGTCACATTTAGGGCCTCTGATTTTGATCTGTTTATTTTAAAATTGGAGAGGGTACGATATGTCTCTAATTCCTTCAGGAGGATAGGAAGGGAAACCTCAGGTTTCGTCACAAAAAACAGGAGATCGTCTGCATATGCCGCAATTTTGTGTACATCCGATTTTGTCTGTATGCCAGAAATGTCCCCATTCATCCTAATATGACGTAATAACGGCTCCAGGGTCAATATAAAAATTAGTGGGGACAATAGGCATCCTTGACGCGTGCCATTATTAATGTCAAATGACTCAGAAAGGATCCCGTTGACCCGCACATTTGCCGAAGGGACAGAGTAGAGAGACAGCACCCAGCCAAGCATCTTTGCTCCCAAACCGATGTATGACAATGTCTCCTTAATGAAAGACCAATGTACGCGGTCGAACGCTTTCTCTGCGTCTGTAGATAGTAACATCAGTGGGGATTTGGAGATCTTGGCCATATAGATTAAGTCTATAGCTTTAGTGGTGTTGTCTCTGGCCTCTCGTCCCATGACAAATCCTGTCTGGTCCGGATGAATTATGCTCGGTATGAATGGGGAAAGTCTCGCCGCCAAAATTTTAGCAAAGAGCTTAATATCCACATTCAGCAGGGATATCGGGCAGTAACTGGAGCACAACAGAGGATCCTTCCCTGGTTTGTGAATCACTGCTATAGTCGCTCTTAATGCATCTTTCGGTGGTATAGCCGTCGACATTGCGTTAAAGAAATCTTTCAGGCATGGCAGAAGAAACCCTTTTAATTTTTTATAGTAACTGACTGTGAACCCATCTGGGCCTGGTGCTTTACCTGATTTAGTTGACGACAAAGCGTCTTCAATCTCCTGTTCTGAAATTGGCGTCTCCAAGGAGTGTGTTACCGAGTCTGCCAACTTCGGGAGGGTCGAAGATTGGATGTAATCTCTTATGCGGGTTGTAAGTGCAGTTAAGGCCGACGAGGACTTGTTCGTGTCCAGGTTGTACAGGGTAGTGTAATAATGTTTAAATGCCTCGGGTATATCTCGGGGAAACTTTGAACGCTTCGAGGTACCAGGGTTAGATATTTCAGAGACATATGTGGCAGCTCTATGGAGTTTGGAGGCCCTCGCCAAGGCTCTACCCGCCTTATTCCCATATTCATAAAAGTGGCGGCGGCATCTGGAGAGTACCCCTTTTGCCTTGTGTAGTAAGGTCGTGCGTAGCGTCTCTCTAACGTCTAGAAGTTCTCTCTTCAGGTCAGGAAGGGACTGACGCTTGTGTCTAGTTTCCAGGTCTCTCAGTTTTGCCATGAGATCCTTGATTTCTGCTTCTCTATTTTTCTTTAATCTAGCCCCATGTTGTATTAGAATGCCTCTCACTACACATTTATGAGCCTGCCACACCACCCCAGGCGTCACATCCGGAGAGTTGTTCAAGTCAAAGTAATCCTTAAGTGTTTTAGAAACGTCCGCTAACACTACCGCGTCTTCTAATAAAGAAGCATTTAGCCTCCATTGCCATTGTCTTGGAATTGGGGAGGAGAGCATAAGAGAAACCTTAACTAATGCATGGTCTGAAAAGGAGATCGGCTCAATGGAAGCGTCTTTTAGATATGTCAGGTCAGCATGTCTTAACAGGAAGAAGTCAAGTCTGGAATATGTGTTATATATTGGGGAATAGAAGGTAAAGTCCTTAGAGGTAGGGAATAGGAGGCGCCAGGCGTCCAACAATTGGTGGTCATGAAGCGCCCGGTTCAGTCTTCTATTAGCTGCCTTAGATAGGCTGGACCTGCCTCGAGACGTGTCAAGGTCGGGGTCAAGTGTAACATTGAAATCTCCCCCCAAGACCAGCGTTCCCTCTGTAAAAACATCAATTTTTTCTAAGAACTGCAGGAGCATTGGAATCTGACCCGAGTTAGGGAGGTATAGCGAGGCAAACGTATACAACCTAGAGGCAATCCTACCTTTGACCATAAGGAGTCTTCCTTCTTCATCACTGCAGGAGTCTATAAATTCCACACAGTATTGACCTCGAAATCAGGATACTGGTGCCAGAAGAGTGGGATTTGGTAGAAAAACTGTGGTATGTCGAGGGGAACCAATGACTGGAAAGTTTGTAAGGCTTAGTCACGCACATGTGGGTCTCCTGTAGAAAGGCAACATGTATTTTATTAGCTTTCAAATAGTTAAACAAAATAGATCTTTTCCCTGCGTCATGCACACCCTGCACGTTCAACGTGCCTATTTGTATAGCCGATAGAGTGCTATGTGACATGGCAACCACTTTCACTCCTCTGAAGCTCCAAGGAAGAAGGGAGGAGGGGAGTAGGGAGAGAGAAAAAAAAAAAAAAAAAGGGGAGGAGGGGGGAAAAGAAATGTACTAGGTAATGAAGTTAGTAGAAAGAGGGAAACGAAAAGGCTAGCAAAACATTTATAAAAAAAAAAAAAGAAAAATTTATAGGAAAATAGCAAAGAGACTATGCTAGTCTATGCCGGGCAAGCCAGCGTATCGACCCTCTCAGAGTAAAGAAAAAAAAAAAAAAGAGAGAGGATCGTTGGGTACGTAACTGGCCAAAGGACAGCGGTCCGCAGACCCGGGACACCTGTACAGTACCTTGGTCAGCCACTCACTCCACACACCTCAACATTTTTTATAGGAAACATATTATAGTTATTTATCCATATCTATAAAGACATAAACACTCTTATCTACTCAGAAGAAAGAACAGTTAAATAAACCGAGACAAGACAGCGACGGCTGTAACTAGAATTAGCTGCTTAAAACAGCTACTCTTCACTTCCCGGTCAGCTGACTCAGACAGAGGGAAAGAAAAAAAAAAAAAAAAAGGCAACCTCTCTGGAGTAGTTCTAGGTAAATCCCCAGAAGGTCAAATCCCGTAAGTCCCGTTCAATTCCATAGGGGAGACATTAAAGGTCTTCAGGTCGGCAGCCCCTCACGAGATCCTCTCCTCTGTCGCCTTGGGCTGGAGGGCTCAGATGCAGGCGACACCCTGGGACCACCTCTGTTCTCCCTTTTCTTACGTCGTGGGTCTCCTACAGCGTACATTGGGTCACGTCGCAACCCCGTAAATTTCCTGAGTCCTTCCAGTGAGAGCCAGTCAGGGATCGGGATAGGTGGAATATTTAGAAAGGTAAAAAGGTCATCAAGCTCCTCTCTCTTCCACAGATAAAACATCTTCCCATCTTTTCTTATTATCAAATGAAAGGGATGACCCCACCTGTACGTGGCTCCAGCTTCCTTCACTTTAATGAGCAGGGGACGAAGCTGTCGCCTCAAATATAGTGTAAGGCTGGAAACGTCCGGGTATAGCCGTATGCTGGCTTCCTCATGTGAGATGTCCCCATGTGACCAGGCTGCCCGTACGATGGCATCTTTGTCCGTGTAGTTATGCAACCTGCACAGAACATCCCTCGGGTTAGCAGGGTCAATGGGCGCAGGTCGAGACACCCTATGAATCCTGTCCACTTTATAGGTTGAGTCAGACGGTTGCTGCAGCACTGTATTGAATATACTCATGACTGTATCCAGGAGTGCATTGACCGTCACAGACTCAGGGATCCCCTTTAGTCGTATATTATTACGGCGTTCCCTGTTCTCTTGATCATCAGATTGTATAATGAAGGCAACCTTGTATGAATGGGACCGTGAGCCCTCACTTTCAAGGGCAGTAACTCTGTCCTCTATGGTGCTCAGTGCTGGTAGCTTTCTGCTTAAGGGTGTCAATATCCTCTCTAATGGTGCACAATGCTCTCTCCTGTGAAGCCTCCATACGTGCCACAATGTTATCTATGTCCTGTTTTGATGGCAGTGCAGCAATCATATTTCTGATTGCCTGCAATTCTGCCTGTGCACCACCTGGCACTATGGGGGATGGGACTATCATGGAAGCCGCCACATGGGGATCCTGCTCCCCTAACTCACCGCCACCTTCATCACCAGATATCACAGGCTCCTTCTGCATCTGCAGGAGTGCAGATCTCCTCTCCGTCTCCTCCCTGGTCTGCTGCTTATTCTTGTGCTGATTTCCAGCACCATGGCACCGTGGGCTCCTCTGCTGAAGCGGTAGCTGTAGCTGCGGTGGCGTCTGCCTCTGGACCGCTCCAGACGCCATTGTTGGTGAACGCGCGGTCTTCCCGCCGGCTGCACTGAACATTTTAGCAATTCCATGTGCAGTCTCCTGCCTCCCCGCCTGCGTAGCACCGCTCAAGGGATCTTCCGCCTTCTTCCTCCTGGACATTGTGGAGCCGGGGGTGGGTGAAAACTATGATTTGCGGTCCCGGGTCTGCAGAGCTCAATGCCGGAGCTTCTTCACGCCGCCATGGTCAGGCCACGCCCCCTTTTTCACTATTCTTAATGGCAGGAAAGGCAGAAAAACGCTGTTCATATCCCAAAAGAGTTGACATGTTCATTTTTTTTCTGTGGACAAAAAAAAGCTGGAAATCTGCAAGGATAAAAATCATAATTGGCACATTGCTTCAAAATTCTCGTAGACTTTGTTTTTGTGCCAAAAAGTGGCACAAATTGCAGAAAAAATGCTGCAAAAATGCCTAAAAAAAACAACATCTGCACATAGTGTAAACAATCTTGTTGTTCCTTTAAGATTCCTTGCAAGATGTAACAACTCAGCTGTCTTTATGTCAACACATTGTAGATGCTAACGATACAGAACACTAGATGCTCATGACAAGTGTCCTTAACAGGTTGTGACTGATCTAGTGCTGTCCAGCCAATCTGTAGACACATGGCGATCCCTCCCTCTGGTTTGTAGCTAAATCCGCCCTATGGTTTCTGAGCATCAGAGCTCTGCCTTTATTTCTCTTCCGGTATCAGCCATGGCGTCTGCAGATCTCAGAGACGAGCTGCTCTGCTCCATCTGTCTGAGCCTTTATACAGATCCTGTAATGCTGAGATGTGGACACAACTTCTGCAGAGACTGTATAGATCAAGCACTGGATACACAGGAGTGGTCTGGAGATTATTCCTGTCCAGATTGTCGGGAACGGTTTCTTGGTCGACCGACACTGATGAGGAACTTCACTCTAAATAACATTGTGAGTAATTTCCTTCATTGGGAGCCAAGTCAAGCGGAGATCACAGGGATCTTCTGCACATACTGCATTCACACCCCTGTACCTGCTGTTAGATCCTGTCTGCTGTGTGAAGCTTCTCTATGTGATAATCACCTGAGATCCCACAGCAAATCAGCAGAACACGTCTTATCTGATCCCAGCACTTCTCTGGAGAAAAGGAAATGTTCTGTCCATAAGAAGATCCTGGAATATTACTGTACTCGGGACGCTGCTTGTATCTGTGTGTCCTGCAGTTTGGTCGGAGAACATCGGGGTCACCGGGTGGAGATGCTGGATGAGGCCTCAGAGAAGAAGAAGGGTAAACTGAGAAATGTCCTCCAGACTCTGACCACAAAGAGAGAGGAGACTGAGGAAAGAGTCCGGAGTCTGGAGGAGCAAAGGAGAAAAGCTCAAGAAAAAGCATCTGGAGAAGCCAAAAGAGTCACTGCCCTGTGTACAGACATCAGGAGACGGGTGGACGACCTGGAGAAGAAGGTCCTGAGTGAGATCTCCAGGCAGGAGAAGGAAGAGTCACTGTCACTGTCTGCTCTGATCCATCAGCTGGAGATAAAGAAGGACGAGCTGTCCAGGAGGATGAGGCACATTGAGGAGCTGTGTTACATGACTGATCCACTGACTGTCTTACAGGATCCAGACACCGGTGACTTGTGTGATCCTGAGGAGGAGGGAGGAGATGAGGACACAGGAGGACATGATAAACAGCTCCATGATGGAGATGACCTGGATGTGGCTGTGGTCTCGGATACATTACAAACATTATGTGACATATTAACAGGTTTAAGGAACAAGAGCAATGTGGAGGGTCCTGCAGACATATTTCTGGATGTAAACACAGCTGCTAATCATGTCCATTTATCCGACGACTTGCAAATTGCAACTAAGACACAAGAGAACCAAAATTACCCAGAATCGGCTGAAAGATTCCAAGATTATAATCAGGTGATAAGTAGCGAGATATTTTTCTCAGGACGGCATTACTGGGATGTGGAGAGCAGTGGATCAGGAAGTTGGAGTGTGGGGATGTGTTATCCCAGTATACACAGGATGGGAGATCGGTCATATATTGGAAATAATAATAAGTCCTGGAGTTTGAGGAGGCGAACATGGTTAAATAATCAGTGTACAGCGATACACAACAGGAAAGTGATCCGATTACCTGACAATATATCAAGTGAGAGATTCAGGATCTGTCTGGATTATGAGGCCGGGCAGCTGTCCTTTTATGAGCTGTGTGACCCATCAGACACTTACACACCTTCACTGCTGCCTTCTCCGAGCCCCTTCATGCTGCGTTATGTGTATGGGATGGTTCTATAAAGATATTAGGAGGAAACACTTAAGCTGGTTGTGTACAAGATTGCTGTCCCCAACGAATCCATGTGTTTTCAATGAACATATGGGAGAAAGCAGTTATCGCCCCTAAAGAAAAAGGGTTAGTTTTTTAAATCTCATTTGCTAGATCTATATCATACCTGATGACTGGAAGCTCCGTCGATTTTTCTCGCCTTTTGACTTTAGTCTAACATGTTTGTTGGCCTTAATGGAGAGAAACCATAATAATGTAAGAAATGCAGCCAGAGAATGAAACCAAAAAACAATCTGGCAGGGCTACAGGTTAAATTTTTCATAAGGCAGCTGTGCTCCTGACAAGATCACACAAATGGATGATCCCCTGTGCAGTCACCTTGTGATTACTCTTCCTTAGGCTTTAGGCCCCGTTACACGCTACGATATTGGTAACGATATCGTTGTAACGTCACCAGTTTGGTGACGTTGTAGCGATGTTGAAACAACATCGTTGCATGTGATATTTACCAATGACCAACGATGAGGTCATTTATTGATTAATGACCTGGACCATAAATTTATCGTTGGTCTTCCGCTGGGCGCCCAGCATCGGAGCGTGTGACATCGGGAGACCAACGATGAATGAGCTCCCAGTGCACAGCAAGCGCTGGGAGCTGGTAAGCAAGGTAAACGTCGGGTAACTAAGCGCAGCAGTGCACTTAGTTACTCGATGTTTACCCTGGATACCAGCGTTCTTGCTGGTCCTGATCACTAGTGAGTCTGCTTGTGTGACAGCTGACCAGCGATCAGCTAACGATGTCCCAGCGACCCGATCATTGGTCAGATCACTGGGACATCGTTAGGTGTAACGGGGCCTTATGTGCGCACGGGAGAATAGGGTGCAGATTTCTGGAGACAAAGACTTGCATCTTCTGACAAAAAGGTGTCATGTGAACGATGCATTTGGTTCAGGAAAGTGCAGATTTTTGTCCAGCATATGTTATGTGATTTGATGTTCATGACACCTCAGAAACCGGGCTTGTGCCCTATGTTAATGTGAGTAACTGTAAATAAAAAATTTTGTCACCATGTATATAATATGTGGGGACCTGGTGAGGAGCTAAATGATTGTTTTAAAACCACTACTTTATTAGAAACACTATTTGAAGTCCTGTCAGCTTTTGCAGCCAGTGCGGGGACTTCTCTGCCTCTACTACGCAATTGGTGTAGTATCGCGAGCTATGTCTATTCTGAAAGTTCTCTACTAACTGAATTGTCAGATTTGGCATAGGATTGCAATCGCCACCACTTCTGACTGTTCCGTGCGTAGAAAACTTTCAGAATAGGCATAGTCACAATACTACGACAATTGCGTAGAAAAGGCAGAGAAGTCCCCACCCTGGCTGCAAAAGCCGACAGGACTTCAAACAGTTTTTCTACTAAAGTAGTGGTTTTAAAACAATCTTTTAGCTCCTCACCAGGTCCCCACATAATAAATACATGGTCACAACATTTTTTAATCACATTTACTCACATTAACATAGGGCACAAGCACTGTTTCTGAGGTGTCACTATGTTTTCAAAAATTTTAAATCACATTTAAGCGGCCGTCACATGCTACGATATAGATAACGATGTTAGAAACAATGTCGGATTTGCACATCGCCCGAGCGATGTGTGAGATCGTTCATCACAACGCTACACCCACAGATATCGCTCAGACGATTCTCCGATGCAGCGATCCAGCGGTCGTATGAGCGATCCACTTATCATCTGTGCACATCGTTAGCATACAGTCACACAGAAACCTCGTAAACGATGTTGGGGTAAATGTGGGCGTTTTTGCTGGTAAATTGCAGCACATAGGCGTGCTACATGGTTTACAAGCCGCGCCCCTCACTACATCATTGGTGGTCAATACTGCGTCCTCATTGGTCAGATGTCCTTGGAAACATGGCGGCCTCATCTTCTGAATGTCCTGTGATGTGCATCGCAATGTACATGTGTAAACACGATGTGCTAGACAAAAAAAATTACGTTACTACTGAAAGGTAGAAACCGCTATCCCCCTTGTGCGGCGTGCACAATCCGAACACTTATGCGTTGGTCAATGGTTGTCGGTTTGGCGATTTGTAAAGGACTCACCCTGTAGCGAGCTGTGTGTGCGGCATGAGTGTTTTTGTT
Organism: Allobates femoralis; assembly: GCA_033576535.1. Taxonomy (NCBI): domain Eukaryota; kingdom Metazoa; phylum Chordata; class Amphibia; order Anura; family Aromobatidae; genus Allobates; species Allobates femoralis. Next base: position 605,275,615 of record JARQOC010000004.1, read on the forward strand.
TAAAGCGCATTGTTTGGATGTATGAGAAGGTGAACACTATAGCAGCCTCATGTACCACGCAGGTTATATGATCAGGTTGGTGAACTTGTGGGTGCACGAAAATTGTAAATGACAATGCGTGATCATGCAGCCGACGCCTATGTGTGGTGCTGAAGACAGCTCTTCAAACATGGCGCCCTGTGAAGACAGCCAATCCGAACGCATTAAGGTTAACAAATCACAACTGAGGAGGCGAGACACATTTCTGCCACGCCTACGTGCTAGATTTCGGCATCGCTCAGATCCCAACGTGTAGACGATATCAGTTTTGTTTAAACACGTCGATTCTGTTTATCTAATGACTCGACATCGTGTGATATGAGGTCCGGAGCTCAGATCTCGATCTTACGATTTTATCGTTTCTCGTTCGTCGTGTCGTGCGGTTACACGCATAGATATCGTTCGAGCGATGTCTAATCAGGCGCGTTCAAACGATATCTAGCCATTTATCGTAGCGTGTGACGGCCGCTTTACACACATTAACTCAGGGCACAAGCACTGTTTCTGAGGTGGGGGTCTACCCTGGACGAGATAGAGACAGAAAATTTGTGTTTTGGTGCGGGAAAACCTACAGCAAGAAATTGCATGTTGCAGATTTTCCTGCACTAAAAATTGTGGCATATATCCGTCGCGGGACAACCCACAGCATTGGAACAGGTGTCCTGCGTGTGCATTGACTTTCATTATAATTTACGCTGCTGCATATTTAGTGCAGATGTGCTGTGTAAAAGCAGCAAATACGTGGCAAAATGCACACTAAATATGCATTAACCTTAGGGCCGCTTTACACACACCAACTTCTGTGACCAACTTCTGAACAGATCTCTGGTTGCAGTGAAATCATGGACACACTGTTACATTTGTACACAGCCACAAAACGGAACAATGTGTTCATGATTTCACTGCAACCAGAGATCTGTTCAGAAGTTGGTCACAGAAGTTGGTGTGTGTAAAGCGGCCCTTAGGCTACATGCAGAATCTGATTTTCTTTTCTCAAAAAAAAAAATTGCAGCATGCCCAAGTTGCCTTCATAAGGCGGCCGTCAGACGCTTCCATATCTTGAACGATATTGTAAGCGATCACGTGCACGCGCGATCGCTTAAAATATCATTCACATCGCTGGTGAGATGTCACACAGACAGACTCACCAGCGATGTTGGCCAGCGAGATCGCTGGTAACTATGGTACACATCGGGTTACTAGGCGCCGCGATGAAGCAGATTGTTACATCGTTCATCGCTAGATATGAGGTCCTGCTCTCATATCTGCGATGTCACGATCAAGCGATTTTACATTGTAAAATCGCTTGATCGCACGTAGCGATGTACAAACGATATCGCTTAAGCGATCAAAAAGCAGATCGCTTAAACGATATCGTTTAAGATATGGAAGCGTCTGACGGCCGCCTAAGGCTGTGTGCTCATGGTCTTGAGGAGCTGCGTATTGAACGCAGCTCCTCAGGACCTGCAGGAACCCGTTGGTGGCCACAGGGAGACCGCAGCCACCCTGTCATTCCTGGGTCGGGCGCACAAGGGGGTCGTACACATCGTAGGGACGTTGTATCCCGATATCGCGCTGTGTAAACCTCCGATGCGATTCTTTGAAATCTGGCCAGAAAAAGCGCGCTCCCGCGGCGTTGGATACGATATCGGAACGACATCGCGACGTGTAAACCCACCATTAGAATCAGGTTTTTTCCTGATCTTCCAAATCAGGAAAAAACCGCAAGTGTGAAAGGCCCCTTACTTGGATTACACTTAGCCATGCAGTCAATGGGTTCGTGGAAAAAGGGACTGCAATCTAATGATATCCAAGTGTGGTCTGATTTTCACCGACTAAGGGCCACTTTACACACACCAACTTATCTGTCCAACTTCTGAACAACTTACTGGTTGCAGTGAAATCATGGACACATTGCTCCATTTTGTGGCTGTGTACAAATGGAACAATGTGTCCATGATTTCACTGCAACCAGTAAGTTGTTCAGAAGTTGAACAGATAAGTTTGTGTGTATAAAGTGGCCATGACAGAATGGAGGAGATATAGAATTTTTTTCCTATCTTCTCCATATCTGAGAAAATCAGACCACACTCTGATCATAATTTAATTAGCATAATTGGACAGAATTTCTCAGATATGGAGAAAAAAATACAATCGTCAGCACCTATGTCTCAATGTGGCTAATCCACCCATGTGTCATGGCTATTACATGTTTTCTCCCATTGATGATCCAACAACTAAATTGTTCTGCTTTGAATTTGCCTAGTTTTTTAGGAGTTTAAATGCAGATAACATTTCCGAAGCATAATAATTAGGCTATATGCACACTGGGAGTTTTGTTAGCTGTTTTTTAGCGTTTTCCGCTGAGTTTTATGTTAATTTTATGTTAATCCTAACCACCGGTTGGATTAACATGCTAGTCAATGGATTTCAGAAAACGCTGTGCACATTAGAACTTTTTTTTTTTTCTCCTTTCCACTTTTTTCACCGGCTTTCCACCGGTTGTCAAGAATAGAGCATGTGACTTCTTTTTAGCGTTTTTGCAGCGTGTCTAGCACAAAAACCAGTCGCCAATAAAATCGCTAACAAAACGCTGTACAAACGCTGAAAATCGCTAGGAAATCGCTAGCAAATCGCTACAAAATCGCTAGCAAAACGAGGGACACTGCTCAGGTTTTCTGACGGTCTGCAAAGATGCAGAAACGTCAGATGTGCACATACCCTAACTGTGCCCCCTGCACCTTAATCTCATGTGTAGCTCCAGGTCTTGAGATCTCACTATCTGGAATGGACTGTTTGCTTGCGTTGCTTATAAAGTAAAGGGCCGCGAATGGACAGCAAACAGAGCAATGTCAATTAATGTATTCACGTGAACGGTTTTCCACATGGACCAACAGTATGTGAATAAAAAAGAAAAATAAAATCGCTGCATGTAGTAGTGTCATGTTTTTTTTTTTGTCAAGTCTACCCTATACATTTCAATGGGTATGCAAATAAAAAGGTTGTAACCACCTGAACTTGACTGAGTATATATCAGTGAAGCCAAAACATAGCAATTAGAGCACGGAACCAATCCATATATTATTATTATTATTTATTTATATAGCACCATTGGTTCCATGGCGCTTTACATAAGAAGTGGGGGTAACAAGGACAGGTACAGTACATATCAACAGTCAATGCTTGCTGATACACGACAGGAGAGGACCCTGTCCACGAGGGCTCACAGTGTACAGGGGTGGGGGAGGACACAATAGGGGAAAGAAGCGCCAAGCGTGTGGTGGAGCGGCGCTGGGTCTCATCATAGGTTGTAGGCTTGTTGGAATAGATGAGTTTTCAGGTTCTTTTTGAAACTCTTATGGCCACTTTACACGCGGCTACATTTCTAGCTTATCCACAGGTAACTTACTGGCTGCAGTGAAATCATGGAGACATTATTCCATTTGTACACAGCAACAAGATAGAACCATGTCTCCATGATTTCACTGCAGCCAGTAAGCTACCTGTGGATAAGCTAGAAATGTAGCCGCGTGTAAAGTGGCCATTAAGGGTAGGCGAGTGTCTGACGTGCTGAGGGAGAGAGTTCCAGAGTCTAGGGAGGTGCGGGAGAAGTCTTGTATGCGGTTGTGGGAAGATGAGATGAGGGGGGAGGAGAGGAGGAGTTCTTGTGAGGAGCGTAGGTTGCGTGCAGTTTGGTATCGGGAGACCATGTCGGAGATGTAGGGGGGACAGGTTGTGGATGGCTTTGAAGGTCAGGGTTAGGATATTAAATCGAGATCCTTGGGGAGTGGGGAGCCAGTGAAGTGCCATGCGGAGAGGGGACATAGGGGAATAGCGAGGAGGCAGGTGGATTAGACGGGCAGCTGAGTTTAGGATAGAGCGGAGGGGTGCAAGGGAGGAGGCAGGGAGACCGGTGAGCAGTAGGTTGCAGTAGTCAAGGCGGGAGATGATGAGGGCGTGGACGAGAGTTTTGGCAGTGTCATGATTAAGAAACGGGCGGATACGTGAGATGTTCTTGAGTTGGCAGGAGGTGGCAAGCGCTTGGATGTGGGGCTTGAAGAAGAGGGAGGAGTCAAGGGTGACCCCGAGGCATTTTGCGTGGGGGACTGGGGAGAGGGAGCAGTCGTTGACTAGGATTGACAGGTCTGGTAGAGGAGGGCGGCTGTAGGGGAAGACAATGAACTCTGTTTTGTCCATGTTCAACTTGAGGAAGCGAGCATATTCCATGTCCTAAGGCTGGCTTCACAATACGGCTGGGATCCGATCCGTGGCTGTCCGCTTGAGCCAGACAGCCCCGGACCAGATCAGCACACAGAACTGGAGGGCTAATTTGCCCTCCGGTCCGGTGTGCAACCGCACGCAGCTGCCGCCGCTGATTGGTCTCGACAGTGGCTCGCGGGGAGCTAGTCGCGGGCCTGACCTATCAGCGGCGGCAGTTGCACACCGGACCGGAGGGCAAATTAGCCCTCCAGTTCTGTGTGCTGATCCGGTCTGGCTCAATCGGACAGCCACGGATTGGATCTCAGCCGTAGTGTGAAGCCAGCCTAACAGAACCTGAAACTTTACCTTTTCTATTATGTATCTATTCTCCTGCATTGGGTTTGGGTCACATTCATGTGAGAGAATCAGATCGATTAGGTTAATGACACTCTAATAAAACTCTCATCCGAGAGTGTCAGTTTAGTGTGATCCGATTCTCACATGTGACATTAGTCGCACAGGTAAAAAGATTGAGAACAAATTTTCTCCCATCTTTTCCATTGTGTGAATCCTCGAAAATTGGACTGCGCTCAGATGTCATAAGTGCAGTCCGATGATTTCCACACACCCATAGGCTTGAATGAGTGTGCGCCATCTGACTTACGCTGCCAATAACAGCATGTCAGGGCCGGACTGGGACCAAAAAGAAACCCAGAAAAACAAACCCCCCCAGCCTACATACTATATCATCAGCCCAGATCAGTGAATTTTGTTTTTACGCTGTAATGGCCTCATTACTTTATTAAAGGAGTAATTTGAAGAGCTAGATGTAAATGGTGTAGCAGAGTGTATGATCTACAATGACTCCATTTACATGGTGTTTTTCAAAGCTACGTCTCTCAGGATTGGAAGGGTCCCAGCTGTCAGATCCACAGCGAAGAGAAAGTCATCGCCTATACAGAAGGTAAGTGATGACTTCCATATTCAAGATAATCAATTTAAACAACATTTAAAGAGGACCTGTCACCAAACCAAGCATGGTGATCTAATTACAGCACTGGATGCAACATGTCTGCTGCATCCAGGCAAGGGGTCCTGCAGCCCTTGAGCCCCCCTGTACCCTGAGTAAATACACTTAGAAAACTTATATCCTGCAGCCAGAAAGGAGGTGGCTAGAGGCTGGAGCCAAAGGGCAGATTCACACCCCCTGCATGTTTAATCTGCCCACCGCTGCCAATCATTGTCTCCCTCGTCTGCAGTACAACACAGAGTTTATTTTAGAAAGCGCCTCTTAGCCCCACCCCCTGCGGTGACATCACCGCTTATACCCACCCTGCTCTATGGTTAACACACAAACACACATTTGAGACTGCTGTGGGCTGAATACACAATAGCTGTATAAACAATAGAGAATACACAGTAGAGACGGCTGCTGGCTGTATACACAATAGAGATGGTTGCGGGCCGTATAGACAATGTAGACGGCTGCTGGCTATACATACAGTAGAGAATACACAATAAAGACTGCTGCTGGCTGTACACAATAGAGAATACACGATAGAGTGTGCTGCTAGCGGTATACACAATGGAGATGGTTGCGGGACAAATGCACAATGGAGACAGCTGCTAGCGTTACACAACACAATAGACACTGCTGATGGCCTGGCCACATACATAATGTAGATTGGTGCGGGACAAATGCACAATGGAGATAGCTGCGGGACAAATGCACAATGGAGACAGCTGCGGGACCTATGCACATAGGAGACTGCTGCGAGATGTATGCACATTAGAGACTGCTATGGGATGAATACACATTGGAGACTGTGCAGGACGTATACAATGTATATAATAGGCTAGCCCCTTCTGTAATGGGTCAGCACTATCCACAGTGGGCTAGCCCTGTCTATAATAGGCTAGCCCCTTCTGTAATGTGCCAGGCCAGGAGAAGTGAGGAAGCAGCTGGGTCACAAGATTCTGACAATGTAACTTGCATGCATGATGCATTGGTCTGATGTTACAGGGGCTGCTGGGATTTGCAGTCCTGCAGTACATGCATTCTGCAGGACTACAAATCCCAGCAGCCCCTGTAGCATCAGACCAATGCATCATGCATGTACTCTCCAGGAGTGGAGGGAGGACACACTCACTCACTTCCTTGCCATTGTCCCGGAATTGTCTGCCCGGTGTCTGCTCCTACTCGGCTCCTGGTGGCTGCCTCCTTCTGCATTCACTAACTGTGCAGCCGGTCGGTAGAAGTTCAGACTTCAACAAGATGGCCACGGACATTCCGTAGCCACTCTGTAAAAGTCTCAACCTCTACAGACCGGTTCAACAACCGGCCACAAAGAACATGGTAGCGCCAACCACTCGTTGCCACAGCTACTCCCCGCAGCTCCGAGGCCCGGCAGTGAATGATAGGAGAGGGGGAGCTGTGCAAGATGTTGGGAGGCGGGGCCCAGAGTAGCCTGCTCCCTGTTCCAAACAGCCACGCCTCCTGGAGTCACAGCTGGGCCCCCCTGACTGGCCACGCCCCCTGCAGTGAGGCCCGGGACCCCTTACTTAGTAAGAGCTGTAACCCCCTAATGGCGGCCCTGCATTATCCTTTTGCAGCCTTCAATATCCCCATCATCCTTCTGCAGCTTCCAATATTCCCATCATCCTTTTGTAGCCCCCATTATCCTTCTGCAGCCCCCAATATCCCATAAATCCTTCTGCAGCACCCCGATATCCCCATCATCCTTTTGCAGCCCCCATTATAATTCTACAGACTTCAATATCGCCATCATCCTCTTGCAGACCCCCTCATCTTTCTGCGGCCCCCAATATCCCCATCATCCTTCTCCAGCCCCCAATATCCTTCTAGTCCCCAAGATCCCATAATTCTTCTGCTGCTCCCAATATCCCCATCATTCTTCTGTACCCCCCAGTATCCCGATCATTCTTCTGTAGCCCCCAATATCCCCATCATTCTTCTGCAGCCTCCAATATACCCATCATTCTTCTGTAGCCCCCAATATTCCCATCATTCTTCTGCAGCCCCCAATACCCCCATCATTCTTCTACAGCCCCCAATATCCCCATCATTCTTCTGCAGCCCCCAATATCGCCATCATTCTTCTGCAGCCCCCAATATCCCATCATACTTCTACAGCCCCCGGTATCCACATCATCCTTTTGCAGCCCCCATCATCCCCATTACCTTCTCCTCGCCCTACCCCCTTTCTGTCGGAGTCCCCAAAGGTTCGGTCCTGGGACTGCTACTTTTCTCCATATACACTCTCGGCCTAGGGCGACTCATTGAGTCCCACGACCTCCAATACCACCTCTACGCTGACGACACCCAACTCTAACCGTCCGGCCCCGACATCACCTCCCTACTCTCCAAAATCCCGCAATGCCTTTCTGCCATCTCATCCTTTTTCTCTGCTCGCTTCCTTAAACTCAACATGGACAAAACTGAATTCATAGTCTTCCCCCCCAAGAAATTCCCCCCCCTTCCCAACCTATCCATCTGCGTCAATGACTGCACCCTCTCCCCAGTCCCCCAAGGCAAGTGCCTCGGGGTAATCCTTGACTCCTCCCTATCCTTCAAGCCCCACATCGAGGCCCTCAGCACATCCCTCCCGCTCCAGCTCAGAAACATTTCACGGATCCGCTCCTTCCTTACCTACGACACCGCTAAAACACTTATTCATGCTCTTATCATCTCCCGCCTTGACTACTGCAACCTCCTTCTCACTGGCCTCCCGGCTAATTCCCTTACACCTCTCCAATCTATCCTCAATTCAGCTGCCCGACTAATCCATCTGTCCCCCCGCTACTCTCCTGTCTCCCCCCTCTGCCAAGCCCTTCACTGGCTCCCCGCCTCCAAGAGATCACAGTTCAAAACACTAACCATGACATACAAAGCCATACACAACCTGTCCCCACCATACATCTCCGACCTGGTCTCCCGATACCTACCCTCACGCAACCTCCGTTCCTCACAAGAACTCCTCCTCTGCTCCCCCCTCATCATCTCTTTGCACAACCGCGTCCAGGACTTCACCCGGGCATCTGCCATACTCTGGAACGCCCTGCCCCAACACGTCAGACACTCTCCGACCCTGAGAAGCTTCAACTGTTACCTGAAGACTCACCTATTCCGTCAAGCATACAACTTGCCATGAGACCCTGGCGACCACCCCATAACTGATATACCCCCATCCTACTGTATCCCCACCCGCCCCTCGTAGACTGTGAGCCCTCGTGTACAGGGTCCCCTCCTGTACCTGTATGTCTAGAGTTAGTGTACTTGTACTTGTCTCCCTCATCCTCATGTAAAGCGCCATGGAACCTAATGGCGCTATATAAATAAATAAATAATAATAAAAATACCTGCAAACACACACCCTTTCCTCACCGGTAAGCGCTGTATGTATTTCGGCCGCCGCTTTGAACTCCCTGGCTCAGCTAGATGTAAGCCACTGGCCAATCAGAAGCCCACACGTGACGTCATATGCCTATGTTAGCTGCTGGCCACTGATTGGCCAACAGCTGCTATTAATGGCGCTGAGCCAGCCAGCTTGTATGAGCGGCGCACGGAATACATAAAGCGGCAGTCACCTGGGCCGCATTTCTGAGACCCCTGCTATAGCCCATCAGAACACAGGGAAAGTGATCAGACTGGAGCACTGAGGCCCCCTAGTGGGCAAAGTAAAATAAAGAAAAAATAAAATAAAAGTTTGTAAAAATATATAGAAAAAACATAAAAGTTCAAATCACCTCCCTTTTGCCCCATCGAAAATAAAACTATGAAAGAAATGTAAAAAATACACGTGGTATCGCCACGTTTAGAAATACCCGATCTTCAATATATACTCGTGTATAAGCCGAGTTTTTGAGCCCAAAAATTTGGCTGAAAAGTCTACCCCTCGGCTTATACACGGGTCATATACGGTATGTGATGCCGTGGGCTCTGTGTCCGGGCTGGGGAGGCTGCAGGAGGTGGGGGGAGGCTGCTGTATGAGCGGCCCCGTCACGTGGGGCCGCTCATTATATATGCACTGCTTCCCCCTGTCAATCAGCGGCAGGGGGAAGCAGTGCATATGGCCCCCAAACGCTGCCACTCGCCCCCCCCCCTCTGTGTAAGGGCTCCCCCGCTGCTGTAAGGGCCCCCCCGCTGCTTATCTTACCATCCGGTCTTCTGATCAGCGCCGCTCCTCGGTGCTCCGTCCTGCTACATCCGGGATCCCCGGCCGTCGCAGGTATATGACGTCATCGTGCGACGGCCGGGGATCCCGGATGCAGTGAGGACGGGAGCAGCGCTGATCAGAAGACCGGATGGTAAGTTAAGCAGCAGGGGGGGCGAGTGCCAGCATTTGGGGGCAGCTGTGTACCCCTGGGGACGGCTGTGTACCCCTGGGGGCTGCTGTGTACCCCTGGGGGCGGCTGTGTACCCCTGGGGGCGGCTGTGTACCGCTGGGGCTGCTGTGTACCGCTGGGGGCTGCTGTGTACCCCTGGGGGCTGCTGTGGCTGTGTACCCCTGGGGGCGGCTGTGTACCCCTGGGGGCGGCTGTGTACCCCTGGGGGCGGCTGTGTACCACTGGTGCTGCTGTGTACCGCTGGGGCTGCTGTATGCCCCCGGAGGCTGCTGTACACCCCCGGGGCTGCTGTATATACTGCTGGGGCCTGTATACCACTGGGGTTGCTGTATATACTGGTGGGGTCTGTATATACCACTGGGGCTGCTGTATATACTACTGGGGCCTGTATATGCCACTGGGGAGGCTGCTGTATACTACCACTGGGGGGGCCTGTATACCACACTGCTGGGGTCTGTATACCTGTGCTGGGGTCCACCCTCAGCTTATACACGAGTCAATAGGTTTTCCCAGGTTTTGGGGGCAAAAGTAGGGGGGTCGGCTTATACACGAGTATATACGGTAATATCAATTAATCAGATCTGTAAACTGAGTAACAGAAAAAAAAGTCCTAACTTCAAAATTATGCTTTTTTGGTTGCCGCAACATTGTAATAAAATGCAATAACAGGCGATCAAAAACATCACATCTACCCAAAAATGGTATCATTAGAAACGTCATCTCAAGACGCAAAAAATAAGCTATCACACGGCCCCAGATCCTGAAAAAATGAGAACGCTGCAGGTCACAGAAAATGGAGAAAAGGTGACATTAAATTTATTTCCACCACTTAGATAACAGTAAAAGCATACGTTTGTTATCTATGAACTCGTACCGACCCGAGGCATCATACCGACACGTCAGTGTTACCATTTAGTACTGACCCGAGGCATCACACTGACATGTCATTGTTACCATATAGCACTGACCCAAGGCATCACACCGACATGTCAGTGTTACCATATAGCACTGACCCGAGGCATCACACCGACACATCAGTGTTACCATATAGTACTGACCTGAGGAATCATACTGAGTGACACGTCAGTGTTACCATATAGCACTGACCCGAGGCATCATTCCGACATAACAGTGTTACCATATAGTACTGACCCAAGGCATCACACCGACACGTTAGTGTTACCATACAGTACTGACCCGAGGCATCATACCGACATGACAGTGTTACTATATAGTACTGACCCGAGGCATCATACCGACATGTCAGTGTTACTATATAGTACTGACCCGAGGCATCATACCGACATGTCAGTGTTACCATATAGTACTGACCCGAGGTATCACACCGACATGTCAGTGTTACCATATAGTACTGACCCGAGGCATCATACCAACATTACCATATAGTACTGACCCGAGGCATCATGCCAACATGATAGTGTTACCATATAGTACCGACCCGAGGCATCATGCCAACATGTCAGTGTTACCATATAGTACTTACCCGAGACATCATACCGACATGTCAGTGCTACCATATAGTACTGACCCGAAGAATCATACCGACACGTTAGTGTTACCATATAGTACTGACCCGAGGCATCATACTGACACGTCAGTGTTACCATATAGTACTGACCCGAGGCATCATACCGACATTACCATATAGTACTGACCCGAGGCATCATGCCAACATGATAGTGTTACCATGTAGTACCGACCCGAGGCATCATACCAACATGTCAGTGTTACCATATAGTAGTGACCCGAGACATCATACCGACAGGTCAGTGTTACCATATTGTACTGACCCGAGACATCATACCGACACATCAGTGTTACCATACAGTACTGACCCGAGGCATCATACCGACACATCAGTGTTACCATATAGTACTGACCCCAGACATCATACCGACACGTCAGTGTTACCATACAGGGAACATGGTGAGTAAAAACTCCACAAAACAAACGTTTAGTTCAAAAGTTTTACATTTCTCTGTAAATTATATGGTAAAATAAATGATGTAATTCAACTCATCCCACAAAAAACAAGCCTCATATGTCTCTATTGGTGGAAAAATAAACAATGTTACGGCTCTTGGAAGAGGATGAAAAACGGTAAATCGCCCGGGGGTGATGGGGTTAATACCTCACAGTTAATCCTAAACAAGAATATTGGCGCCTTTTGTTCCCCATACTAATATAAATAACCCCCTGTGTGTGCCCTCACCCTGCCCCTATATGTGCCCAGTACAGAGGCGGCATGGCTGACAATACCTGGGACCTCGCAGTCACACTCCGGTCACCTCATGGTCTACACTCCTCTTCCTCCTCACACACCTCCGTGCAGCCCGCCAAAAAAAACAACCAATCAGCTGCCACTCTACTTCAGGTGTCTGCCAGTAACAGGCTTCCTATTGGCTAACAGGTTACACCGCAGATCCAATCAGCTGCTTCTCTACTTCACCTCGCGCAGGATTCTGCCGGTAACAGGCTTCCTATTGGTTGACAGGTGACGGCGCAGATGTGAAGTGCGCGCTCCCGCCATTTTACCTCAGTTGAAGCGTCACTGACGCCTGTGGAGACGGAGCCGCCACCTGCGCGGGGAACACCCGGAGCCCTGTATAAACCCCGCACATAGCGCATGTGGCGCTAATCTGCGCCTATTGTGGCCGCTGTGACTGAAGGTGGAGCAATGGAGGCTACCTGGTGCCTGGTCCGCCCCCGCTCAGCGCCGCTTATGAGTCCCCGGTCCTGACTCCTCAATCAGGAGATCAGTATGGAGAATTACTGCAGAGAAGCATCGCATCCTCCTGAGCGACAACAGCGCCCCCTGCTGGGAATGTACTGCTCCCCGGCCACGGTAAGGATGGGGTCCGGGGGAGGGTCAGCCTGATCACTACTGAGGAGAGATAGAGCTGGGTATATACAGCCTCAGCACTGGGTGTATACAGCCTCAGCACTGGGTATACAGGTGACTACCGAACTGGGTATATACAGCCTCAGCACTGGGTATGTACAGCCACAGCACTGGGTATATACAACCTCAGCATTGGGTATATACAGAGCACTGGGGATATACAGCCCCAGCACTGGGAATATACAGCCTCAGCACTGGGTATATAAAAGTGACTACAGCACTGGGTATATACAGCCTCAGCACTGTCTAAATAAAAGTGACTACAGCACTTGGACATACAGCCTCAGCACTGGGTATATACAGCCTCAGCACTGGGTATATAAAAGTGACTACAGCACTTGGTATATGCAGCCTCAGCACTGTCTATATAAAAGTGACTACAGCACTTGGTATATACAGCCTCAGCACTGGGTATATACAGCCTCAGCACTGGGTATATAAAAGTGACTACAGCACTGGGTATATACAGCCTCAACACTGGGTATATACAGCCTCAGCACTGGGTATATAAAAGTGACTACAGCCCTGGGTATATACAGTCTCAGCACTGGGTATACTGGAGGTTATAGCACTAGATATACAGCACTCTGTGGCGGATTATAATGAGGTCAATCTGGGCGGTAGCTCTGGGCCCAATGCTGTGGGGGTGCCCACCAGCCCAGGGTGAATTACTCCATCATAATCCACCACCACGCTCTGCACCATTGATGCTGGCGCCCGGCGCTACCGCGCCGGCCCCCTGTCTCCCGCTCCATACGTCATGACGTGACTTCTAACTTGCGGAGGACGTTGCTAAAAGACAGCGGTGCTGGAGGAGGCACACGCGGTCCCGCCTATCTCACGGCCATAGAGGAGCTAAGTCACAGATTCTGCTGGCGTGTGCTCACTCCTGCTCCCAGGCAGCTGATCTCCAGACTCCTCCTGAGTCTGTCACCCGCTGTCCACCACCTCTTGGGCCTGATGGAAGAGAGGGACCGTCACCTTGCCGACACTGAGCACACAGGAAACGTGCCTGTGACAGTGAGTGACATGTCCTGTGTTAAAGATGATAAACTAATATGGCTCGTAAAAGACAAAATGGCTGCCAATATAGAGTAAATACAAGTATCAGGCAACTTCTTTAACACCTGCTGCTGTGGCTTTGCTCTGTGTGTGCCAGACCTCCTGCTGGCTGCTGCACGGTAGGAGGACTCAGTGTAAAGGAAAGGGTGCTTTCACATCACGTTTTTGTTGGATCTGTGGCTGTCCATTGTAAAACGGACAGCCACGGATCCAATTTGGCCCCCTTGTTATCCTATAGGGGTCAGATCGGATCCCACAAAATCGGATGGCAGTTAGGCCAAATCCAATCCTCTGCCTTTAACATGGGGGCCTATGAGCGCGCGTCCGATGAAATAGATGATCGTTCCTCGGACCAGATTTTAGTGTACTGAGCATGCTCAGTACACTAAAATTGCTCCTAACCGTCTAATTTCACTTCTGCAATGTATAATATACTGTTAGGGCCAGAAATATTTGGACAGTGACACAATTTTCGCGAGTTGGGCTCTGCATGCCACCACATTGGATTTGAAATGAAACCTCTACAACAGAATTCAAGTGCAGATTGTAACATTTAATTTGAAGGGTTGAACAAAAATATCTGATAGAAAATGTAGGAATTGTACACATTTCTTTACAAACACTCCACATTTTAGGAGGTCAAAAGTAATTGGACAAATAAACATAACCCAAACAAAATATTTTTATTTTCAATATTTTGTTGCGAATCCTTTGGAGGCAATCACTGCCTTAAGTCTGGAACCCATGGACATCAGGTTGTTCACCGAATGGACTTAAAAACAGACAAAAAACTCACCAAAATTTGCCAGGTAAATACCCATTGCACTTAGCAGCGGCTGTCAGCTCCTCTGGAGGCAACACAGGTGTCTGTATGCCGGTACTCAATCACCTGCAACCCACAGTGGGGGCGGTTGTGGCACCAGCGTCCGGCCATGCTGTCAGGGAGGTGACTGGTGGCATTTAAAGACATGAGGTTACCAAGGGCTCTGCCATTCACGGTGCATGCAAGGCATAGTGTCAGAGCAGCCTATTGGTCACGCTCCAGAGGAGCTGACAGCCGCTGCTAAGTGCAATGGGTATTTACCTGGCAAATTTTGGTGAGTTTTTTAACCCATGGACATCACCAAACGCTGGGTTTCCTCCTTCTTAATGCTTTGCCAGGCCTTTACAGCCGCAGCCTTCAGGTCTTGCTTGTTTGTGGGTCTTTCCGTCTTAAGTCTGGATTTGAGCAAGTGAAATGCATGGTCAATTGGGTTAAGATCTGGTGATTGACTTGGCCATTGCAGAATGTTCCACTTTTTTGCACTCATGAACTCCTGGGTAGCTTTGGCTGTATGCTTGGGGTCATTGTCCATCTGTACTATGAAGCTGTCACGCTGGGAGTGGGGAAGACACCCAGCGTAGGATAACGACGGGGGATCAGGAGTCCCTAATGCTAAGGGCACAAGAAGGAGACGGTGACCCCTAGACTTCCTAGAGCTGACCCTGTCTGCCCTAACGTCCCTATACAGTCTCCTCAACTGTCGCCGACCACGAACCTCGTCCCTCTCTGATCCTAGATCTATCTTATCTAAGGATCAGATGGAGAGGTTCACTAGACCCCTCCACTATCAACTAAAGACAAACACCAGGGAAGACAGACATTTGGGAAAAGGAAACACTTATCTGACAGCAGAACACAGCAACCTCCACAAACTCAGCTTCTGCTGGAGCAAGGATAAAGTGTGCACAAGGAACTATCACCTGCACCGAGGAAGGGTAATGAACCTCCTTATAAAGGTGGAAGGAGTCTGCTGGGTCCTAGTGACCTACAACATTGGTGGATAAAACCAGACCGAGCGCAAGACCTCCACAGCCGTCTCCCCATAATAGAGAGATCTCATCACACCTTCTTTCCATCAACACAGAAGGTAAATGCTCCTGAAAGAGACGGACCATCCTCCACCATTATGGCTGGTGGGCCAAACGCTGGGATCGTCTGCGCGTGGCCTCCACCCTGTCATCCGTGCCACCCGTGACAGTACCCCCCCTCCTACGAGTGGCCCCCGGACACTCAGGACCAGGCTTATCCGGATGGGAACGGTGAAAAGCGCGGACCAGTCTTGCGGCGGACACCTCCGACGCCGGCACCCACATCCGCTCCTCAGGACCGTACCCCCTCCAGTGCACCAAATACTGAAGAGAACGGCGCAACATGCGAGAATCAACCACCCTCGAGATCTCGAATTCCAGATTCCCCGCCACACAGACGGGCTCAGGAGGCAAAGGAGATGGGTTAGACGACGGCACATACGGCTTGAGGAGCGACCTGTGAAACACATCGTGAATCTTAAGAGCAGGAGGCAACGCAAGACGAAACGCCACGGGATTGATAACGGCGGTTATCCTATAGGGGCCAATAAACCTGGGCCCCAACTTCCAAGAGGGCACCTTCAACTTCACATTCTTGGTAGACAACCACACGTAGTCATTCACACATAGGTCCGGACCTGGCGCACGCTTCCTGTCAGCCATACGTTTGTACCTGTCACCTAAGAGCTTCAAGCTACGCTGTACACCCCGCCAAACCGAGGAGAGGGACGAGGTAAAACGGTCCTCCTCCGGAACTCCGGAAGGACTCGTACCGCTAAAAGTACCAAACTGAGGATGAAACCCATATGCACCGAAGAACGGTGACTTGCCAGTGGAGTCCTGAAGACGATTATTAAGGGCGAATTTGGCCAAGGGCAAATAATTTGCCCAAGTCTCCTGATGGTCAGAGACAAAACACCTCAGGTACGTCTCCAAATTCTGATTCACACGTTCGGTTTGACCATTAGACTGAGGATGAAAAGCAGAAGAAAAGGACAACGTCATCCCTAAACGTGTACAAAAAGCCTTCCAAAATTTGGAGACGAACTGAGTACCGCGATCAGAAACCACATCGGAGGGAACCCCATGAAGCTTCACAATCTCACTTACGAACACCTGTGCCAGAGTCCGAGCATTAGGAAGTGCGGGCAGTGCCACAAAGCGAACCATCTTACTGAATCTATCTACTACTACCAGTACCACCGTCTTGCCCGCAGACGCCGGAAGATCGGTGATAAAATCCATTGACAAATGTGTCCATGGCCTCTCAGGAATAGACAATGGCACGAGAGACCCAGACGGACGGGTATGCGGAACCTTAGCACGTGCACACACACCACAGGCGGATACGAATTCCGCTACGTCCTTCCTCAACCCCGGCCACCAAAAACGACGAGACAAGAGATCGAAAGTGGCCCTACCGCCCGGATGCCCCGCCAGTACAGAGTCGTGATGCTCTGACAGCACCCTGAGGCGCAAAGAGAACGGCACAAAAAGCCTCCCAGAAGGGCAGGAGGCAGGGGCGCCCCCCTGAACCTTCAACACCTCCCCCTCTAGATCAGGGCAAAGAGCAGAAACAACCACCCCCTCCTGCAAGATGGGGACGGGACTCTCATGAGTACTACCACCCGGAAAACTACGCGATAATGCATCCGCCTTCACATTCTGAACCCCCGGACGGTAGGTGACGGTAAAATGAAATCTCGTGAAAAACAAAGACCACCTGGCCTGCCGGGGATTGAGACGCCTGGCGGACTCAAGGTAAGACAGGTTCTTATGGTCGGTAATAACCGTGACGGGATGGACAGCCCCCTCCAGCCAGTGCCGCCATTCCTCAAAAGCCAACTTAATAGCCAACAGCTCCCTATTACCCACATCATAATTCCTCTCGGCCGAAGACAACTTCTTGGAGAAGAACGCACAGGGCACCCATCTCCCCGGCGAAGGGCCCTGCGACAACACAGCCCCCACCCCCACCTCAGACGCATCCACTTCCACAATGAAGGGCTGAGAAAGATCGGGCTGACAAAGAACAGGCGCGGACGCAAAACAACGCTTCAGGGAGGAAAAAGCCTGGCGAGCAGAATCAGACCACTCCGAAAAATCCGTCCCCTTCCTAGTCATGTCCGTAAGAGGCGTCACCAGTACCGAATAGTTCTTAATAAATTTACGGTAAAAATTGGTAAACCCCAAAAAACGTTGCAATGCCCGTAGATTGTCCGGCTGTTCCCAATCTAGCACCGCCCGGACCTTTTCCGGATCCATCCGGAAACCCAACGGCGACAAGAGGTACCCCAAAAAACGAACCTCCTGAACGGCGAAAACACATTTCTCGAGTTTAGCATACAGTTTGTTGTCCCGTAAGACCTGCAACACCTGTTTGACATGGGACTGATGCGTCTCCATATCGGGAGAATAGATCAAGATATCGTCCAAGTAAACAACTACAAATCTACCCACCAAATGATGGAAAATATCATTGACAAAATGTTGGAAAACCGCCGGGCGTTAGTGAGCCCGAACGGCATTACGAGACTTTCAAAATGGCCGTCCGGGGTATTAAACGCAGTTTTCCATTCATCCCCCTCTCTGACCCTAATCAGGTTGTAGGCCCCCCTCAAGTCCAACTTGGAGAACCATTTGGCACCCACAACCTGACTAAATAAATCAGGGATCAGAGGGAGGGGGTATGGATCACGGACAGTAATCCGATTCAATTCCCGAAAATCCAAACAAGGACGGAGGCCCCCATCTTTTTTTTTCACAAAAAAGAAACCAGCCGCAACCGGCGACGTGGAGGGCCTAATGTGTCCCGTCTCCAGACTTTCAGAAATGAAATCCTTCATTGCTTGTCTTTCGGGACCAGATATAGTAAACATCCTAGCTTTGGGCAGTTTAGCTCCGGGAACGAGGTTGATAGGGCAATCATATGCCCGATGAGGGGGCAAGTCTCGGCACCCCTTCTCTGAGAACACATCCTCATACTCCGATAGGAATGGGGGCAGAGATTCAGCAGATACCACCGAAAGGGATGTAGCCAAACAATTCTCCGAACAAAAATCACTCCATTCCACAATGTCCCTGGACTGCCAATCCACTACGGGATTATGTTTAATCAACCATGGCAAGCCCAGGACAATGGGAGCGGGGAGACCGTCTAAGACATAGCAAGATAACGTCTCCTGATGTTGGGATCCAACCGTTAACTTAATGTTATGTACGATATGTGTGAGACTACCCTGAGCAAGAGGGGCTGAGTCGATGGCATAGATACGGATGGGGCGAGACAATAAACAGCGGTTAAGCCCATGAGCGTGTACAAAACGAGCATCCACCATGCAGATCCCCGCCCCACTATCCACAAACACAGAAATGCCTTCCGTTTTGCTCTCTAGCGCCACCTCTGCACTCAGGAGAAAATGGGAAGTACAAACGGAGGATACACACACCTCCCGCTCGACCACCTCCACACCCCCCATAGTCACACGAGGTCCCGGCACCCTAGTCCGTTTAGGAGCGTAGGGACAGGCCCCGATAAAATGGTCTCCTTTCCCACAGAAAAAACAGACCCCCTTCCCCCTGCCCCGGGAGGCACCGGAGGAGAGCCTCGAGGCCGCCGCTCCTCCAAGCTGCATAGGTTCCTCCCCCCTCGGGAGAAATGACTCGCCCTCCGAGTGACCACCCGGCAACAAGGAACCATCATGAGAAGGGCTCCCAGTTGCAGGAGGTCTACCCCTCCGCTCCTGGAGGCGTCTATCCATGCGAATAGCCAACGACATAGCTGCCTCCAGGGACGGGGGGGTCTCATACACCGCCAGGGCATCCTTCAGTTTTTCTGAAAGACCCTGGCAAAAATGACTCCTGAGAGCCGGATCGTTCCACTTTGTGTCCATAGCCCACCTGCGGAACTCAGAACAATATGATTCCGCCGACCGAGTCCCCTGGTGGAGATGGCGCAATTTGGATTCAGCCAAAGAGACACGGTCAGGGTCATCATATATGAGGCCTAAGGCGTCAAAAAATCCATCCACAGACTGGAGACAAGTAGAGTCCTGTGGCAGAGAGAAAGCCCAGGATTGGGGATCCCCCTGCAGCAATGATATAATAATTCCTACCCGCTGCTTCTCATCACCAGTGGAATACGGCTTAAGCCTAAAGTATAATTTACAGGCCTCTTTGAACACAGTAAATTTGTCTCTGCCTCCTGAAAACCTGTCAGGGAGGGCAACCTTAGGTTCCGGTCTGGCCGGACCCACTGCTTGATTCCCCAAGACACCATGTTGCGGTTGTGGTCCCTGCAGAGCCGACCGAAGGTCCGCAACCTCCAAAGACAAGGTCTGCAGCTGCTGGGCTAAAGCAGATACAGGATCCATAAGGAAAGGAAGGAAAATCAAATCCTCCCCTTCCTTCACTTACAGTTATGGCAGGTGATAATGTCACGCTGGGAGTGGGGAAGACACCCAGCGTAGGATAACGACGGGGGGGGGGGGATCAGGAGTCCCTAATGCTAAGGGCACAAGAAGGAGACGGTGACCCCTAGACTTCCTAGAGCTGACCCTGTCTGCCCTAACGTCCCTATACAGTCTCCTCAACTGTCGCCGACCACGAACCTCGTCCCTCTCTGATCCTAGATCTATCTTATCTAAGGATCAGATGGAGAGGTTCACTAGACCCCTCCACTATCAACTAAAGACAAACACCAGGGAAGACAGACATTTGGGAAAAGGAAACACTTATCTGACAGCAGAACACAGCAACCTCTACAAACTCAGCTTCTGCTGGAGCAAGGATAAAGTGTGCACAAGGAACTATCACCTGCACCGAGGAAGGGTAATGAACCTCCTTATAAAGGTGGAAGGAGTCTGCTGGGTCCTAGTGACCTACAACATTGGTGGATAAAACCAGACCGAGCGCAAGACCTCCACAGCCATCTCCCCATAATAGAGAGATCTCATCACACCTTCTTTCCATCAACACAGAAGGTAAATGCTCCTGAAAGAGACGGACCATCCTCCACCATTATGGCTGTGGGCCAAACGCTGGGATCGTCTGCGCGTGGCCTCCACCCTGTCATCCGTGCCACCCGTGACAGAAGCGCCGTCCAATCAACTTTGCAGCATTTGGCTGAATCTGGGCTGAAAGTATATCCCGGTACACTTCAGAATTCATCCGGCTACTCTTGTCTGCTGTTATGTCATCAATAAACACAAGTGACCCAGTGCCATTGAAAGCCATGCATGCCCATGCCATCACGTTGCCTCCACCATGTTTTACAGAAGATGTGGTGTGCCTTGGATCATGTGCCGTTCCCTTTCTTCTCCAAACTTTTTTCTTCCCATCATTCTGGTACAGGTTGATCTTTGTCTCACCTGTCCATAGAATACTTTTCCAGAACTGAGCTGGCTTCTTGAGGTGTTTTTCAGCAAATTTAACTCTGGCCTGTCTATTTTTGGAATTGATGAATGGTTTGCATCTAGATGTGAACCCTTTGTATTTACTGTCATGGAGTCTTCTCTTTACTGTTGACTTAGAGACAGATACACCTACTTCACTGAGAGTGTTCTGGACTTCAGTTGATGTTGTGAACGGGTTCTTCTTCACCAAATAAAGTATGCGGCGATCATCCACCACTGTTGTCATCCGTGGACGCCCAGGCCTTTTTGAGTTCCCAAGCTCACCAGTCAATTCCTTTTTTCTCAGAATGTACCCAACTGTTGATTTTGCTACTCCAAGCATGTCTGCTATCTCTCTGATGGATTTTTTCTTTTTTTTCAGCCTCAGGATGTTCTGCTTCACCTCAATTGAGAGTTCCTTTGACCGCATGTTGACTGGTCACAGCAACAGCTTCCAAATGCAAAACCACACACCTGGAATCCACCCCTGACCTTTTAACTACTTCATTGATTACAGGTTAACGAGGGAGACGCCTTCAGAGTTAATTGCAGCCCTTAGAGTCCATTGTCCAATTACTTTTGGTCCCTTGCAAAAGAGAAGGCTATGCATTACAGAGCTATGATTCCTAAACCCTTTCTCCGATTTGGATGTGGAAACTCTCATATTGCAGCTGGGAGTGTGCACTTTCAGCCCATATTATATATATAATTGTATTTCTGAACATGTTTTTGTAAACAGCTAAAATAACAAAACTTGTGTCACTGTCCAAATATTTCTGGCCCTAACTGTACATTGCAGAAGTGAAATACAGTAAAAGAAAGAGTTAAAAATAAAAAATCTACTCACCTGTCCGCGATCCACCGCTGCCTCCAGCAAGCTCCAGGTAATAGGACTTTCCGTGATGTCACAACCCGGCAGCATCATCGGATCACATGCCTTACTGGAGGCAGCGGTGGATCACGGACAGGTGCACATACAGTTTTCAACTTTCTTTTACTAAATTTCACTTCCGCAATGTATATTATACATTGCGGAAGTGAAAGTGACCTGCTGTATCCGGATCCATGATAATCACGGACCCGGACACAGAATAGGCTGAGGGGCGCCACACACCTCCCCCTTCCTCTTCATGTGAAAAGACACACTGCTTATTTGCTGCTTTTTTTACGCGCACGTATTTTCTGCAATTTCTTCATGCAAATTTTTACGCAGGTAGGAAAAATGCACTGCATTCACACACTGTTTTTTGCTGCATTTTTTACACAGTTAGGGCCAGAAATATTTGCACAGTGACACAAGTTTTGTTATTTTAGCTGTTTACAAAAACATGTTCAGAAATACAATTATATATATAATATGGGCTGAAAGTGCACACTCCCAGCTGCAATATGAGAGTTTCCACATCCAAATCGGAGAAAGGGTTTAGGAATTATAGCTCTGTAATGCATAGCCTCCTCTTTTTCAAGGGGCCAAAAGTAATTGGACAATGGACTCTAAGGGCTGCAATTAACTCTGAAGGCGTCTCCCTCGTTAACCTGTAATCAATGAAGTAGTTAAAAGGTCAGGGGTGGATTCCAGGTGTGTGGTTTTGCATTTGGAAGCTGTTGCTGTGACCAGAAAACATGCGGTCAAAGGAACTCTCAATTGAGGTGAAGCAGAACATCCTGAGGCTGAAAAAAAAAGAAAAAATCCATCAGAGAGATAGCAGACATGCTTGGAGTAGCAAAATCAACAGTTGGGTACATTCTGAGAAAAAAGGAATTGACTGGTGAGCTTGGGAACTCTAAAAGACCTGGGCGTCCACGAATGACAACAGTGGTGGATGATCGCCGCATACTTTATTTGGTGAAGAAGAACCCGTTCACAACATCAGCTGAAGTCCAGAACACTCTCAGTGAAGTAGGTGTATCTGTCTCTAAGTCAACAGTAAAGAGAAGACTCCATGACAGTAAATACAAAGGGTTCACATCTAGATGCAAACCATTCATCAATTCCAAAAATAGACAGGCCAGAGTTAAATTTGCTGAAAAACACCTCAAGAAGCCAGCTCAGTTCTGGAAAAGTATTCTATGGACAGATGAGACAAAGATCAACCTGTACCAGAATGATGGGAAGAAAAAAGTTTGGAGAAGAAAGGGAACGGCACATGATCCAAGGCACACCACATCCTCTGTAAAACATGGTGGAGGCAACGTGATGGCATGGGCATGCATGGCTTTCAATGGCACTGGGTCACTTGTGTTTATTGATGACATAACAGCAGACAAGAGTAGCCGGATGAATTCTGAAGTGTACCGGGATATACTTTCAGCCCAGATTCAGCCAAATGCTGCAAAGTTGATTGGACGGCGCTTCATAGTACAGATGGACAATGACCCCAAGCATACAGCCAAAGCTACCCAGGAGTTCATGAGTGCAAAAAAATGGAACATTCTGCAATGGCCAAGTCAATCACCAGATCTTAACCCAATTGAGCATGCATTTCACTTGCTCAAATCCAGACTTAAGACGGAAAGACCCACAAACAAGCAAGACCTGAAGGCTGCGGCTGTAAAGGCCTGGCAAAGCATTAAGAAGGAGGAAACCCAGCGTTTGGTGATGTCCATGGGTTCCAGACTTAAGGCAGTGATTGCCTCCAAAGGATTCGCAACAAAATATTGAAAATAAAAATATTTTGTTTGTGTTATGTTTATTTGTCCAATTACTTTTGACCTCCTAAAATGTGGAGTGTTTGTAAAGAAATGTGTACAATTCCTACATTTTCTATCAGATATTTTTGTTCAACCCTTCAAATTAAACGTTACAATCTGCACTTGAATTCTGTTGTAGAGGTTTCATTTCAAATCCAATGTGGTGGCATGCAGAGCCCAACTCGCGAAAATTGTGTCACTGTCCAAATATTTCTGGCCCTAACTGTATGTTCTTTTCTGCATTGTACACTTCAAAGACAGGGAAACAAAGTTCTGGCAAAAAAGTAGAAAGAAAAAAAGGTCATTGATGTAATTTCCTGTCTTATTATTACTGTGAAGAGAGTAAACACTGGAGTATACAGAATGGATAATCTGGCAGCTGCAATGTCCATCAGTGAAAGACGCCTCAGCAAGTGTGGCTATGTACACATGTAGCGTATTTCCTGTGCTTTTTTGCACGGGTATATTTACCCACGTTTTGCGGCCCTGCTATTTAGCGCCAGTAAAAAAACGCGGTGCGTTCACACACCGTGTTTTTTTACTGCCACATTTTTCCCCCAAAAGCGCAGAAGGAAGTGATGTCACACGGGGAGAAAGAATCCTGTGTTCCTCCTGTGTGACATGTCAGGGCTATAGTTTCGCTTTCCCAGTGTATCTACATACACCGTGAAAGCGAAATAAAAGTTAACAAAAGGTTTTAAAAATAAAATACCTCTCTATCCCGGGACCCGAGGGGAAGACGTCTGATCGCTGCAAGGACCTGAATCATCCGATTGGCCAGTAGCGATCAGCTGATGTGTCACGTGACCTATAGGTTTTGCGGTTTTGGCGGGTGGTTTAAACTCTCAGCTGATGTGACGTGACACATCAGCTGAGCGCTTCGCCCGGAGTTCACGCTTGAGGCAGCACTGGCATGAACTCCCATGAACTTTCCCACGGCCAGGTGAGCAGCCTGTGCCTGCTACATCTCTACCAGCAGACGTGTGAATGAGCCGGTAGAGATACAGTGATGTGCAAATTAATTGGGACAAAGCAAGTCTTTACTTGTTTTTCTTGCTTTAGTTTTACTATTTCTGATAAGTGTTTTATCAGTTCTTGGTGTCGTTTTCTTCCACATTTCCCTTTTTCTTTTGGAGAAAACGATCCAGTTTCATTGTGTGTGCGAATTATTCTTGAAACGGTAGATTTTCCAATACCAACGGTGGAAGCGATTTCTCTTACAGTCAGACTTGTATGTTCATTAAGAGTAATAATTCTAGACCTCTTCCGTGGGGTAACATCCATTTGTACAGGCACGAATCACACTAAAAAAAGTACACTAAAACACTCCTCACAGCAACAAGCTCTCAACTGAAGCTGAGGGGGCAGCTAGCTGTTATTTTCTGACTAAAACCAGTCAAACCACATTTTGTTACTCAAGGTTGTACACCCACACCTGTTCAAAGCAGTTAAAACTTGCCGCAACCATGACCCTAATTACCACCAACTCCCAAAAGATCACAGAACTAGAAAGCAGAATCCAGTCCAATGAAAAGGAGATCACAGAATTGAGGGCCTCCCTCCAACAGAGCCAGACCGCAGAGCGAAAAATGGGCCACAAGTTGGAGGACATTGAGAACAGAGACCGCCGCAACAACCTGCGTTTTGTGGGCATCCCGGATTCGGTGGAAGGTGAACACCTCATGGAATATCTTACTAGAGACAGCCCATCTGGCTTCCGGATAGACCTCCGCAAAGACCCAATGATTATAGAACGAGCACACAGACTAGGCCCCCCAGGGCCCAACCAAGGCAGCGGAAAAGGTAGACCTCGCCCAGTCATAGCAAAGTACATCAACTGGGCGGTGAAAGAAAAGGTCTTGAAAGCATACCGACCGCAACAAGAACTGAATGTCAACGACTCCAAGGTTCTCATCTTCCAGGACGTCTCCCCAGCCGTAGCTCAAAGACGTAAGGCATTTGGGCCCACCTGTCGCCTACTGATTGAAAAAAAAATCAAATTTCAACTACTCTACCCAGCCAAGCTCAAAGTCCAAGAGGGCGACCGTGCAATTATTTACGAAGACCCTGAGGTGGCAGAGAGAAGATTTAGCCATGTCACGAACGTCGCAGTGGGACGACCTAAAGACCTGCCACCCACGCCATCTCCTACTACAGGAAGCTCTCAGGAAGCTGGGAAAAGGTGTGTGACAGTCCGCGCCACCGGGTACCAAAGAAATCACCTGGGATGCAGGAAGTTATTTCAAGCTTTGTCTTTATTCTCCAACATGTTTCAGCGCTCCACCTGGCACCTTCCTCAGGGATATTCAAGGAAGGTGCCAGGTGGAGCGCTGAAACATGTTGGAGAATAAAGACAAAGCTTGAAATAACTTCCTGCATCCCAGGTGATTTCTTTGGTACCCGGTGGCGCGGACTGTCACACACCTTTTCCCAGCTTCCTGAGAGCTTCCCACGTGCGAGTGGTTGGTGGAGGTCCTGCAGCAGCCGGTATTGATTATATGCCTTCAAGCCAGTTGTGGGTCATCACAACTGGAATAGGTGAGTGGTTTTGACAATATACCTCTCATCTCTTAGTGTCTGAGTGATAGGGCACTATTGCGCCTCTTGTTCCCCCTTCCTATTTTATATTCCTACTACAGGAAGACTGTCATCTCCATAATACAATGTTTCTCCCAGTGAAAGCGCAGCACGTTCTTTTGTATTCTCTCTCTGCTTTTACCCTCCTATGCTCTCCCCCTTTTTCACCCAGGTATCAATCAATGCGGGACTCACCAATGATGACACCGTTACCACCTGTTCACTCCTGCAGCTCGCTGGGACCGAAAGGAATGAACACACCCAACTGCCATATGCTGCACAGACCCTGCTTTGGGACCCAGGATGAGTACTCTTAAAACACCAGACCCTGACACCACCTACACCTCACCACACTTGCAGTTCCTGTCATGGAATGTGGCAGGCCTTAACACCCCCCTTAAACACAAAAAGGTCTTGAACCATCTAAAACGATTCTCACCAGATGTGGTCTTCCTCCAGGAGACACAGTGGAGGGCTGACAAACCTGGTAAATTGCTAGCTACCTGGATAGGAGATTGCTACACTGCCTCGCATACCTCATCATCACGCGGAGTAGCCATTCTCATCAAAAAGGGCCTGCCATGCACCATTCAGGACTCCATTAGGGTACCTTTACACGCCGCTACAACAAGGTGGAAACAACCGGGTTTATGAGACAAATGTATCTTGCACTGCCAAATCAACCCGAGGTAGCGGCATGTAAAGTAGGTTGTTTCCACCCGTCACTTGCGGCACCCGTTTCAGAGCAGAGCTCTAAAAACAGGTTGATTTCAACCCGGTGGTAACAGCGTGTAAATAAGGTAGAGTAAGGTTTTTTCGTCACCTAGATAACTCCCTGGGGCGTGACACAGCCTCCGGGAAACCGCCCCCCTTCAGCGATCATTGGTGGAAGCACCTGCATTATGATTGGTTGTCGCTGCTTAGGGCGGCATATTTAAGGAGATGACCAGTCACACTACACAATTGCTCGAGCGTCATGTATTAGCCAGCCTTCCTGCGCTGGCTGGCCAATCATGATGCTATTGCTTTGTCCTATCAGCGTACGAACGTCTCATAATCCACAATTCTGGCACACCTATGTGTTGTCCCTGCTGCACCAGGTCCGCCCATATTACCTTGTTGTAGTGGCGTGTAAATGAGGTAAGGTGCTCTACAGAAGGTAACTTGAGCACCCGGCGGTGTATCCAGAGATAGATTCAACCTTCTGTAAAGCACCATGTAGCGGCGTGTAAAGACGGTATCGGGTACCGTTTGTAACCGTTGGTGCGTGCTCATGCACGTGAAGCACCCGGTTGTTTCCACCTTCTTGTAGCGGCGTGTAAAGGTACCCTTAGTGATAGCCATGGCAGATACCTAATTCTGAGGGTGGAAATAGCGGGGAGAATATACTTCTTGATCAACCTCTACACTCCTAACCACGACCAACACGTCTTTTACACATCGATTCTCCCAGGTTCTCCTGAGACTTGAGCCTGGTCGCCGGATAGTGGGAGGAGACTTCAACGTAGTACAGTGTCCCACCCTAGACCGCTCCTCACCCTCTCCACAAACCTCAGCAGCCACTACATCCCTCTTACACTTCATGGAACAGCTTTCATTCTGTGACCCAAGGAGAGTGACAGACTCCACAGCTAGAGATTACACATGTCACTCCCTCACACATCAGTCCTTCTCCCGGATCGATTTCTTCCTCATCTCCTCACAACTATTCCCCTAACACCAAGACTACCGTATTCACCCAATACTGATCTCACACCACGCTCCCATCACACTGTTCCTAACTAGTGGAGCTGAGCCCTCAGACAAGACATTGGAGGTTTCCCTCCTACCTAGCAGAGTCGGATGACTTCAAAACCTTCCTTAAAAGAAAAAGGTTTGGTACCGATTTTTATCTTGTTTCTCACACTGAGAGCAATCAACCTTCCTTAAATCACACTGGAATAATTTCTTAGATGACAATATAACCCACACTGACAACACCCCTCTGCTCTGGGCCACTTCTAAGGCCGTTATGAGACGCCATATCATCAGTTATCTGTCAAGCAGGAGGAAAACACACAGAAATGTGATGCCTTACATACTTCCCTACTCCAGGCACAGTCAGCGGTTGCCCTAACCCCATCCCCTGACACACAACAAGCCTATGCCATGGCCAAACACCTATTCGACTCCCTCATACATTCCCAATCACACTGGCAAGTTCAACTGACTCGAAACAAGTTTTACCGCTGGGGAAACAAGACTGGTAAATCATTAACGACCCTAACAAAAGGCAAACGACCCTACAAACCAATTCTTAAACTCCGGAACCCCACAACAGGTTTGCAGACAACCGACCAGGAAGAGATAACACAAATTTTTAGCGACTACTACGAAGACCTCTACAGAGCCACCCCTGCTATCCTCCAATCGATTCATTCCTTCCTGAACTCAATCAATCTCCCATCACTGACCACTGAACAACAAGTGACGCTGGACTCGGAGATAACAGAAGACGAAGTGAGACGAGCTATAGCAGACGCATCCAGCGGTAAGACCCCGGGCCCTGACGGTTTCTCTGCCGAATACTACAAGATACTATCCCCTGACTTAGTACCTCCCTGACTAACCTCTTCAACACAACTTTCCTTCAGGGGGTCACCATCGATAGATTTACTGAATCACGCATGATAGTTATCCCTACACCCGATAGAGACCCACTACTACCACAATCATATCGCCCAATCTCACTCCTGAATGATGACTACAAGCTCCTTGCAAAAATCTTAGCAAGACGCTTACAACTGATATTACCCGTTCTCCTATGTGAGGCGCAAACGGGCTTTACTCAGGGGCGGAGCAGTGTGGCAAACATACGCCTGGCGGTCGCTGCTACAGTCTTGGCACAACACTCACCGAGCTCGCCCGCAATGCTGATGAATCTAGACGCCGAAAAGGCCTTTGACAAAGTGGCAGGACCTTTTTTGTATGAAGCTCTGGGCAGGGGGAATTTTGTCCCAAGGTTCCTGGAATATATCAAATACCTCCACACGAACGCAAATACCCAGGTCTCTATCAATGGATGCAGCGCACCAACTATAGACCTCTTCTGAGGACTCAAACAGGGATGCCCTCTGTCACCCCTCCTATTTAACCTCTCTATTTACCCCCTACTACGCCATCTGTTGCAGACCCCCTACCTTTAAGGGACTCACAGTGGGCTCTAGGGAGCTCCAGGTCGCCGCATTCGCAGATGATGTCTTGCTGGTATTAACTAACCCCAAACAGGTTCTGCAGTTTCTTACACGCGACTAGAAGACATGGGAGGCCTATTGGGCTATAACATTAACTGGGACAAAACAGAAGTGATGATGCTAAGCGGCCCCTCCATATCATCATGGACATCGGGGTTCCCCTGTCAGTGGACCACTAGCTCACTAAAATACCTAGGAGTGCGAATGACGAGACACCTGGCTAATCTACACAAAACCAACATCAACTTATACCTCAACAACCTAAACTCCACTTTAGCCAAATGGAAACATTTTAACCTATCATACCTGGGCAGAGCCAACTTAATTAAAATGACAGAATTCCCATGCCTCCTCTATCTTTTTCACACTCTCCCAATCTACTTAGCCCCCAATGAGGAGAAACGGATCAACTGTCTATACCGGTCATTCATCTGGGAGGGACAGAAGCCCCGCATTGCCTATAAATTACTCCAACAGCTGAAGAGAAATGGTGGGATAAACTTCCCCGATATCAGACACTATAATTTAGCGTCCCTATTCCGAGTGGTGGTGGACTGGCTAGGAGGAACCTCCTGCTATGCCCAATATGATTTAGAGTGCTGTCTCACACAAGGACTGGCTCTCCCTGCTCTCCTACACCTCCCTTATACTGAACTGCCAACTGAGGTGAAGGTGAACCCCCTCCTGGTGTCTACATGGAAAGCATGGCAGAAAATACGCCAACAGTTCCATCTCTCTCCACAGACATCCCTCCTCCTCCCACTTATTGGTAATCCCCATTTCCAAAACAGACACACCCACCCTGTCTTCCACCGGTGGCACTCTCAGGGTATAACATCCATTAAACATCTGACCCACCCAAGGGAACGCCGCATGTATTCAAGAGAGGAAATGCAATCTAAGGCTGCATTCACACATTGCGTATTTTGCTGCGCATTTTTATGCGCGCTTTTCAAAATACGCAATGTGCCTTTTGTCTGCTAGCAAAGTGAATGTAAAATTCACTTTGCAGTGCAGACATTGCGCAAAAATACGCAGTGCGTTTTCAGGGAGAAAGCGCAGCTGCGTAAAGAATTGATATGTCAATTCTTTACGCAGCTGCTCCTGCGTATTCTCCCAGAGGGGAGGAAGAATCCGACGCGACTAGAAGACATGGGAGGCCTATTGGGCTATAACATTAACTGGGACAAAACAGAAGTGATGATGCTAAGCGGCCCCTCCATATCATCATGGACATCGGGGTTCCCCTGTCAGTGGACCACTAGCTCACTAAAATACCTAGGAGTGCGAATGACGAGACACCTGGCTAATCTACACAAAACCAACATCAACTTATACCTCAACAACCTAAACTCCACTTTAGCCAAATGGAAACATTTTAACCTATCATACCTGGGCAGAGCCAACTTAATTAATACATATTACATGACCGCGAGCAGCCAATTAGTGCTGGGAATGCCCCTCTGACGTCACCACAGGTCCTGGCAGAAGACCTCTCACTTGGAACCGGAGATCGAACAGCGGGAAAAGGCGTCGGACAGGTGAAGTATTCATTCTTTTTTATTTTTCATTCACTTGCTTTTGTTTCATTTAGATTTCACAGTGTGTATTAATACATTGTGAAATCTAATGGGGCTGTCACAGAGGGGAGGAGGAAGCAGGATTCTTCCTCCCCTCTGACATCACTGCGCCTTCTGGAGTAAAGAAAGCGCAGTGTGTGAAAGCCCCTGCGTATTTTGTTGCGCTTTTTTGCGCGGCCAAAAAACGCAGCAAAAAGCGCGCGCAAAAAAGCACAGCAAAATACGCAAATGTGTGAACGCAGCCTAAATACCCGACCGCTATATTCCCCCCATTCGAATACCTACAGGCTAAGAGTTATGTGACAAAGATATTAACCCGTCTCCCTGAGCAAGAGTGGAGTCCACACCTGCTCACATGGTTCACTAGATTTAACACCTTAACTGGCTAAATATTCTCCAACTACAAATTTATCCATGGCATGCTGGACTACGATCAATCTCAATTCCCATTAACAAAATGGCAGATTGATGATCCCACCCTATCCCACAGAACAATCCTAAAAGTTCTAGACCAAGCCCACAAACTCCTCCCCTCAGCCTGTTTCATTAAAATGAGACTAAAAATCTGCCACAGATCCTCTTTAACCCCCCAGAAGGGTCATAGAATGGGCTATACACAACCTCCGAGTGCTTTAAGTGCTGCTCCCCTGAAGCCAATCAATTCCACTGCCTATGGACATGCTAGGCCATCCAGCCCTTCTGGACCAAAATACGACAATTTACCACTGCACACCTGACAAACTTTGCCCCTGATGAGCCGCTATGGGCCATCTTTGGATATCTAGAGCCAGGTAAATACACATGCTCTCTGGGGGCCCGTAAACTGCTGCACATGGTGGCAGTAGCCGGAATTAAGGCCATCCTGCAGGTGTGGATCCACGACCAAGCTCCTCCATTTAGGATCTTTTTAGACAAACTATCATTCTTGCTTCAGATGGATTGGGCTGCGACCTCCTTGCACGAGGAGGAAAGAGTGAAGTCCTTCTTTGAAACCTGGGAAAGTTTCATCTCTCTGCTCCCACAACGAATCAGAGATCACATCAGAACTTGTTTCCAATCTACAGTGTGGTATCAAGAGCAGGTACTACTAGGGGAAGAGCCTAAATAGATACATGTTCGATAGAGCTGCCAAATAGAGACACATCTAAGGGTCAGAAGTCTTTCCTGGTGTCAGAGGTGAGTCCCGCACAATTCTCAAAGAGAGACTAATGGCCACTTTACACGCAGCTACAGGTAACAGGTTTTCCACAGGTAACTTACTGGCTGCAGTGAAATCATGGAGACATTATTCCATTTGTACACAGCAACAAGATAGAACCATGTCTCCATGATTTCACTGCAGCCAGTAAGTTACCTGTGGAAACCCTGTTACCTGTAGCTGCGTGTAAAGTGGCCATAAGTTCACACACCCTTGATGGGTGATCTGCAAGAAAAAAGTACCTGTTC
This sequence comes from Allobates femoralis, assembly GCA_033576535.1. Taxonomy (NCBI): domain Eukaryota; kingdom Metazoa; phylum Chordata; class Amphibia; order Anura; family Aromobatidae; genus Allobates; species Allobates femoralis. Next base: position 605,307,977 of record JARQOC010000004.1, read on the forward strand.
CAGATAACTCCTTCCCCCACCCCCCTCCCAGTTTTTACCTATTTGCCTGTTTTTTTAATTTGCTTTAATTTTTTTACATTTATTTTCTTTCTTTGTAAATGTTTTGCCTTTGCTTTGTTTCCTTGTGTTTGTTTGTGTTACTTTGTGTTTTTTTCACCTTGTGTTTTTATTGTTTGTATTCTGACATGATGCAGCCATGCTCGAAATATAGACTCTGCCATTTACCTTCTTATAACAAGCAATGTATACTTCAAGCCATATCTAGACCAATGTACAAAACATTTTATTTTCAATAAAAATTGTTATAAATAAAAAAAAACATTTCCCACATGTCTACTTTACATCAGCACAATTTTGTTCAAAGTTCATCAGCAATTTTTCATTTTTCCAGGAAAATTTACAAAACCATTTTTTTTAGTGACCACATCACATTTGAAGTCCCTTTGAGGGGTCTACATGACAGAAAACACCCAAAAGTGACACCATTCCAAAAACTGCACCCCTCAAGCTACTCAAAACTACATTCAAGAAGATTATTAACCCTTCAGGTGCTTCACAGGAACTAAAGCAAAGTGGAAAAAAAAAATGGACATTTTAATTTTTCTAACAAAAATGTTCTTTTAGCCTCAATTCTTTCATTTTCATATGGGCAACAGGATAAAATGCATTCTAAAAATTGTCGGTCAATTTCTCCTGAGTACATCGATACCTCATATGTGGTCATAAACCACTGTTTGGGCGCACGGTAGGGCTCAGAAGGAAAGGAGCGCAATTTGACTTTTGGATCTAATTTTCCATTCAAAAAGTGAAATGGCGCTCCTTCACTTCTGAGCCCTGCCGTGCACCCAAACAGTGGTTTATGACCACATATGAGGTCTTGGTGTACTCAGGAGAAATTGCCCAACAAGTTTTAGGATGCATTTTATCCAGTTGCTCATGTGAAAATGAAAAAATTTAGGCTAAAAGAAAATTGTGAAAACAAAAATACTTTTTCATTTTTACGGATCAATTTGTGAAACATCTGGGGGTTCAAAGTGCTCTACACCCATCTAGATATGTTCCCTGGGGGGTCTAGTTTCCAAAATGGGGTCACTTGTGAGGTTCCAATGTTTAGGCACACAGGGGCTCTTCAAACGCAACATGGTGTCTGCTAACAATTTGAGCTAATTTTCCAGTCAAATTATTAGCGGACACCATGTCGCGTTTGGAGAGTCCCTGTGTGCCTAAACATTGGAGCTCCCCCACAAGTGACCCCATTTTGGAAACTAGACCCCCCCAAGAAACTTATCTAGATGCATAATGAGCACTTTGAACCCCCAGGTGCTTCACAAATTGATCCATAAATATGAAAAAGTACTTTTTTTCCACAAAAAATTTATTTTTTATTTTTACGGATTAATTTGTGAAGCACCTAGGGGATCAAAGTGCTCACTATGTATCTAGATAGGTTCCCTGGGGGGTCTAGTTTCCTAAATGTGGTCACTTGTGGGGGAGCTCCAAAGTTTAGGCACATAGGGACTCTCCAAATGCGACATGGTGTCCGCTAACAATTTGAACGGAAAATCTATTCAAATTGTTAGCGGACACCATGTTGCGTTTGGAGAGCCCCTGTGTAAACATTGGAGCAGTTCCGCCTGGCCCTCAAGTACTGGCCCTTCGGTATACCCCCTCTCAGGCTCCTAGGATGGTGGTTAAAATGCCGCCTCTAATGAATGCGCTATTTTCTTGGGTGGCTGTGGGTTGCAATTTGCAGCGTGGGGGGGGACACAGCATTTGGGTCTCTCCACGCTGAGGATTCCAGTCCGCCAGCTGCCTTGTTGTACCTGGCTGGCTACCAAAAATACAGCGAAGGCCTTTTTTAAAATTATTTCTAGAACTAATTCTAGAAAAAAAAATGACGTGGGGCTCCGCCATAGTTTTGGTCCAGCCAGGTACAACTTGGCAGCTACAGACTGCCACCAACCCCCAGCTGCCTCGTTGTACCTGCCTGGCAAAGAAAAATACAGCAAATCCCTTTTTTTATTTTTTATTTCTAGAACTAATTCTAGAAAAAAAAATGACGTGGGGCTCCGCCATATTTTTGGCCCAGCCAGGTACAACTAGGCAGCTGGGGGCTGGATTCCTCAGCATGGAAAGGCCCAAGCGTTCTGGGCCCCCCATGCTGCGAATTGCAGCCTGCAGCCGCCCCAGAAAATGGCGCATTCATTGAAGCGCCATTTTCTGGCGCTGTACCCAGGCTCTTCCAGTTGCCCTGGTGTCGGTGGCAAACTGGGAAATAAAGGGGTTAATGCCAGCTTGTTTATTGGCAGCTGGCACTAAGCACGAGATTCATAATGTCGGGCCAATGTTAGACCCGGCCATTAGGAATCTCTAGTAAATAGTCAAAAAATACACCACACAGAGAAAAATCTTTTTATTTGAAAAAAACCCACAAAATTCGGACTGCATCTTTATTATAAAAAAATCAGACGTAGTCCCACAACGAAGGTCCCACGACGCTCGATCGCTTCCGACGTAGTCCACAATGAAGGCCCCACGACGCATGATTGCCATGCAGGCGGATCGGACTGCAAAGTAGCGATCTCACAGCCCGGGTGCAGTGCGCCAGGGCTGCGAGATCGCTTTCTGCAGCTCGATCCCCATGCAGGTGGATCGGACTGCAGAGCAGCGATCTGGCAGCCCGGGTGCAGTAATGCACTATGTGGATCACTGCGACGGGGCTGCGAGATCACTTTCTGCAGCTCAATCCCCTTGCAGGCGGATCGGACTGCAGAGAAGTGATCTGGAAGCCCGAGTGCAGCACCGGGGCTCTGAGATCGCTCTCTGCAGCTCGATCCCCATGCAGGCGGATCAGACTGCAGAGCAGCGATCTCGCAGCCTCAGCGCAGTAATCCACTATGTGGATCACTGTCAGATCCCTTAACTGCAGTCAGTCCCCCCTGCAGGAGGATCAGGCTGCAGTAAAGGCATCCCACAGGCAGGGGGACTCGCCAGACGATGCCAGGAGGACCCGGGACCGGAAGAAGACCAGAGGTAGCAGATGGCGGCAGCAGCAGGAGATCATCGGGAAGGAGGTGATCACCACTCCGGCGGGAGGACGAGGATGTGGCAGGGGGAGGTGATCCCCGAGGAGGAGGTGATCACTGCTCCGGCGGGAGGAGGCGATGGGGAGGTGATCACCGGCAGTCAGGGGGGCAGGAGACAGCGGGGACAGGTTAGATGAGCGGGGGGGTTTATAGGAGGATAAAAGTGGGGGAATAGTGAGGGAGCAGGAGGAGTGAGGCAGGGGGAGATCGCAGTCAGTACAGCCGCGGTAATTTGCGATTTCATTTTCAACCGCCAATTACCGCGGCTGTAGCCTGGCGGGGGGGGGGCAAAGCGACCCCTCATGGGCTATAGCACATGTCTCCATGTACCTGCAGCCCGAGTGACAGGTCAGTGTGACCCTCACTCAAGCTGCAGGAGTGCGTTCCCCAGAAGTCTCAGACGCTGAGCCATCGGTCGGAATGCACTGGTTTTCATTTCATGCCTCAAACGGTGAGACATGTGTCAGGAAGGGGCTAATATTGGCGTGATTCCATGAATTTCGTGCTTAGGGCTAGCTGATAATACAAAGTTTGCGCTAACCCCATTATTACCCAGTGAGCCACCGAACCAGGGCCCTGGATGACTCGGGTACAGTGCCAGAAGATGGCGCTTCTATGAACGCGCCATTTTCTGGGGTGGCTGCGGACTGCAATTCGCAGCTGGTGAGCCCAGAAAGCTTGGGCCACTCTGCGCTGCGTAATCCAGCCCCCAGCTGCCTAGCTGTACCTGGCTGGACAAAAATACGGCGAAGGCCACGCATTTTTTTTAAACACGCATTTCATGTGTTTGGGGGTCTTATTTATATATTTTTTATTTTTTAATGTTTTTTTAAAAAAAAAAAATTGACGTGGGCTTTGACCTATATTTGTGTCCAGCCAGCAGGGCCGGACTGGGACCAAAAAGCAGGCCTGGAAAACAAGCCCCACCAGCCCACACCATATCACCCATCTGCCCCGATCAGTCAAATTTGCTTTTACGTTGTCATGGCCTCATTACTTTCTCAAAGGAGTTATCTGAAGAGCCACATGTGAATGATGCAGCAGAGAGAATAATCAACCGCATCTCCATTTACATGGTGCTCTTCAAAGCCACGTTTCTCAGGATTGTGAGGTCCCAGCGGTCAGATCCAATGCGAAGGGCAAGTCATCACCTATACAGAAGAGAAGTGCTGACTTCCATATTGGAGATAATTAATTTAAACAACAGTTAAATGCTGAAAATCAAAGTCCAATACCACCACTAGGACAGGAGAAGTGGTACTGTGCAGTGTATATATACAAAATAATACAGATCCTGAGGATCACACCCAGTATACAGGACAGGAGAAGTGGCACTGTGGAGTATATATATACACAGAATAATACAGATACTGAGGATTACACCCAGTATGCAGGACAGGAGAAGTGGTACTGTGCAGTGTATATATACAGAATAATTCAGATCCTGAATATTACACCTAGTATATAGGACAGAAGTGGTACTCTGCTGTGCATATATACAGAATAATATAAATACTGAGGATTTACACCTATTATATAGGACAGGAGAAGTGGTACTGTGCAGTGTACATATACAGAATAATGCAGATACTGAGGATTACACCCTGTATACAGGACAAGAGAAGTGGTACTGTACAGTGTATATTGTGAGGCAGCAACCGGGGAACCCGCTTGCAAAACGACCACAAACACGTGTTTATAAGTTTAACCAATGTCTACCCGTTTATTTTCACGTATTAACAACATAACCCGGGTAGCATGTTTGACACATAGC
>JARQOC010000004.1:605312936-605330514 GCA_033576535.1 Allobates femoralis
AGCCAGATTGGAGGTTGTCAAGGAGAGAATTAGATGAAAAGTGGGAGGAAGGTTGAGCATGGACATGCTGCTCAAGGAGTTTGGAAGCGAATGGAAGCAGCGATATGGGGCGATAGCTGGACATATCAGTTGGGTTAAGGTTTGGCTTTTTGAGGATGTGCGTGATGGTGGCATGTTTGAAAGCAGAGGGGAAGGTACTATAGGTCAAAGAGATAGGTTATGGCTGGCATGAACAAGTTAGTGAGATTGGGGAGGAGGTGGGAAGGAATGTGGTCAAGTGCACAAATGGTGAGGTGTAATTTGGAGAGGTGACGAGTAAGGCTGAAGGCCTCGCGTGAGTGCAATGCGCAGAAAACTCACATTGCACTCGGACCAGTGTTGCCATATCAGGTGGGGCACACTGGTGCGTGTCCCCTGCGCTGAACTCGCACTGCTAATCAAATGCGAGTTCAGTCGCAGCATGCTGCAACTGAATGTGTGTTTGACGTGCGAGTGTCTAATGATTGTCAATAGGTGCGAGGAAACCTCGCACCCAGACAACACATTGTGCGAGTCACTCGCATGTGTGTTTTTGTTCCGACACAGGAAAGCCTGATGCTATATATCTACAGATAAGTATCTGTAGATATAATAGCTTTGTTGGGCTTTGTGCTGGTTTGCCAGCATCATTTTTAAAATTTCCCAGGGTTAGGCAGTATATTAACCCCATCTGCAGCCTCTGTGCTGCATGTCAGCTGGGGGGCTGCAGATGCAGGTAATAAGCCAGTTATGTAGGTTTAACCCCATGTTTCTGTCATGCCAGTTTGTGTCCAGTTATGTCCGCACTCCCTTGACACAAACTGACATGTCAGAATGTGTCATGAGGGGTTAAAGCAGTTTTTAAATAAAAGCCAGCAATTACCGCTATTCTTTACATTACTGTATTCTCCTGCGGTGAGCTGTCCATGGTCCTGTACTGTAACAGCATGAATTTATAGCCCTGGTCCTTGGTACTGAAAGTTCACGCTGTTATAGTACAGGAGCTCTCCAGGGTCCTGATTGTTACAGCTGGATGCTGACCGCAATCTGAAGAGCTTCAGCGCCACGGTCAGCTCCCAGCTATAACGATCAGGACCCTGCTGAGCTCCTGTACTGTAACAGCATGAACTTTAAGTACCAAGGACCAGAGTTATAAATTGACGCTGTTACAGTAAAGGACCATGGACAGCTCCTCCTGAGTCCTGCTCACTGCAGGAGAATACAGTTATGTAAATAATAGCGGTAATTGCCGGCTTTTAATTAAAAACTGCATTAACCCTTCCTGACACATTCTGACATGTCAGTTTCTTTCCAGGGAGTGTGGACATAACTGGACACAAGCTGACATGACAGAAACATGGAGTTAAACCTACATAACTGGCTTATTACCTGCGTCTGCAGCCTCCCGGCTGACATGCAGCACAGAGGCTGCAGATGGGGTTATTATGCCACTTAACACGGCAAATTGCAATTGCCGGGTTGCTGGCACATGAACCATTCAAGCTTACAGCAGCGATAGCTGAATGGTTAATGTGCCGGCAACCCGGCAATGACATACAGCGAACAGTGGCCATGTTTTTATCAATCATCTTTCACCGCTGCTGTCACAGCGGTGAAAGCTGATTGGATACTGTGCTGGCAACCCAGGAAATTAAAACACCGCTGCTTGACAGCAGCAGTGTTTGAATACGCCGGTAAAAGCTGTCGGCTGTCCATAAGTTTGGTCGGCAGGATTACATGCTGAGAAATCCCACCAACCAAACTTCAGGACCGAGGACAGCATCACACTGACATGCACCACAGACTCACTCAAGCAGCACACTCACATGCATACAGCCATGCACACTCAACCACACTCGCACCACATTCACACAAAACAAGCACAACACTAGCATCACTGTCATGCATCAAACACGCCTTCAGCCTAAGCTCTCCTTCAGTGATGTTGGAGAAAGAGGTTGTGAGGGAAGGACAGAGGTCTGGTATATGGAGTGTTGGGGTGGTGGCACAATACAGGCTTGCCTTATTTGGTCGATCTTATTTTTGAACTACATGGCAAATTCCTCAGCAGAGATGAGGGAGGTCGGAGGGAGCAGTAGTGGGAGGAGGAGAGAGTTAAATGTGCTTAACAGTTGTTTGGGGTTGTAGGATAAGGAAGATACAAGGTTTGTGAAGTAGGTCTGTTTAGCAGAGGTGAGGGCTGATTTGAAGGTGAGTGTTTAATACCCTATTTTTAATAAAAGTCCTTATAAATAGTGATGGCCGAACCTTAACTAAATAGAACGGGGTCCGTACCGAACACCTAGTGTTCAGGCACAGATCCTTGGTTTGGCGGGAAGAACTGTAAAACAGACCCCTGGTTTGGCGGGGAGAGTTGTAAAAAGAAGCAAAATGCTAACCTTCATTTTCCCATTTATTAACACCAGACAAACCATCCGAGTTCACTGCTGTGTGGAGCCCTTCATGACTCAGTGAGTGACATTATCACTCCTTGTGGCAGTCAGTGTGATTGCCGAGGCTCCTGTTCCATCACTGCAGCCTCTGGATGTAGCACAGCCAGGATCGTGTGCTGCGTTGTGGATTATCATTGGATAGTATGTTTGGACTTCTCCCGTGCATCTACTATACTCTGAAACTCTCTCCCCCACCACATTAGACACTCACCTACCCTTGGTACCTTTAAAAGAAACCTGAAGACCCACCTCTTCCATCATGCTTATGACCTACAATGAGACCTGACTGCCGCACCGCTACACTATCGGCGCATCCCCTCCTATTGTCTCCCCGCCCACCCTTGTAGACTGTAAGCCCTCGTGGACAGGTTCCCCACCCCTCCTGTATCTGTAAAACTCAACTGTCTATGGTCTGAATTTGTCCATGTCATTCCCTCCCTATGTAAAGCACCATGGAATCCAATGGCGCTATATAAATAAATGATGATGATGATGATGATGATGATGAAATGAGGGTTGCCTGTCTGATTTATTTATAAAGCATTTGTACTTATGTGTTGTGCTTTTAACTATTGCCTCACAGGATTGATAAAAGACAAGTCTCAGAGACCTGAATGTGCCAATTTCTGGGGCGGCTGCGTGCTGCTATTCTGTAGCCTGTGGGGGCAAATAACTGTGTACATCTCGATGCTGAGAATACCAGCCCCCAGCTTCCTGGATTTTACTTTAGCTGGCAATCAAAAACAGAACAAAGCCCACACATTTTTAAAATTATTCATTGAAATAATTTAAAAAAATGGGCTCCCCTGTATTTTTGATTGCCAGCCAAAGTAAAGCCAGGCAGCTGGGGGTGGTAGCCTGTAGCTGTCTGCTTTATCTGCTCTTAGAAATAAAACTAAAGCAAAGACATATGTAATTTTTTAAAATGTATTTTTAAACTAGCCACCATTTCATAACTTTAAAGTCTGTGTTCAGGGCCTGGGCTCATGTTCAAGTCAAATCTGGTCTCAAACCCGGACTTTAAAAAAAAAAGTCCATCCGGAACCGCCAAACCCAAACATTGGCGGGTTTTCCCATCACTACTTATAAAGATCCAGTAGTTCATTATTTATTATTAACTGGCACCTCAAAAGTTAGCAGATTCTTCAGAGTCACTGAGTACATACAGTATATTACTGATCCGGAGTTACCTCCTATATATCTTTTGGTATGAAAATGAAAAACATAACAATAATAACAAACATAACAAAATTAACAATTAGAACGTAATCAATATAATGAGACCTGGTCCAGCCGCTTGTACTCTCTTCACATACCTATTACTATACATCTAATCTATACAATTGCGAGTTTGCCTCCTCCCTGATGTCCACCTATGTCAGAGGTCCCCAACTCCAGGCCTCAAGGCCCGCCAACAGTGCAGGTTTTCAGGATGTCCTTAGTATTGCACAGGGCTTGGCCTCATTACCTGTGCAGATGATCACATTAGCACCTGTGCAATACTAAGGATATCCTGAAAACCTGCACTGTTGGCGGGCCTTGAGGCCTGGAGTTGGGGACCTCTGACCTATGTCACTTCCGCCTCTGCCCCATACACCCTAATGGGTGTAACAATATGGACCCTACACACCGCCCACCACCACCACACACCAATAGCGCTCCCCCTGCCCCCCAGCAGTCCGCCCCTGGTCTCCACCCCCTGCTTGGTCTCCGCCCCAGCATGCCTCAGACTCACCTGTATGCACCTTGGTGACTGCAGGACCTGTGGTGATGTCAGAGTCACGTGACTGATCACATGAGTCTGACATCACTACAGGTCTGTGACCCACACTGCACCAGACCAGAGCCGCATACAGGTAAGAGGGAGAGCGAGACAGCCACAGCAAAGAGAGCGAGACAGCCACAGCAAAGAGAGCGAGACAGTTGTGTTGTGAATAGTCAAAGTCGTTAACTACATCGTTATCGTGGTGTCACACACAACGATGCAGCAGGTTGGCTGAATGACGATCGTCTGATTTATGAACATAGTCTTATACAACATAGGTAGGAAAACACGGCACTCACCAAGGTAGACTCTTCAAGAATTTTATTCCATGCGATTCATCACGGACAAGCAGGGAAGGGAGGGGGTGCTGAGACTCGGTACCTTGGTGAGTGCCGTGTTTTCCTACCTATGCTGTATAAGACTTTGTTCATCGAACACGCACACGTGCACCGCCTGAGACAGGAGTCGCACACTCGGTGGGTTAGATCTAGCGATTACAGATTGACTGTGCCCGACCTTCTCACTCGCAACTGATTTATGAACATGTACTCAAATCTGCGATCAGCGATCCAACGATTTATCGTAGACGTACTAACGATGTCGTTTGAACGACTCCAAACCCGTGATGTTTCAGCGATATCGTTCATGATATCGTACCGTGTAACGGTACCTTTAGAGTCAAAAACCAACCCTTCCATTGGTTGACCCTCTGAGCGGCAATCTCCAGCCTGCTGTCCCAATTTTGTTTGGAGTAATCCCCCTGACCAAGTTCTGTGCAAGGATTTTTGCAGAGACTTTGGGTCTTGGAAGTGTGTCTGTGAGATTAAAACCAGGATCTCCTCCTCCCAGCCAGAGGTTTCCACACTTATCCAGGTTGATCTTGGACCCGGATGCCTCCGAGTAGCGATCTACCTCTGACATCCGCCACTCTGCTTCCCATTCTGAGGAAACAAAAATGGTGACATTATCAGCATACGCTACCTCCCACAGAGTGGCTTCTGGCACTGCCCAGTCCATCCCAACCCCAGCCAACGGTCAACGCTCAACCCTTCTAAGGAGTGGTCAATCGCAAACATGTACAGCAGCGGGCTCAAAGGACAACCCTGGCGAATGCCAGAGCCAACCTCAAATGAGCTGCCAATCCAACCGTGGACTAGCGGTAAACTCTCTGTCCCAGCGTATAATGTCTTAAGCCAATCAACAAATCTCCCCGGCAGGCCGTACCTCAGAAAGGCAGACCAGAGGTACTCGTGATTAACCCGATCAAATGCTTTTGCTTGATCCAATGACAGAATGTACCCCTTCCAGTGGCCAGCCGTACCCTGCTCCACTACCTCTTGGACACAAAGCACAGCACTAAATGTATTTCGGCCAGGAACAGAGCAGTTCTGTGCCTTTGAAAGGAGCTGGGGTGCAAACTTCACCAATCAATTAAAGAGCGCCTTTGCCAAGACCTTCCTGTCTGCATTATGAAGCGCTATGGGACGTCAATTCTCAATGCAAGAAGGGTCCTTACCCTTTGACAAGATAATCAGGGCAGACCTCCTCATTGACTTCGGCAGAGCGCCCAAGGAAAGACACTTAATAAATTATAATTCAGTCAAGAGGGGAACCAAGGTGTCCTTAAAGGTCTTATAGAGCTCAAATGTTAAGCCATCTGGACCTGGTGATTTTTTTAGGGCAAGCCCTTCAATCGCCAACCTAACTTCCTCTTCCCTGATCACCTCTGTCAAAATATCAAGAAAGGGGTCTACCCCTGGTTCGGGGACATCTTCAGCCAAGAAAGCCGACATCTCATTCCAATCCAGATCCCTCTTTTCCAAGAGGTGTGAGTAGAAGGAACTGACCCCCTCCAGGATCCCTCATCTGGATCTTTTCAGGGACTCTGTACTGTCGATCAGTCCTGTGACAATTTTACTATTAACTGACATCTTGCAGTTTCTGTAAGGGTCGGGCGAGTGGTACTTCCCATAATCCCTCTCAAAAAACAAAGATGCGTGCCTATCATACTGACACCTCATGAGCAAAGACTTCACTCTGGAGGTCTCCTCGCGGCTACTTCCAGTTGAGACAAGATGCTCGAGTTTCCTCCTCAGGCCCTGATACAGGCAGTACCTGTCCAGACTCCAGAGGCTCGAGAGCTGGCTGAAGAATCTCACCACCCCTTCTTTAAAGATTTCCCACCACTATGACTTACTACTACAAAGATCAAGTAAGGGCACCTGGCTCTGAAGAAAATCCTCAAAGGACTGTCCTATCTCCGCTCCTTCCAAGAGAGACAAATTCAACCTCCAAAAGCCCCTTCCCATCTGGAGAACTCCACCTCAACAACAAATAATGCTGAAGAGATGGCATCCTCCTTTAAATAAAACCTATCTATTCTAGACCTACAGTTACCTCTATGATAGGTGAACCCCTCGTGGCCTGGAGTGTGCCGGATGTGGACATCCACCAGGCGAGCCTCACTAGCTATACCATTAACAGTGACGCTATCATAAGTCAGCTTGTCTCTGGCCACCTCCTCTATCCCGGGGCCTCGTGACAGTGTTGAAGTCCACTCCAAAGACAATCTGCTGACTCGTAAAAAGGTAGGGCTTGATCCTCAAAGAAGCACTTATGGTCCCACTTAGATTGGGGACCATAGATATTAATGAGTCGGACCTCCTGTCCCTTCATGACGACATCTAAGATCAGGCACCTCCCCATTACTAACTCAATAACCCATCGGCATTCTACTGGTGCGGTAAAAAGGACCGCCACTCCGCTATACAGCCCAGCCGCAAGAGACCAGTCTCCACTCTCTTTTAGCTTTAAACACTTCTGCCATGTTTGGCAGCCTCGTCTCTTGCAAAAAGAAAATGTAAGCTTCAACCCGGCTGAGAAAATCAAAGGCCGCAAATCTAGCTGCATTTGACTTAATGCTGGCGACATTAATGTACGGTATCACCATCATTGGTGATTCAGTTAGACGGCTTTCTTCTTCCTCCTCCCCTTGCCATCTTCTGCCTCAGAGGGGGAATCCTTCCCCCTCTTTAGCGACACAGATGTGTCCATTACTGCCTGTTTTGTTTTCTTATCATCCTCGTCTTCAGGCTCTGGGCCTGTCCCACCCCATGAGGACCATTCATCCCCAGAAGTAGGAGACTCGGCGCCCCTCCATAGGCCCCGCTGAGGTCAGCACCTCACCCTCTGCTTCCTCCTCAGAGTATGAGATGTTTTCAAGGGCTTGGAACTGGTTAGAAAGACCAACCAGAGGGCAGTCAGTTTTACCTTCCTTAGGTACCTTTGTCAGAATAGGAGATGATGTTACATCTCCCTTATTTCTCTTCTTTCTGGTGCCACGCTTACGCTTTTGCTCTAGCCACTGCCTTTTATCCTCATCCATCTCTATATATAATTGCGAGTTAGCTCATCCACTTCCGTCTGGATGTCAGCCTATGTAACTTCCACCAGCGCCATATTAGCGCACCCAAGTGATGGGTATGCTAATATGGCACAGGCAGGCAGGGGCGGACAACAGAAACCTGCCTCACTTGTCGCCCGCTTCATGATCCAGTCCATGCTCCCGTCCTCCCGCCCTCTGTTCCCCTCTCCACGCTCCACTCCATGCTCCCGCTCACCCCTGCATTATTCTTGCGGAATTGACTCTGAAAGTCTTTAGCCGCGGTGGGTGGAGTTAACAGAGGGGGCGTCATAAAGGGCGTGACTGAGGACGCGTCCACCATATCAGGGCAGTGCCTCAGCCACGCCCATTGTGACGCCCCCCCTATGTTAACTCTGCCCCCCGCAGCTATTGACTTTCCAACATCAATTCCATAAGAAGAATGCTGAGGTGAGTGGGAGTGGACTGGAGCATGGAGCAGGGGCGGGAGGACGGGAGCATGAACTGGAGCTTCTCCATCCCACTGCTCACACCCAACTGCCCCCACTCACCCTGCAATGCCCCCACTCACCCTGCAATGCCCCCACTCACTCCCCACTGCCCTTGCTCACCCCCCACTGCCCTTGCTCACCCTCCAATGCCCCTGCTCACCCCCCGCTGCCTCAGCTTATCCCCCATTGCCCACACTCACCTCCCACTACCCCGCTCACTCCCCACTGCCCCCCTCACCCACCAATACCCCCACTGCCCCCACTCATCCGCCACTGCCCCTACTCACCCTGTATTGTCTCCACTCACCCTGCAATGGCCCTGCTCACCCCCAACTGCACGCACTCACTCACACCCCCCAGAGCCTTCACTCACCCCCCACAGCCTGCACTCACATCCCCACAGCCTTCACTCTCAGCCCCCCACAGCTTTCACTCATTTAGCCCCCCACAGCCCACACTCACTCACACACCCCCACAGCCTGCACTCTCAGCCCCCCACAGCCCTTACTCACTTACGTCCCCCGCAGCCTACACTCACCCCCCACACTCAGCCTGCACTCACTCACCCATCCTCAGCCCACACTTACCACAACCTGCACTCACACCTGCCACAGCCTGCACTCACTGACACCCCCCCACAGCCTGCACTCACTGACAACCCCCCACAGCCTGCACTCACTGACACCTCCCCACTGCCTGCACTCACCCCCCACAGCCTGAACTCACACCCCCTTCACCTTCACTCACACACCCCACCCCACAGCCTGCACTCACTCACCTCCTCTCAGCCAAGCTGGCACTCTCCCCTCACAGCCCTCACTCACACTGCCCCAGAGCCTTCACTTTTTCAGCCCCCCTCAGCCTGCACTCACTCACAACTCCTCGCAGCCTGCACTCACTCAGTCCCCCACAGCATGCCCTTACTCAGCATGCCCTCACCACGGTCAGCATGCCCTCACCACGGTCAGCCTGTCCTCACCACGGTCAGCCCGCACTCATTCAGCCTGTGGTCACCCCACACTCATCCTGCACCACGGTCAGCTCTGCACTCAGCTCGCACTACGGTCATTCACTAAGCCCACACCACGGTCACCCCGCAGCACTGGGAGGACAGAGATGCAGCAGCATTGGGAGGACAGAGAGCGAGGGGGAAAAAACAGCGGGCAGGGGAGAGACCGCACAGGGGAAAGAGGCGAATGCTGCCCCCAGTGGCATAGAGCCCGCTCCCACCATGATGCCACCACCCACCCGATGCATTGGGCTACCATCTAGTACTTTCATAATGGGAGGATTCTGAAAAAGTGGCGCATTCCTCCCTGTGGATCCTCCTGACTTCATCCAACTCATCATCCTTTGGGGCCCTGCAGCAAGACTGGCATCCAGGACAGAGGTCACCTTGGCAACACGGGGCTCCCCCGACTCCATCTCCAATCTGTGCTTATCTAGAAGCCTCAGCTGGGCAGGCGTCTTTTTCTTGCTCTTCCTCCCTGGCCCCTTAGCTCCTTCGCCTCTGCTAGTCCCTTCCCCAGCAGAATCAGCCTCATTGCTTTCTCCCACTGGGGTCACAACCGTATTAGCAAAGGAGCGAGGACAATGGCTAAATGCGTGACCTAGCTCACCACATAAGTGTAACCTAATCCTTTCACAAGATGCAGCAAGATGGCTGACCTCACCATGCAATGCACATTTCTGCAAAGTGCAATTTGCACTGAAGTGTGTGGCGTCAGCGCACTTGTGACAGAGCTTCGGTTTCCCTTGGTAGTGAACCCAGATACGATCCATACCCAGGAAGGCAGATGATGGAATGTGGGCGACAGTCCTTCCTGAATTCTTAAGTTTTACCATAAACGTCCAGGCCCCTGACCAGATACCAAACTTGTCACTTTTTTTTTTTTTTTGCATTTCCACCACCTCTCCATACCAACCAGTCCATGTCATGATGTCATAACAAGAAAGCGACTCGTTACAAGTCACCACAGTCACTTTCTTGACTTGGTTTTGGCGAGAAATCGCTTGGACTGCAGTCTCGCCAGCCATGCTCGTTTTTTGTCAACTCATAATTCGATCAAAGAGCTCAAGCCCCTCCGGCTGAAGAAAGCTGACATAAAACTCAAGCATGGCCTGGGTGACTTTTTCACCTCAGCATATCGGGCACAAGGAGTTCAGTCACCTCCATAGAACAGGAGTCAACCTCGCCCCCAATGTAATGTGTCCCCCACGTGTCATCAGTCGGTAATTTCTGATGTTTTTCATTTAGGTCACTGTCCTCCCCAGAGCTGGCAAGACTGCGACTTGATGTTATTGCCGACTGTCCGGCAGGGAGCTCGCTGCATGTAGCCTGCGACTGGCTCTGCAGACCTCCAAGTGGGGCTTACTGCTGGTCATCATCATCCCCATCATCCACCTGGCTTTCAGGCTGCAGCCCCAAAAGCCTCTGCTCTCGGTTATCAGCCATTTCTCTAAATCTGTCTTCATTTATTAAATTTTTCTTTAAAAGAGCCACCTTTTTCTATGATGAATGCTTTCCTCACCTCCAGCTCATCAGTTTCCATTTTAAGCCGATTTATCCCCTCCAGGAGCTTGATCTTCCTCAACTTGGAGGTTAAAGAAACTTTGGCGCTTGCACAGCGCAGATCCTCCCAGAGTTTCCTGATCATCTTACTTGCCTCTTCATACTAACAGAGGTGGCTCATAGGTGGACAGACTCCCACGAGCTTTGCAGCCCCCAACCCCCTTCAGTGAGGTCAGACTCACCCCCATAAGCACACAGCGGTCCTCACGCTGCCTAGGTTATCCTCCATGTTGGAAGCCTTGCGGCTTCTCTGGATCTCCACAGACCCGTGAGTTGGAGGCCAGTTGTGCATGCCAGTTGCTGGCTTCTCCTGCCTCCCGCTGGCCTGGTTCAGAGACCAGAAGGCTGGGACTTATGGTGGGGTTACACGTCCCGATATCGCGGCGATATCGGAGGCAACGACGCGGGAGCGCGCATTTAGTGCACGTTTCTCCCTGCATCGCATCGCCAGTTTACACGCCGCGATATCGGGATGCAACGTCCCTCCGATGTGTACGCCCACCAACCCAGGAACGACCAGTTAACATGGGAGTGAATGGGTGACGTGAGCGTACACATCGGAGTTGGGCTGTTACACGCTGCGATGTTGGTACAACGGCCATGCGATATCGGGGAGTTGAATAGCTCAGCTATTCAACTCCGATATCGTTTTGGCATCGTTCCAGCATCGCGTTGTATGCTAAAACCGTACAACGCGCACACGATATCGGGTCCAACTCGCGACCCACGTGACTTTTTGTCGGAGTTGGGTCGGAGTTGGACGCCGATATCGCGGCGTGTAAACCCACCATCAGCTCCTTCACTCATTCCCATAGACCCACTCCCTCCCTGGGCAGGAAACAGCATGCCCCAGGTGGTGGGGTCTTGGTTCTCAGGAGCACAGCACAGGATCACAAGCGAGCACACCCTCAATCACCACAGTGAACAACAGCTGGTTAATAGCTGCACTCATTATTCTGCTGGTGCAGTCACTGTGTACACACATTACATTACTGATCCTGTGGTGGTTATTGTTATTATTATTTACCGGTCTTCAGCTCAATCACTGTTTTTTTGACTGTATCGAGATATCAGGTTGCTGGTTTTCCTTTTCATCTTCTTTCTTCTATTTTTCCGACCATGCTCGAATTCGGCATATTGCGAAGCAGATAGACAGATTGCTGGGTGGTGCTGGAGAAAATCCAGCGGTCATGGTACACATTGGTACCAATGACAAAGTTAGAGGAAGGTGGAAAGTTCTTAAAAACAATTACAGGGAACAAGGAGAGAAGCTGAATTCCAGGACCTAACAAGGTGATGTACTTAGACATAATGCTGGTGCCACGAACATCACTAAATTGGCAATTGTAACTTAGGCTATGTTCAAACAGGGCATTTCTCCTGTGTTTTTGGTTCGTTATTATCTAGGTTTTATGCAAATCCATGCTAATCTAAACCTGCAATTTTCATTCCCTGTACTATGTGATTCAGGAGAAGTTTGTGCACACATTGGTTTCATTTTTTACTGGAAAATGAAACCTGCCTGGTCCTGAACGCAGCAAAACGCAAGCACTATGCGTTCCTATGTTTTAACATGGAAACGCATAGTGCCTGTGTATGGCTGCGTACAGGTGTGTTTGCATTCGGCTGCGCATGCCGAACTCAAAATGTTGGATTTTTTGTGCATGGCTGTGTGCTTGCTTTATGCGCAAGCAGACAACCAGCACAAAAAATGAATGAAAGTGAATCTGTGCGCATTGCCATCTGCTGGCAAGTGCACAGACGCTGTGGAAGAAAAGGTCATCCCGAGGTAAATCTTCCCCTGGTGTTCTCCCTTCCTCTTCTTTCTCCCTCTTCTTTCTTCTTCTTCCTTCTTCTTCCTTCTTTGTTCCTTGTTCTTTCTTCTTCCTCCTGGCCGCCGCTGCTTAATTTGAACTAGCGGGTGGGAAAGCCGCTTTCCCGCCGGCTATTTTAAACGAACCAGTGGTGGTGACCGGGAGGAAGAGATCAGCAGCGGCCGAGAGGAGGAGATCTCTGCTGCTGATCTCCACCTTCCGGCCGTTGAGACTGCTTATTGGGTAGCCGGGCATACTCACAATGACATTTAATGTGAACACATACAGACAATCACCGCTGCTTTCACATGAAAATGTCTGCGTTCGGCACTGTGTATGTGTATGCGCTCCATACGCTACAGTGCCATCCGCAAATGTGAACCTAGCCTCAGATAAAGCAGACAGACAGAGAGACAGTAGGGGTCAAAGAGGATTTAGATGGGGCTTGGAAGTGCAAGGAAAGTAGATAGTTGAGTAGGACTAATAAATGTGTTAATAGTATTAAATGTTGATTGCTCTCAGGCAGAAAACCAAGATAAAAATCTTGTGGTTGTGATACCTTTTAATGGCTAACAAAAATACAATAAGTGATGTTATGAGGCGAGCTTTCGAGACGACTCAGGTCTCTTCATCAGGCATGGTATGACAAGTTATTGAAAGAAACTCAAAATATATACATGCACAACTAAAATGATTGGACATTTCACTGAATACACATTTCATGGTCTGGACATTTAGTTAAATATACAAAGCAGCCTTGGAGAGGATCTTCAATCAGGCAGGCCCAGTGGTCTGAAAGTTTTTATGGCACTAATTTATAAGAAAACTTGGTGTCTTTAGGATCTCAGTGTCTTTGAACAACATTCTTTAACCATTAAAAGGTATCACAACTACAAGATTTTTATCTTGTTTTTCCTACTGAGAGCAATCATCATTTTCTGGTACTAGGGCTGGGCGATTTTGGAAAAAATCAAAATCTCGATTTTATTTAAACCTATGGACGATTTTCGATTTAAATCTCTATTTTTTTTTCTATTTTTTTTTGCTTTTCTTTGATGAATAAAGAGAAAAAACTAAGAGGTACCGTATATACTCGTGTATAAGCCGACCCGTGTATAAGCCGACCCCCCCTACTTTTGCCCCCAAAACCTGGGAAAACCTATTGACTCGTGTATAAGCCGAGGGTGGACCCCAGCACAGGTATACAGCCCCCAGCAGTGTGGTATACAGCAGCCTCCCCAGTGGTATATACAGACCCCAGCAGTGTTACAGCAGCAGCCCCAGTGGTAGTATACAGCAGCCCCAGAGGTAGTATACAGCAGCCCCAGTGGTGTATACAGCAGCAGCCCCAGTGGTGTATACAGCAGCAGCCCCAGTGGTAGTATACAGCAGCCCCAGAGGTAGTATACAGCAGACCCAGTGGTGTATACAGCAGCAGCCCCAGTGGTATACAGGCGCCCCCCCATGGGTATACAGGGCCCCCCCTTGCTGCCTTAAACCTGTAAAGGAATAGATCATTATACTTATCCCCGACTCCGCCAACGCCATCGCGCTCCTCCAGCTTCATCCGGCTTCCTCTTCCAGTGGGCGCAGGCAATGACGTCATTGTCTGTGCGAAGGAGGAGGAAGCCGGAAGAAGCCGGATGAAGCCGGAGGAGCGCGATGGCGTCATCGTCGGGGATAAGTATAATGATCTATTCCTTTACAGGTTTAAGGCAGCAAGGGGGGGCCCTGTATACCCATGGGGGGGGCGCCATTTTAAATCGAATTAGTCGATTTTTAGGAAAACCACAATCGTGGCCACAGCAGGGGGGCGAATTAATCAAATTAATTCGATTAATCGCCCAGCCCTATCTGGTACCAAAACTTTTTCTTCTAAACAAATAGTATTAAATGTCTGCTGGGGAATGGAAGAAGTCTTGTAAACAAAGTGATTTGAGTTGGGGTGGGTTCACTGCATTCGGCACTGCAGCATATGGAGCGCATACGCATAAGCAGTGCCAAACGCAGACATTTTTATGTGAACGCAGCGGTCAATGCCCGCATGTGTTCACATGAAAATGTCAGTGAATCTGCTCGGCCACCCAAACAGCAGTCTTGGCGTCCAGGAGGCGGAGATCAGTGGTGGAGATCTCCTCCTCCCGGCAGCTGCCGCTGATCTCTTCCTTCCTGCCGCCGCTGGTTGATTTGAAATAGCCGGCGGTGAAGTGATTTCACCACCTGCTTTCCCACCGGCTATTTTAAACGAACCAGCGGCGGTGGCCGGGAGAAAGAAGTAGAGGAAAGAAGAGGAAGAGAGAACGCCAGGACAAGATTTACCTGGGGATGACCTCATCGTCTGCTGCATCTGTGCGCTTGCCAGCAGATGGCAATGTGCACTGATTCACTTTCATTCATTATTTGTGCGCAGCTGTCTGCTTGCGTATAAAGCAAGCACACAGCCAAGCACAAAAAATCCAACATTTTGCGCTCGACGTGCGCATAAATTATGCACAGCCGAACGCAAATGCACCTGAACGCAGCCACACACAGGCACTATGTGTTCTCATGCTAAACATAGGAGCACATAGTGCCTGCGTTTTGCTGCACAGGCACTGTGTGTTCTCATGTTAAACATACGAGCACATAGTGCCTGCGTTTTGCTGGTCTCAGGACGCTGCGTTCACAGCGCACATGGTGCGCAAATGTGAACCCAGCCTTTGAGACTCTTATGTCAGACACAGATGTGGTGGAGAAACCTGGCTGGATGAAAGCCAGGACTGAGTGACAAATGTAAAGTTACACCACAGTCACAAAGGACAGGAAAGCTGAAATTGTGACACATTTTCGTGCCATTGTTACCCATTTCCCCATGTGAAAAAGTAATTTTTTTTCTTCACCGCCTAATGGTATGTAATACTGTAACACACCTATGGTGTCAATATGATCACTGCACCCCTAGATAAATTAATTAAAGAGTGCAGGTTGTAAAATGGGGTCATTTATGGGGAAGGTGGGAGTCTGCTTTTCTGGCACCTCAGGGGCTGTGTCAATGGGACATGGTGCCCCAAACCATTCCAGCAAAATCTTCACTAGAACATAGCGCTCCTTCCCTTCCTAGCTTTACACTGTGTTTCAACCACATATGAGGTATCGGCGTACTCAGGAGAAATTGCACCACAAATTGTACTGTCCATTTCTTCCTATTACCCTTGAGAAATGCAAACTGTGGAGCTAGACAATATTTTTGTGGAATAAAGTAAAATTTTCATTTTTTCCTTCCACATTGCATTAATTGATGTGAAACACCCAAAGGGTTAGTAATCTTCTTGAATGTGGTTGTGAGCACTTTGAGGGGTGCAGTTTTTGGAATGGTGTCACTTTTGGGTGTTTTCTTTTATGAAAGTCCCGGAAAGTCACTTCAAATGTGTTTTGGTCCCTAAAAAAATTGGTTTTGTTAATTTTTTGGAAAAAATGAAAAATAACAAACTTTTAACCCATCTAACTTCCTAACGAAAAAATTAGGTTTCAAAAATGCTGCTGATGTAAAGTAGACATGTGGGAAATGTTATCTATTAACTAATTGTGTGATATAGCTATCTGATTTAAGGTCATAAAAAGTATTCTGTCTACAGAGCTGTACTGTGCAGCTCCGGCCGTCACTGACACCAAATATAGCTGATCAATGAGGGTGCCGGGTGTCTTACCCCATCGATTAGACATTGACGATTTATTCTAAGAATAAGCCAACAATGTTAAAGTTGACAACTCCTAACACTGATATTATTAGTACATAGTGACCATATAGTGGTAGATACCAGCTCTACGGAACATGTAAGAGATTACAGTACAGTTATATACAGTGACTTACAGCTGAGATTCTTTCTTATGGAGATGTTCAGTTACCTGTCTTTTCCATTTGACCCAGAACAGGGAGAGGGGGAGAAGCGTAAAAGACTGGGACCAAGGAGCGGAGCGTGGAAAGAAAAGGACCGGGGGAGGGGAGTGTGCGACAACTGGGGGAGGGGAAGGGAGCATGCGGAGACCGGGATTGGGGGACAGAAGTGGAGCGTGCAACAACCAGGACCAGGGGAGGGGGCATGTGACGAAATGGACCGGGGAAGGGTAGGGGAGCCGCGGAGGCTGGGACCAGGGGTGGGGAGGATGTGACAATCTGGACCGGGGGAGAAAGGAGCATGTGGAGACCTGGACCAGTGAAGAATGGAGCGTGTGATGACTAGGACCGGGAGAGAGGAAGGGGGCATGCTCAGACCACCAGAACCAGTAAAGGGAAATGTGTTGAGACTGGGACAAGAGTAAGGCTGCCTTCAGACTTGCTGACGGCGAACGCAAGCCGAGCACATGAACCGCCCATCCCTATTTTAACATGGGGACGCACGGTGATGCGCTCGGCTGCGGATGGCCATACGCACTGATAGACTTCAATGTTTGATTTGTACGCATGTGGATGCTTGCGTACAAATCATACATTCTCGTCCGCACCATGAATGCAACATGTCGCATTCGTGGTGCGGACGAGCTTGTGTGATTTGTATGCAAGCATTCGCATGCGTACAAATCACACAAGGAAGTCTATCAGTGCGCACGGCCATCCGCAGCCGAGCGCATCACCATGCGTCCCCATGATAAACATAGGGATGGGCGGTGTTTGTGCTCGGCTTGCATTCGACGTCCGCAAGACGCTGCGAGGCATCCGCAAGTCTGAAGGCAGCCTAAGGGAGGGAAGTGAAGAATGTGGAGACTGGGGAGGAGTGTATAGCGGGCGGAGACCGGAACTGGGAGAGTGGAGTGTGCGGAGTCTGGGACTTGGGGAGGGGTGCAGATTGTGCAGAGACTGAGACAGGGGGAAGACCATGTGGAGACCAAGGGAGGGAAGCGGAGCATGCAAAGACATGCATCAGGGAAGAGGAGCGAAAACCAGGGGAGGGGAATGGAGCATGCAGAGACCGGGGGAGGGGTGCAGAGCAAGCAGAGACCTGGACCGGGGGAGGGAAGAGAAGCTTGCGGTGGTGGTGAGCCGAGTGTGCGGAGACTGGGACAAGGAAAGGACATGGGGAGGGGCTTGCAGAGACCAGCATGGGGG
>JARQOC010000004.1:605330614-605447400 GCA_033576535.1 Allobates femoralis
ACCAGCATGGGGAGGCAAGCGGAGCATTTGGGGGCTTGGGGAGGGAACGTGCCTAGACTGGGGTTATGGGAGGGGAGCGTGTGGAGACTGCAGCCGGGAAGTGGAGTGTGCAGAAACCAAGGAAGGGGAGCAAAGCATACGGGGACCAGGGGAGGTGAGCAGAGCTTGCAGAGACAGAGACCGGGGAGCGTATGGAGACTGGGACCCAAGTAGAGGAGCAGAGCATGCGGAGACCGGGACTGGAGGAAGGGAACACAGCATGCGGAAGAAAGTGGGTGGAGAACGGGACAGAGGAGCAGAGCGTGCAGAGAGTGGGACCTGTACTGTGGAGGGGAGCTTACAGAGAACAGGGGAGGGGAGCATGCGGAGACTGGTACGGGGAGGGGCATGAGGAATCGGGACCGTGGGAGGGGAGCGTGCGGAGACCGGGACCCCCCTCCTTGTCATCTCTAGAAACGGAAAGTAGAGATGAGGGGGGGGGGGTCAACATATACCTGAAAGGCATGTCCACAGGAGTAATAAAAAAAGCAACCCTAAATTATGATACCCTGCAGCACACATCAATCATCTGCAGTCCTATTTTCCAGGAGTTTAATTAGACTTTTCTCTGCAATCAAACATGGAATAATTCAAGTAAAGGTATGATTGCATTCAGCATCCCAGAGTCTGTAAGACACTGACTTCACTTTGTAGCCTTAAATCCTGCTGGTTAGTTTCCTTTAAGTGGAGAGCTGCAGGGTCTAGTAAGACACAGTGATCACTTTGCTAAACCCCCTATAAGTAAGATATATACTAGTGCATCTCAATGAATTAGAATATAATCAAAACTCGTTGTAATATTACTATGTTTATGGGAGCCCTGAAACATGTTGACTAAGGCTGCTTTCAAATTGTGATTTTTTTTGCTGTCCGAGGTGATCCTTTTTTTTTCAGGAGCCCCCAAACAGCAATGGATCCAAACGGATGCCTGAAATCAAATGCCAAATAGACATCCGTTTCCAATATTTTGTAGGATCCGTTTGGGGTCCTCTCCCTCTTCTCCTCTCCCCGCTCCTCCATCTTTCCTGTCTCCTCGGTCCCCGCACCTCCATCTCTCTTGTCTTCTCTCCCCCCTCCTCTCCCTGCTCCCTCGGTCTCTCCCTCCTCTCCCTGCTCCCTCGGTCTCTCCCTCCTCTCCCTGCTCCCTCGGTCTCTCCCTCCTCTCCCTGCTCCCTCGGTCTCTCCCTCCTCTCCCTGCTCCCTCGGTCTCTCCCTCCTCTCCCTGCTCCCTCGGTCTCTCCCTGCTCCCTCAGTCTCTCCCTCTTCTTCCCTCTACTCCGGTATATAAAAAAATAAATTCTCCGTGAGGATTCCTCACCCTTGCCAGCTCCTGATGCGACCATCTGCAGCTCCGATGGTCCTGCCAGGACCTTGACACATGACCGACAGATCAGCTGACGTGTCACATGACTACATACACCGGCCGCTCAGCTGATTGGTCAGTCAAGTGACAAGGTCCTGGCAGGACCAACGGAGCTGCAGATGGTCGCAAGAGCCGGCGGCGTGTGAGGAATCCTCACAGAATTTTTTCATATATATACCGGAGGAGAGGGAAGAGGGGGAGAAGAGGAAAGAAGAGGGAGAGACCGAGGGAGCAGGGAGAGGAGGGAGAGACTGAGGAGACAGGAGGGAGAGAGGAGTAGGGACCAAGGAGAAAAGACAGGAGGACGGAGGAGCCGGAAGGGGGGAGAAGAGGGAGAGACAGTTATGTGCTGAGCACAGCTTCTGAGCATGCTGAGTATATAACAACGGAGCCGATATCAGATATCGATGTTCATAGACTCCACTGTTAAAGGGCAGCGGACCGCGACGGTCCGTTTGTGCCTGATTTTTCTGACAGACACCAAAATCGTTGCAGGGCACGATTTTGGTACCGTCATAAAATCAGACAACATCGGATGGTGCACAAATCAGATGCCAATAGGCACAAATCCGAGCCATCTGTTGCCCATGGGAATAGCTGGGGGGGCCAAATCTGATCCGTTGCTGTCCATTTTACAACGGACAGCAACGGATGTACAAATATCGCAATGTGATAGCAGCCTTAATCAATATTATATTCACTTTTTGATGTCTCAGGGAATTATGGCAGCACAGTTTTTATCCCTTCATCCTCCCTATTTTAATTTTCTGAGATAATGACCTTTGGGTTTTCATTGGCTGCAAGCCATAATCATCAACATTAACAGAAAAAACACATGAAATAGTTCCTCTGTGAGTAATGACTCTATATAATATATGTGTTTCACTTTATGTATTGAATTACTGAAATAAATTAACTTTTGATAATATTCTAATTCATTGAGATGCACTAGTAAATCTCTCTACCAATAACCTGCTCCACAGTAATGCCCCATCCATGAGGGGAGAACTGTGCAGCAAATAAACCCAAAATGACTTCAGCCATGATACTGGGAATTCCCCCGAGTATGCGATACAATCAAAGTGTGCGAGGAGACACTACATAATGTAACTCAGTGTAAGAAAATAAAGACACAGGAGCACATTGATTTTATTCATAGATTTTAATTTACTCCCAAAATATCCAGTAATTATATACTCAGAACCGGTGGTCCCCAAAAGTGATACAAATGGGTATAAAGTAAGACACGTGTCATGTGATTGGGTCGTTATCAATAGATTGCGAAAGCTAAATAAAAGTTATCAAAAGGTATTAAAAATTAAAAAATGGAATACTTACCTCTCCGCCAGCTGTTCCCGGTTACCGGGAGCCGAGACATCCACATCTGATCTGCTGCCAGCACCTTTCAGATCTGTGATTGGCAATAGCGATCATGTGATATGCACGTCACATATCACATGATCGCTACCGGCCAATCACATCTTTAAAGTAGATCAGAAGTGGATTTCTCAGCTCTCGGTACAGCCGGCGGAGAGGTAGGTATTCTATTTTTTTATTTTTCAGACCTGTTGATAACTTAAATTTAGCTTTTACAGTGTATATTAATACACTGCGAAAGCGAAAAGGCCTGTCACACCTGTCACATGGGGGAGGAAACACAGGATACTTCCCATCACTTCCTTGCAGCGCCGACATTATACGCTCTGGAATTGCACATTGTCTGAACTGCGATGTGTAATTCCAGTTCCTTATATGTTGATTCTTTTGATGCGAGCGCTTCTCTCATAAATTTATGCAGCGTCTGCATGGCAAAAGTAAATTTCCATTCACTTTGCCGGCAGACGCAGATGCGCTTTTAGTGGAAAAGTGCGCGCAAAAAGTGCGAAAATTACACACAGTGTGAACATAGCCTAACAAAATGTCAGATTTTCACTGCAGCTGTTACTCATTGCTATGATGGACAATAAACATTATTTGTCTTAATCAAATGAAAACTTGCAAATATATATTTTTGCTGCATCGCCAATAAAGACATCACTCCTACAATAATTCTGTCTTGTTTTGGGCATAAAGGTATTTGCAATCATGGCTATGGAAGAGTAAAGTCTGCGGCCAAACAATATATCAACTGATCCCTGATGAAGGTGCCAGGTGGGCACTGAAACGCGTAGGAGGTGAATAAAGGAAGATTTGGATCTTAACAATCGATCATTGGTGTTCTTTGATATAAATGAACCTGGCAGCGCGGACCGGATAGCACCGTCTTTCCTTATATTGTTTGGTACATCTCCACGTGCGTGGAGCTGGTGGGAGTCCTGCAGCAGCCATCAGGTACTAATCTATGAGCCTTCAAACCAGTTGTGGGTCACACAACTGGAATAGGTGAGTGAATTGCATTTTTTCACTACTTTCACGTCCTAGTGTCTAGTGATAAGGGCACTATTGTGCCTCTTGACCCCCCCCCCTTTTTTTTGTCTTTGATTAAAGTCTGCGGCCGGCATACTTGTCTCACAATCTGCAAAGAACACATTTTAATGCAAAATCTAGTCAATGTGTAAACATAAGTCTTGGGAAAACATATTTTAAACATGGTTTGGCTAAGAATAATAGCTATGACACGTGGATAAGTTATCTACAATAACTACAGGGACACACATTAGGCCAAATGTCCAATATTGTCCCTAATATACAGCTGTTGAGAGTAATTACCAGGCACCTTCACAGGAGATCATTCACCATAGAGACTGCAGTCATACAGGGATCATCACCTATAGCCCTGTCTTCTTATTAAACCAGTGGTAGAATGATCCAGCAGTCTGAAGTGGAAGCATTGGGTCATGATAGTTTCTGCTTCCCCCTAATATTTTTATAGAACCTCAAATACATATAATTACAGCATGAAGGGGCTCGGAGAAGGCGGCAGTGAAGGTGTGTAAGTGTCTGATGGGGTCACACAGCTCATAAAAGGACAGCTGCCCGGCCCCATAATCCAGACAGATCCTGACTCTATCACTGGAGATCTTGTCAGGTAACCAGATCAATTTCCTGTCATGTGTAACTAAATACTGAAGACTATGTCTCCACAGACACCAGTACTTATCATTACCTTCAAGTATGACCGACTTTTTGTTCTGTCTACACTGGGATAACACATCCCCAAACTCAAATCTCCGTATCCACTGATCTCCACATCCCAGTAATGTCGTCCTGAGGTAAATCCCCTCCTGCTCATCACCTGATGATATTGGAATCTCTCTGCTGTTTCTGGACGATTCTGGATCCTTTTAGTCCTGGTTGCCGTTTTCAGGTCGTCTGATATATCGACATCATTAGCAGCTGTGTTTACATCCAGTAATATGTCCACATAGATCCCACTCCTTATACCCGTTATTAACTTACATAATGTGTGTAATGGTGTGAGATCACAACCACATCCAGGTCATCTCCATCATGTCCCCCTGTGTCCTCATCACCTCCCCTCCTCAGGATCACACAAGTCACCGGTGTCTGGATCCTGTAAGACAGTCAGTGGATCAGTCATGTTACACAGCTCCTCAATGTGCCTCATCCTCCTGGACAGCTCGTCCTTCTTTATCTCCAGCTGATGGATCAGAGCAGACAGTGACAGTGACTCTTCCTTCTCCTGCCTGGAGATCTCACTCAGGACCTTCTTCTCCAGGTCGTCCACCCGTCTCCTGATGTCTGTACACAGGGCAGTGACTCTCTCCGCTTCTCCAGAGGCTTTTTCTTGAGCTTTTCTCCTGTTCTCCTCCAGACTCCGGACTCTTTTCTCAGTCTTCTCCTCTTTGTGGTCAGTGTCTGGAGAACATTTCTCAGTTTCTCCTTCTTCTTCTCAGAGGCCTGATGCAGCATCTCCACCCGGTGTCCCCAATGTTCTCCAGCCAAACTGCAGGACACACAGATACAAGCAGCGTCCCGAGTGCAGTAAAATTCCAGGATCTTCTTATGGACAGAACATTTCCTTTTCTCCAGAGAAGTGATGGGATCACATAAGACGTGTTCTGCTGATTTGCTGTGAGATCTCAGGTGTTTATCACACAGAGAAGCCTCACAGTGTAGACAGGATCTAACAGCAGGTACAGGAGAGTCCACACAGTAAGTGCAGCAGATCCCGGTCTCCGTCTGTGTCAGTGGAGTAAACAGTAAATTCTCCATGATGTTGCACAGAGCTAAGCACCTCATCAGTGTCGGCCGCTGCTGAAACTCTTCTCTGCAGTCAGGACAGGAATAAACTCCAGACTGGTCATGTGTATCCAGCACACGATCAATACAGACCCGGCAGAAGTTGTGTCCACATCTCAGCATTACAGGATCTGTATAAGTGCTCAGACAGATGGAGCAGAGCAGCTCGTCTCTCAGATCAGCAGACGCCATGGTGGCTGACACAGGAAGCGAGAAAAACTAACATTATCTCCCCCTCAAAGGGCAGGTTTTATACATGTGTACATAGGACAGAGCTGAACAGCACAAGTCAAGTTAATATTAACTTTTTAACAAACAGTTGTGAAAGACACCACTGGATTTTACTTGTAGTTAGAAGTTTAAAAGCACCACTCCAGCATTTTTTATTGTTTTCAAATGCTTCAAAAACCCTCCTACCCTTGGTCATATACTCACCTTCCGGAGACTTTATATTTTACCGCTGCTGCTTTGGTCCTGATCTTGTGCCATCTTGTGCCTGTAGCTTCTGACTCTCCGGAATTCAGAAGTTTCATCATATAGCTCGATGCATCTCTAAAGGGGCCATAGCGAGGCAAGAACAAGGCTTCAATATAGAAGAAAAGCCGGGAGGGTCAAAGCTCCATTGAGGGAACCCGACATTACAGGGTTTGGGGCGGGAGTGTAAGGAGCATAGATTTGGATTTTGGTGGTCAGTGTAAGGGTTAATAATTCTATAAGGATCCAGTGAGCGGAATTAATGGGCGGAGGGGGTAATTTTCAAATGTACAGGAGGAGTTACTGGGGGGAAGGGAGATGCTATATAATGGGGCAACTATTTCAGGGGTTCAGCAAGTTTTGGGCACTGGAACGACAGTGTTTAATCTACCACCCACCTTCCCTTAGTAATCATTGCAATTTAAAAGTTCCCTCCCCCTTTTTTGTAATCACATAATACTAATTCTGTGAGGTTTGTTTCCTGTCGCAGTAGCTTGACATTGGGGGAGAAGGACCTCAACGTTGGTGGATGTGGTCATCATTGGAACAATGGAGCCCATGAGGTTTATGGATCGCTCAAAGAGAAACTAAACGGATGTGGTGGTTGGTAAGATTTGAAGGCTGGCAATAGGTGCCTCTGAACAGGCGCTAATCAGCTAAAGCTAAGACTCAGCGTAGTGGAGGTCACCTATAACAACGGTGTTTTGGGGCTTTGAGAACCATCCCCCGCCTAAGGTTCGGATTATTTGGTTTTAATTGTTGTTTGTTA
This sequence comes from Allobates femoralis, assembly GCA_033576535.1. Classification (NCBI taxonomy): domain Eukaryota; kingdom Metazoa; phylum Chordata; class Amphibia; order Anura; family Aromobatidae; genus Allobates; species Allobates femoralis. The sequence continues at coordinate 605,337,463 of JARQOC010000004.1, forward strand.
AATACAAGGCTGCTTGGCCAATTTAATCCATTCAAGATTGCTGTGTATTATCTGCGGCGGAGAGAGGATAGGGCGAGGGAAGTGTTTAATTGGTGGTGTGAACCCTCACGACTCGCCAATACCCATTGTCATGTTTGAAAGTCACCTACCAGTGTGTCGCTCCAGTGTTTTGAGGAATGACGGTGATACCGTAGTAGGTGAAGCCAACAGAAGGTGAGTATTAGACTGGAAATTGCATTTAAAGCAACACTCCAGCAGTGCAATAAAAAATACCTGCTAGAGTGGTGCTTTAAACCCTTTATGAACATCCGCCGTACATGCACAATGCAAGTCCGAAGTGTTTGTATGGAGCAGGCTCACGGGGTGTGCCCGCACCATAATCGGCAGGTAATGGCTGTGTATTACAGCCAGGACCACCCTCTAACAATCGTGAGCAGAGCGGAGCTGTGCCGAGATTGTTAACCTATGAAGTCCCGCTATCAGCAAATGGGGATGCAACATTTTAAGTGCCCATTATCGCATCCATTACGTGATCGTGGATGGCCAATGGGTTGCTATGACAGCAAGGGTTCTGCTGAAGACCTCAATACCTGTCATAGCAGAGCTCCTTTGTAACCTACCTAGAACTGAGCTTCAAAGAAGGCAGCAATTTTGAGTTTATACAGCAATGCTTGGGTATTGCTGTATATAGCACAAGTGATCTGACGATCGCATCTTCAAGTATCCTAAAAGAAATATTAAAAATGGTAAAAATGTTTAAAACAATATGAACAACTAAAAAACTGATTGACTAAAGTTCAAATTACCTCCCTCTAATTACTTTCAAAATACCTCCCTCTACGTAAAAGCTTACAAAGATTGACTAGTGATGGCTCATGCAGCTTTCATCTATCAATCCTCTCCCGTCGTGTATCAGCAAACATTGACTGTTCATATGCACTGTACCTGTCCTTGTTACCCCCACTTCTTATGTAAAGCGCCATGGAACCAATGGCGCTATTATATAAATAATAATAATAATAATAATATTTCAAGATGGCTGGACCATCTTTGCAAATAAGGACCTGTACTTTGTGTTACCCCCACCTCATTGTAGATTGTAAGCTTTTAGGAGAAGGGTTGTTATTGTTTTAGCTTTTATCATTGTATTTTTTATAATTATGTCACTGATGCCTGTATGTATATGAACCTATAGAGCCCAGCATTGCCCGGACATAATAAACTGTTCCTATATAATAAAATTAGAATGATTATTTTGCACATAAACGTCACAAGTAAATAGACAGAAAATGTAATATTATAAATCAAAACATAAAGTGCCCCCCCCCAACACAAAAATGCCCCTCAACCCTCATCTCCATCCCCTTCCCCCATGCACCCAAACCAATCCCCCCACTAACCCCACCTACCCCCCTCCTCCCTGAACCCACATCCCCCTGCACCGCCCAAAAAAAAGGTTGCCCCCCCACCCATATTCGCACCCCCACATGAGGGGAGCAGGCAGCACACAGGTATTGCTTTGAGAGGTAGCTGCATATTTGTATGCAAATGTATTTTGCACATAAAAGTCACAAAGTAAATAGACATAAAATATAGCTGACTATGAAGGGCTATGGGGTTCGCCCACAGATGTTGCTCCTATAGAGCTGGCCACATTCTTCTTTACCTGCAGAGCTGCAAACCACATATAAGGCTGCTATATGCTTACAGGACCTGGGATGATGTCACATAGAGGGGAGGAGTCAGCGATCACATGATCAGCACACACCACATATATGACTGCTCTGTGCTTACAGGACTGTGATTATGTCACATAGAGGGGAGGAGTCAGAGATCACATGGTCAGCACACACCACATATATGACTGCTCTGCGCTTACAGGACCTGTGATGATGTCACATAAAGGGGAGGAATCAGGGGTCACATGATCAGCTCCTCAGCATTTGCGGGACTCTGCTGTGTTGGTTGTCATGGTGATGGATGAAATGAAGTTTGTGTGGGATCAGGAGGGATTTACAGTGTGGATGTAGCAGAGCGAGTGTGTACGAGGTGTACAGAGCGGAGCCGAGTATGTGCAAGGCGTATGGAGCAGAGACGAGTGTGTATAAGGTGTACGGAGCGGAGCCAATATGTACGAGGTGTAGAAAGTGGAGCCACACATGTACGAGGTGTACGGAGCGGAGCTGTGTCTACGAGGTGTACGGAGCGGAGCTGTGTTTACGAGGTGTATGGAGTGGAGCCACACATGTACGAGGTGTACGGAGCGGAGCTGTGTGTACGAGGTGTAGAAAGTGGAGCCACACATGTACGAGGTGTACGGAGCGGAGCTGTGTCTACGAGGTGTACGGAGCGGAGCTGTGTTTACGAGGTGTACGGAGTGGAGCCACACATGTACGAGGTGTACGGAGCGGAGCTGTGTCTACGAGGTGTAGGAAGTGGAGCCACACATGTACGAGGTGTACAGAGCGGAGCTGTGTGTACGAGGTGTACGGAGCGGAGCTGTGTTTACGAGGTGTACGGAGTGGAGCCACACATGTACGAGGTGTACGGAGCGGAGCTGTGTGTACGAGGTGTAGAAAGTGGAGCCACACATGTACGAGGTGTTACGGAGCGGAGCTGTGTCTACGAGGTGTACGGAGCGGAGCTGTGTTTACGAGGTGTACGGAGTGGAGCCACACATGTACGAGGTGTACGGAGCGGAGCTGTGTGTACAAGGTGTAGGAAGTGGAGCCGCACGTGTACGAGGTGTACGGAGCGGAGCTGTGTCTACTAGGTGTAGGAAGTGGAGCCACACATGCACGAGGTGTACAGAGCAGAGCTGTGTGTACGAGGTGTACGGAGCGGAGCTGTGTTTACGAGGTGTAGGAAGTGGAGCCGCACGTGTACGGGGTGTACAGAGCGGAGCTGTGTGTACGAGGTGTAGGAAGTGAAGCCACACATGTACGAGGTGTACAGAGCGGAGCTGTGTGTACGAGGTGTACAGAGCGGAGCTGTGTGTACGAGGTGTAGGAAGTGGAGCCGCACATGTACGGGGTGGAGCCGTGTGTATGAGGTGTATGGAGCAGAGCCGCACGTATATGAGGTGTACCGAGCGGAGCCGCGTGTGTACGAGGCGTACGGAGCGGAGCTGCATGTGAAGGAGACATACGAAGCGGAGCTGCATGTGAAGGAGACATACGGAGTGGAGCTGCATGTGAAGGAGACATACGGAGCGGAGCTGCGTTTGACATGGCATGAGCACCTCCACAAAAAGGAGTACTCATGCCTGTACCTGCGATTGGAAAGCCATTTGCAAGTAGATTCATTGAAGGCAAAACAAATGCCTTTTTAAATCACGGAATAGGTTGTAGGTTGCCTTGCAGATGCCGCCCTATGTAGCACCATCACGTTCAGCCACAAGCCCACCTCTTTAACACCCCAACGCAGGACGGGTGGACTGCGAGCTTCTGCCTCCATGATTCATTGTATAGGAACCGAGCCATACCGCCAAAGTTATGTAGACCTCGAGCACAATATCAACATGTTCAAATAATCCACTGAAGTCCTCAGGGTATCTCTCCCAAGCACAGCAGCGTAAATACTAAAGCTTTAAGCAAATTATTAAACTTGCGAGGAGCACTGCGCTTCCTATCGTCCTGGTCAGTTTTATCATCTTTTTTGTCGCCCTTGACAACAAAAACCCTTGTCAACCGCAACAGTGACAAAACGTCCACAAATTCTTTTTTCTCCAAATTTTTATTTTAATTGAACTGCTCAGGTGAAAGCCCAGTGGGGACACCTCACAGGCTAATACCTCCTTCAGGGAGGACTCTGAGACTCCTGAATCTTTGTCCCTGGACAGAGGGGTAGCCAATAGACCAGCCGCCCCCATCCCCAGCCCATTTAGAAAAATTAAACATGACTTTAAACTGTAGAATGTCACTAGTGGAGCTACTGTAAGAGGGTAAGGGGTTATTTATCTCACCCTCCGCTGGTTGTTTCGAGAAGCAGGCAGCTGGCAGGAGGTCCTCCAGAAGCCGAAGCGGGCGCAGATCCCCTTCTGTATGCCGGGGCTCCATGAGCCTTGTAGTGTCCACCGACACTTCTTCAGCACGGTGCTGCAGCGGCCGTCTCCCGATGTGGCCCCAAGGAAGGGGGTGCTGCTGACAGCCTTGATGAGAAAGCTCCCTGGGCCCCTGCTATGCTTATACAGTAGAGGAGGCTAGATGCATCAGCAGGGTTGCAGTACCCTCGGTCACCACCGGGATACTCGCTGGTACACCAAACCAGCCGAAGTCTCGTGGGATCTCCTGAAAGCAGACTTAGGGTATGTGCCCACAGGAAGGTTTAACGTCGGTTTAGCAGCGAAAACTGCCGGCGGTTTAGCATAGGTTTTATTTAAATTTATGTAAATCCTAAGCAGCGTTAGGACTTACATGTAACCCTATGTAATTTAGAAACCGCTGTGCACACATAGTCAGTTTATGTGAGCGGATCTGCCCGCGGTTGAGCGGTTTACCAGCGGTTTAGCAGCATACAGCATGTCAATTCTTCTCAGCGGTTTTTGATCGGTTCCATGAACAAAATCCTCCATAGAAAACCGCCGGAAAAACAGCTGGAAAAACCGACTGAAAACCGCTGTGCACACGCTGAAAAAAACCGCCGGAAAACCGCCGGAACACAGCTGGAGACTTCAGAGCTCAGAACTGATAATTTCCAGCGGTTTACTGACGGTTTGAACGCCACTAAACCTTCCTGTGGGCATATACCCTTAAGGTACCGTCACACGCGGCAATATTGCTAGGCAATTTCACTGGCAATTTGCTGGTTGCAGTGAAATCATGGAGTGAAATCATGATTCTATTTTGTTGCTGTGTACAAATGGAACAATGTGTCCATTATTTCACTACAACCAGCAAATTGCCAGTGAAATTGCCTAGCAATATTGCCACATGTGACGGTACCTTTACCCTTACCTCTGGACCTCCTCTTAAGGGACGTTAGTTGTGGTGGGGACTGGGATCCTCTGCTGCACCGTGGCATCCAGATGGGGGAACAGGAGGGAAGCAGCCACCAATGTGGGACTCGATCCAGGTGTCACGTTCTGCTCTGCTGTTCCCACTATGTCTCCACAGGGACCCACTCTGGACCTCCCGCTCCAGTCCTCTGATATTTCAGTCCTGTCAGCCTGACAGCTGGCCGTGATGGATTAGTTTGAGACTTCAAGCAGTGCCAGAGCCACTCGTGTCCCCCAGCGCCTCCAGTTATTTGCAGTAATTGCTGGAGACATCAGCAGTCATGTATATAACCTGTATGACCAGCTTTATAGCATTGCACACCACCTTCTGTATCTGCACACCGCCTTCATAATTGACTGAATGTGACTGTGATTTTGGATATAATAATTCATAATTCGGGGCCTCACTTTTTTGATTTTTCAGCTCAACACTTGATATTGATGCAAGATGGGGTACCACATGCCATATACTAATTACGTCTCCTTCTTCTCTAATAGGGTTCGAGGCACCGACTATTACTCTCAATGGCAATAGTGCGGTATTAAGTCGCAACTACAAACACAAAGTGGTGTCTGTAGCATACAGCACAATCTTATTGGAGCACTTAATTAGAGATCTCCAGGGTCTAGTACAGAGCTGGACAAAGTGTGGCCCGTGGGACACATCCGGCCCTCTGGCTGCTCCAGCCTGGCCCATGGACCAAGACAACCGGAGGGCTGAAAACAGAGGCTATGTGAGGGCTCATACTTGATATATAGGGGGCTGTGTGCGGGCTCTTACTGATTGTAGCAAATATGTATCGCAGGGACTGGACACAGACCAGTGAGGGGGGTTAAATCTCATGCCCATCCAGGAGAGGTCAGGACCCGATACATAAACACACACAAACCTAGCAGTCCCACTGACTCCAGTCTCCCCAGGGAGCCATGATGGGAAAGCAGAGGGTGACAAAAATCACACACAGAGAGAGCTTCAAAGGGAAAGATCAGATAAGGGAGAGGAACCATCTCCAATAGTGATCAAAGAGACCCACAGATGGGAAGCAAAACCAGGACACTTAGTTAGAAGACAAAGACATTTTTAAAACATAATCTATGCATGGCTAAATGAGTGATCGCCCAATCATAGGCCAAGAATTAGAATTTTAAACTAGAAGGCCGGTCTAGGATCTGACCCCCCCCCGGCTGGGTCTATATCTGGGTTCACACAGCTGCTGCAGGGGTGTCACAGTGATGGGTCAGTGAAAGCTGCTGTGGTCATCATTCCATCTATTCCTGCTCTCCCCATTGGGCAACACAGAAGCAAAGTTTAGGTTTCTGTAAGTTTCTCCTTTTTATTTCATTGTTTGCATATGTGTATGTCATTTTATTATTTCTATTTTTATATCTTTTATTGTACGCACTGTACCTTTTATATTAAAGCTTAAAACTTTAATAAGCTGAAACCTTGTTTGTTCTAAAAGGATTCATAGCCCTAAGAAGTGTGTGATCCTGTTGATTGGCTGACAGTATTATTTCAGGGACTTACCCCCTGTATGTTGGTAAGTGGTGGCAGCGTGTGTGAAGTGGGGTGTGTGGTCTGAGTCGGGGTGTGATTGATGCTCCTTTTCAGCATAGGACAGAGGTCGAGTGCTGGATTGAGTGAGAGGAGATAGATTAACCTTGCAGGTGCAACCCCAAGTCACGTGCTGAGAAGTGTGTACGTGACACTGATTATATAAGTGGATTTCAGCTAACTTAATTTTGCTCAATCTTAATTGCAACCTAAGGAGGCCTAATAATGTGGGAGGCAACAACTATTACTGCCTATGAACTGTGTGTGTGAAAGAGTCTCTAGCACAGGGGTCTCAAACTCGGCTGGGTAGGTGGGCCGCACATAGAAAATTTTTTTTTATCGGGGGCCGCATTGCTTGTAGGACTAAGGGTACCGTCACACTAGGTGACATCGCTGGAGATATCGCAGGCGACACACGGGAGCGCGCACATTTTTGGCACCTCGTCAGCGTCGTGTGTTTAGACACGGCGATACCTTCCGTGATGCTTTGGCGATGTTTCAGGCAATGTCGCTGTTGGGGTGTCTAGAAACCCAGCAGGGATCCTGTAACATGGGAGCCCATGGCTCCCATCGCCTGTAACATCGCTATTCGCGATGTTACACAGGGCGATGCTTACACATCGCCTGAGAGTGGTTGCCTGGTTTCACAGCAGTGCTGTGAAACCAGGCGACCACTCTCTCAGCCGATTTTTGGGTGCAAAATCGCCACTTTACACGGGGCGATGTCACCTCGTGTGACGGTACCCTGACATTTTTAGTAATACCAGATTTTTTGGTCAATGTAGTAACGTCCAAATCCTGATCCCCTTCTTGTAGTAATGTCCGCATCTTGGTCCCTTTCTTGTTGTAATGTCCCCATACTGGTCCCCATCCTGGTCGCCCTCTTGTACTAATATCCCCAACCTGATCCCCTTCTGTAGTAATGTCCCCCGTGCTGGTCCCTTTTTGTAATGATGACCCCCTTACTGATCCCCTTTTGTAGTGATGTCACCATCCTGTCCCCATGCTGGTCCCCTTTTGTAGTGATGTCCCCATCCTGGCCCCCATAGTGTAGTAATGTCCCCCATGCTGGACCTCTTTTTTAGTGATATCCCCAACCTGGTCTGCCTTCTTTTTACACACTCAGACATATTCACATATTCACTCACAATCACACCCACTCACACATTAACTCACCCACACTCACATTAACTCACACTCTCACACTCACGTGGAACAAAAGGGGGGAAAGCACAACCCATGAGCGGTACCTGGTGGTCTAGTGGGGGCGTCAATAACAGATATGGGGGGTTCGCATCTCACCTTTGGAGGTTCTGCAACCCTGCACAACCTCGGCGTATCACAGTGGATGGCTCCGGACTCCAGCGGTCGGGGTTTCCTCCACGAGCAGCTCCTTCTTGTATTGAGCTTACAGAGCGGCAGAGCGACAGACACTCACAGGCACTCACACTCACAGGCACTCACAAGCACTCGCACTCACAGGCACTCGCACTCACAGGCATAGGCGCTCACAGGCACTCACACTCACTCACAGGCACTCACGCTCACAGGCACAGGCACTCACACTCACTCACAGGCACTCACGCTCACAGGCACTCACAGGCACAGGCACTCACACTCACAGGCACTCACACTCACAGGCACTCACACTCACACGCACAGGCACTCACAGGCACAGGCACTCACACTCACAGGCACTCACACTCACAGGCACGCACAGGCACTCACAGGCACAGGCACTCACACTCACAGGCACTCACTCTCACAGGCACTCACAGGCACAGGCACTCACACTCACAGGCACTCACACTCACAGGCCCTCACACTCACAGGCACGCACAGGCACTCACAGGCACAGGCACTCACACTCACAGGTACTCACGCACAGGCACTCACACGCACAGGCACTCACACGCACAGGCACTCACACGCACACTCACAGGCACTCACACGCACAGGCACTCACACGCACACTCACAGGCACTCACACTAGCACACACTTTTATTACACTAACCATGCTGGTCCAGTGCATGGGGACCCTGGGGCTTCCCTGTGCGGCCCCCAGCACTTTGGACAAAGAACCATGCTGGCGGCGGTCCAGTGCATGGTGCCGCCGCTTTCTCCGCTATAACATTACTTGCGGCCGCTTCACTGTCTCTGCCGCTCGCTCTGCAAGTTCAATGCGAGTCACTGTCGGCCAATGAGAGGCCCGCAGGTGACGTCAGCGGCCTCTCATTGGCTGAGGGCTTGTATTGAGCTTACAGAGCGGCAGAGCGAGCGGCAGAGACATTGAAGCGGCCGCAAGTAATGTTTATAGCGGAGAAAGCGGCGGCACCATGCACTGGACTGCCGCCAGCATGGTTCTTGGTCCAAAGTGCTGGGGGCCACACAGGGAAGCTCCAGGGGCCGCATGCGGCCCGCGGGCCGCGAGTTTGAGACCCCTGCTCTAGCATATTGTAAATTCTCTTAAATGGAGACATTAAATGGTTTATTCAGGACTTTTTTTGTATTATGGGCATAACAATAGCACACAGGTAGTTGCTACTTACCCGTCTGTTTTGCCCTGCGCCGATCTGATCTCATCCGGCACATTGATTAAAGACTGCTCTTCACAGCAATTCTGCAGCTTCTGCCAATGTCACTTTGACAGAACAGTGGCTTCTCTTCATCTGTGCTCTCTTGAGGAGGCATAACTGTGGACGTCATGCTGGTTGACAGCTGGCTCCCTTCTGCCTTAATGCGGGAAGCCAGCTGTCAATCAATATGACGTCAGCAGTCACGCCCCATCAACAGATCTGCCTGGAAAAGGAAGAGCTGCTCAGTTGCTGTAGCTAGGAACAAATTGCCTGTTATTTTTTAGGCTAAAAAAAATTAGTTGTAGGTTAACCCTTTAAGTAGAGAGCTGCCTTTTCACATTTGCATCTCTAGCATATTGCACACTCTTTTGAATGAAGCTGCAAGTTCTAATAAGGTACAGAAATTACTTTACAGCTCCCCCTAGTGGTAGAGTATACGGTAGAGTGTACAATATCTGCATTCAGATCACGTGTGATAATAACACTCAATACAAGATAATAAAGACACAGCAGCACATTGATTATATGTTTACATTTTAATTAACTCTCCAAAATAACGAGCAGTTACATACACAGATCCGGTGTCCTCAAAAGTGATACAAACTGGTATAAAGTAAGGCACGTTTCTTGTGATTGTGACATTATCAAACAATAATTACTATATGATAAAGATAAGACTCCACATTACCAAATAAGAAACGCTAAGTATACAATGTAACTTCAACGGCAGTGAGGTCCTTTCACAAAATGTCCCATGTTGATCAGGTCGTACGATGTTATAGCGGCTGCAGAGCAGAAGAACGGGTTTGTGTTTTTTTTTCTTCTTAATTTAGCTCCTCCGTTTCACAGATATTAACAAGCAAAGTATTTGGCACCTAATAAAGATCTTTGTTAGGTTCAAAGTGGGCAGTATTGAAGAATCTTCACTGGGGTGTGTTCTTTTACCCCATGTATGACGTTGCCCAATCATAATCAGGCAGCAACACCCAGGAGAAAGAAGAAACGCCTCCATTATAGCTTAAAACAGACTACTCCTGTGTGAGATGTAATGACAGAAATCCTGATCTCACTGCAGAGCACAATAGATATAATTGTGATTACTGACACCATTGAGCTTTCATCTCCAGGGACTCCTTATGGAGGAGGGGGCAGCACAGCTGAGCTGGCAGCACTATGCGGGGAGAGGTGATAGAAGGGTTTGTAATGTGACACTGCTAAACTCAGCCGTACTGAAGGATTACCATGAGATGAAAGATCAAAGGGGCCAGTAGTGACTTATATGTCTTGTGCTCACTGAAGTGTCTACTCACTCTGCAGTGAGATCAGGCTGTCTCATTATATGCCTTAGGACTCGTGCAGATTATTATCTTTTCTGTCCAAGTGCTATCCATCAAAAATTCAGATCGCACAGAAACCGATGTTATTCAGTCAGGCAGTGCATGATTTGCCTCCAAGAATCGGATGGGACTCGGTCATTCAACTATGAGTTCAGGAAAGAAAAATAAGACTGCACTCTTACGGCATTCAAATGCGGTCCGATACTCAATGACTGACTTTCTTCCATCTCCTAGAAAAAAAATGCATTCCACTGTGGTAAAAGTCTGATCAGAGTCTAATTAAACAGAATCAGAACATTTTTCTCAGACGGAGAAAGTCTTGTGGAACCAGCCATAGAGTGAGAAACCTGCTGTAAGTTGTAGTGGGCGCTCTTCTGTTCTTCTCTCTCCTGAGTGTTGCTGTCTGTTATTATTGGGAAATGCCATATAGAGGGAAGAAGTACAGACCTCCAGATAAACTCTGATAATGATCAATATGGCTGTCAGTGGGGAAAAAACTTCTTTTTATTGTGACCATCTCAAATTGTTGTTACACACATTCAATCATGTGGCTTACTGTATGATCAGACCCTGCACACAACCTTTATGTATGTGTATGTAATTCATACATCGAGAATTTATTACAGATTCTGCATTGGATAATCTGCAACTAAGTGATCTACAGTGTTAGGGTGATTTCACATTTGCGTTTGTGAATGCAGCGTTCCGAACACAGCCAAACGCATGTTTACTGCGTTCCTATGTTTAACAAGAGAACGCATGGTACCTGCGTTTGGCTGCGTTCGGTTGCGGTTGCGTTTGGATGCACATAATTTGTGTGCCCTCCTCCACCCTCTGAACGCAGCCTGTATGCGATCACGGGCGCTTGTTTTATCAGCAAGCGCCCGCAAGTGCACAAACAATGCATGGATCTCAATGGATCTGCAGTGTACTCCGCATCACAGCGCAGGAGAACGCTGCCGATCACATTGAAATCTTTCCCGATGGTCGCCGCTGATGTCTCGAGCACGGGCACCGCTAATCTCCCGGCGGTGTTGGCGTGGGAGATTTGAAGAAACAGCTGATCTGACAGCTGTTTAAATCTCCTGCGTCGACACCACCTTTTCGGTGTCAGCGCGGGAGATTTAAACAGCTGTCAGATCAGCTGTTTCTTCAAATCTCCTGCACTGACACCGTCGGAAGATCAGCGGCAGCCAGGAGGAGGAGATCTCTGCCACTGATCTCCACTTCCCGCCCGCCGCCAAGATTGCTGATTGGCTGGCCGGGCTCCATACTGATGTGAACGTTCACATCAGTATGGCAGCGTTTGCACTGCGTTTGCGTCTGCATGCCCTCCACATGCAGACACAAACGCTAGTATGAAACCAGCCTTAGGCTGGGGTCACATATGAGCCCTTGGTCCGTTTTTGGCTTCATTTTTGTTAATTTTTTTTCTAAGTCCAAAAACTGACAGAAAAACGGATTGGATGTAATAAACACCCTGTCCGTTTTTTTCTGGACCTCAAAACATTGCTCTGTCCGTTTTTGAGCCAAAAACGCTGCTAGCAATGTTTTTGGCATCAGTTAAAAAACGCATGCGTTTTGTTAACATGGGGCCCTATGGGAAACGCATGCGTTAACGCATAGCATATGTAGGCACTTGCGTTAACGCATGCGTTAACGCACATGCGTTTTTAATGAAAAATAATGAAAAAATGACTAAGTCCAAAAACGTTCAGGGGTGTAGGAGGCTCAAAAAGCACCCTATAAAAAGCGGATTGATGATGAAAATCACTTCCAAAAACGGACTTCTATGTGTAACCCCAGCCTTAGAGAGCAGTATATCACCAATCACAATCTAATCACAATGGTAAAATATTCAGCAAATTAAAATCTAAATTTTACAGATTTTCACAGCAATTTTTACTGATTACTATGGAAAGAGTGAAATCCGCTGCCATAACTGTCCCAAACTATCATATAACACATGCTAATTTCTTTGATTTTTCGTGTGGATTTTCATGCAGATTTACTTCAGGAAAATCTACTCCATATGCACATTTACCCTTCTAAAACATGCTTCCAACAGTTTGTTTAGTAGCCGGGGAATTAATAGAAATTATGGCCAAGATACATGGTCACGTTATCCACAAAGACCATAGATGCCCATTAGAATCGGTCCCCAAATTCCCAATATTGTCTCTATTATACAGCAGTATAAAAAGTAATCACCATGTACCAACACAACGGATCATCCACCCATGTGAAATTGGCCAGGGTCACATTTGCGCTTTGACCCTGGCCTGCCGGATTCCAGTTTCAACTTAGAAATTTTTCCAGCACCGCATAGCGTTACCGCCGCTGCCTGTGTGACAGGTCGTTAAGGTACACATCGGGTAACTAAGGGCAGCGTTTTCCGGCACCGCATAGCGGTAACGCTATGCGGTGCTGGAAAAATTTCTAAGTTGAAACCGGAATCCGGCAGGCCAGGGTCAAAACGGAAATGTGACCCTGGTCATAGTCATAGGGACAGCAGTCATATAGGAATCATCACCGGTAGCCCTGTCTTCTTATCAATCACATTGGTAGAATGATCCTGCAGTCTCTACTGGAAATCTTAGGTAATGATGGTGTCTTTAAGTTTCTGCTTCACCCTAACATGTTCATAAAACCCTTATGCACAACTATTACAGCATGAAGGGGCTCGGAGAAGGCGGCAGTGAAGGTGTGTAAGTGTCTGATGGGGTCACACAGCTCATAAAAGGACAGCTGCCCGGCCTCGTAATCCAGACAGATCCTGACTCTATCACTGGAGATCTTGTCAGGTAACAGGATCACTTTACTGTCATGTCTCACTGAATACTGATTATTATCTCTCCACAAACTCCAGGACTTGTTATTATTTCCAATATATGACTGATGTCCCCTCCTGTCTATACTGGGATAACACATCCCCACCCTCCACACCCCTGATCCACGGATCTCCACATCCCAGTAATGTCGTCCTGAGGTAAATCCCCTCCTGCTCATCACCTGATTATACTGGAATCTCTCTGCTGTTTCTGGATGATACTGCTTCTGTCGTGTCGCGGTTGCAGTTTTCAGGTCGTCTGATATAAGGAGATTATTACCAGCTGTGTTTACATCCAGTAATATGTCTGCACGATCCCCCACGTAGATCCCGCTCCTTATACCTGTTATTACCTCACATAATGTGTAATGTGTGTGAGATCACAGCCACATCCAGGTCATCTCCATCATGGAGCTGTTTATCATGTCCTCTTGTGTCCTCATCACCTCCCTCCTCCTCAGGATCACACAAGTCACCGGTGTCTGGATCCTGTGAGACAGTCAGGGTACCTTTACACGCCGCTACAACAGGCTGGATACAACCAGCTACTTCACGTGCACGAGCACGCACAAACGGTTACAAACGGTAAACGCACCACATTTACACACCGCCACAAGGTGCGCTACGCTACGCTACATCTATAGCTAGATACATCGCCGGGTGTCTCAAGTAGCCATCTGTAGCTCATCTTACCTCATTTACACACCGCTACAACAAGCTAATATGGGCGGACCTGGTGCAGCAGGGACAGCACATAGGCGTGCCACAATTGTGGATTATGAGACGTCCGTACGCTGATAGGACAAAGCAAGAAACCCATGATTGGGCAGGCATCGCATGAGGCTGTTTAATACATGACGCTCGAGCAATTGTGTAGTGTGACTGGTCAGCTCCTTAAATATGCCTCCCTATGCAGCGACTACCAATCGTCATGCAGGAGCTTCCTCCAATGATCGCTGAAGGGGCGCGGTAACCCGGAGCCTGTGTCACGCCCTAGCTACATACCAGGTACATCGCCTGGTGTATAGACATCCCTTCGGTTCCTTCTTTACACGCTGATACAGCTCGCTACAACCGCCTGTGTAGCCATCTGTTTCCGGGCAGTGCTCGGAAACAGATGTATCTGCTGCCGGCTGTCTCCTACCGTCTTCACACGCCGCTACTACGGGCTATATTGCCGCTACAAGCTACATTTGTAGCGTGTAGCTGGTTGTATCCAGCCTGTTGTAGCGGCGTGTAAAGGTACCCTCAGTGGATCAGTCATGTTACACAGCTCCTCAATGTGCCTCATCCTCCTGGACAGCTCGTCCTTCTTTATCTCCAGCTGATGGATCAGAGCAGACAGTGACAGTGACTCTTCCTTCTCCTGCCTGGAGATCTCACTCAGGACCTTCTTCTCCAGGTCGTCCACCCGTCTCCTGATGTCTGTACACAGGGCAGTGACTCTCTCGGCTTCTCCAGATGCTTTTTCTTGAGCTTTTCTCCTTCGCTCCTCCAGATCTCGGACTCTTTCCTCAGTCTCCTCTCTCTTTGTGGTCAGTGTCTGGAGAACATTTCTCAGTTTCTCCTTCTTCTTTTTAGAGGCCTCATCCAGCATCTCTACCTGGTGTCCCCGATGTTCTCCAGCCAAACTGCAGGACACACAGACACAGACGGCATCCTGAGTACAATAATACTTTATAGGCTTCTTATGGACAGAACATTTCCTTTTCTCCAGAGAAGTGCTGGGATCAGATAAGACGTGTTCTGCTGATTTGCTGTGAGATCTCAGGTGTTTATCACACAGAGAAGCCTCACAGTGTAGACAGGATCTAACAGCAGGTACAGGAGAGTCCACACAGTAAGTGCAGCAGATCCCGGTCTCCGTCTGTGTTGGTGGAGGAATCAGTAAATTCTCCATGATGTTGTAACGGAGTGGGTAGCCCTGACTGTATTATTATTGAAATGGACACTGAAGTGAACATTACACAGTCCGATATTGCCCCCTCGTGGACAATTGCTGAAATGACTGCAGAGAAAAAATAACACTGATTGCTGATTCCCTCCCACAACAGCCTTGTACTGAGGAGGGAAAAGTGTGCAGCAGTGCAGACCCAGAGCACACAGAGCTCAGCCAGGACAGACTGTGTGGTGTCTCCCGACATAGGGCTCTTTTGCAACCGGATTCTTGGGAAGAAATACCTTGTGAGGATCGCTGTTGCAACCCCCGGTCTGCAGGACATTATTTTTACCGAGGGCCCAACTCAAATTCAGGACATTGCCACCGGATTACATGTGCAGGGGCTGTGACCGACATAAGGGAGCCATCTGTGCTACCGTGATCTCCCTTCTGCTGATCGGTGTGCCCCGGGACAGAGAGAGAGACTAACAAAAATCTGTTACCTGCGGAAGACCAAAGAAGAGGACTGAGGAGTTTCTCCCCTTCAGCGCTGCACCGGGACCCGTCATCGTGAGACCCCAGGCCTGCCACGTGGGAGCGACATCTTCTGTGATAGACTGGTACGTGATTTGAGGGAAAGTTAGGGAAAGATATCTCCATTTTGTTTTTTTCTCTTTTTCTTCTTCTTGCTGCGCACCCAGATAAAGTGAAGATCCAGAGACTCCACCATATACATGTGTGCAGCTAGATCAGTTGACTGTGTTATAGATATGTTTTACAGTAAAGAAATGTTACTACCGGTTAAATCTGAGTATGGAGATTCTGTTGAAGCAAGACATACACACACACCCGCGGCTTTACCACCGGTCGCTACATCTGGCGTAGTCGGCAGGATGTGTGATCAACAGAATCCCCTCCCACAGTAACCGGAGGGGGTGACGCTGCTGACATGACTGACGTCACGGACATTTCTCAACATAGAGATCACGTCGACTCTGAGACCGGTGACCCACCTACACAGACCAGTCCCTCTCCCGGAGTACTGACTGGAGTGGGGCGTAAAGACAGTGGCGAGGAGGGGAACAACCGACCCTTGCGACGCACTGGCCGCACCACTGCTGGGGTCCCTCCCGGACAGTTCTACAGGGACCAGTATGTATGGCCCACTTCTCAACCAACCCCTGTGACATCTACAGCCATCACTGCCTTGGAGCCGGCGGTTGTTGACAGGGACTGCCAACCTTTAAGTGGGGGGGTATGTAACGGAGTGGGTAGCCCTGACTGTATTATTATTGAAATGGACACTGAAGTGAACATTACACAGTCCGATACTGCCCCCTCGTGGACAATTGCTGAAATGACTGCAGAGAAAAAATAACACTGATTGCTGATTCCCTCCCACAACAGCCTTGTGCTGAGGAGGGAAAAGTGTGCAGCAGTGCAGACCCAGAGCACACAGAGCTCAGCCAGGACAGACCGTGTGGTGTCTCCCGACACAGGGCTCTTTTGCAACCGGATTCTTGGGAAGAAATACCTTGTGAGGATCGCTGTTGCAACCCCCGGTCTGCAGGACATTATTTTACCGAGGGCCCAACTCAAATTCAGGACATTGCCACCGGATTACATGTGCATGGGCTGTGACGGACATAAGGGAGCCATCTGTGCTACCGTGTACTACCGGTTAAATCTGAGTATGGAGATTCTGTTGAAGCAAGACATACACACACACCCTCGGCCTTACCACCGGTCGCTACATCGTTACGCAGAGCTATGTTCCTCATTAGTGCCGGCCGTTGCTGAAACTCTTCTCTACATTCAGGACAGGTATAAACTCCAGACTCGTCCTGTGTATCCAGCACACGATCAATACAGACCCGGCAGAAGTTGTGTCCACATCTCAGCATTACAGGATCTGTATAAAGGCTCAGACAGATGGAGCAGAGCAGCTCATCTCTCAGATCAGCAGACGCCATGATGATTGACACAGGAAGCGATAAAAACTAAAATTGTCTCCCCCTCAAAGGGCAGGTTTTTATACTTGTGTACATAGGACAGAGCTGAACAGCACAAGTCCAGTTAATATTAACTTTTTAACAAACAGTTGTGAAAGACACCACTGGATATTACTTGTAGTTAGAAGTTTAAAAACACCACTCCAGCATTTTTTATTGTTTTCAAATGCTGTGGTGGTGCTTCAAAAACCCTCCTACCCTTGGTCATATACTTACCTTCCGGAGACTTTATATTTTACTGCTGCCGCTTTGGTCCTGATCTTGTGCCATCTTGTGCTTGTAGCTTCTGACTCTCCGGAATTCAGAAGTTTCATCATAATAGCTCGATGCATCTCTAAAGGGGCCAGAGCGAGGCAAGAACAAGGCTCCAATAGAGAAGAAAAGCCGGGAGGGTCAAAGCTCCATTGAGGGAACCCGACATTACAGGGTTTGGGGCGTGTAAGGAGCATAGATTTGGATTTTGGTGGTCAGTGTAAGGGTTAATAATTCTATATTGATCCAGTGAGTGGAATTAATGGGCGGAGGGGGCATTTTTCAAATGTACAGGAGGAGTATTGGGGGGAAGCATCCAGGGGACTGTGTGTGATGTGAGGAGGTGTGCGGTATGTACAGGGGCATCCAGGGGGCTGTGTGTGATGTGAGGAGATGTGGGGTATATACAGAAGAATCCAGGGGTCTGTGTGTGATGAGGAGGTGTGGTGTATATACAGGGGCATCCAGGGGTCTGTGTGTGATGTGAGGAGGTGTGGGGTATATACAGGAGCATCCAGGGGGCTGTGTGTGATGTGAGGTGTGGGGTATATACAGGAGCATCCAGGAGTCTGTGTGTGATGTGAGGAGGTGTGGGGTATATACAGGGGCATCCAGGGGGCTGTGTGTGATGTGAGGAGGCGTGGGGTATATACAGGGGCATCCAGGATGAGATGAAGCAGGCAGGGGATGAGATGAAGCTGCCAGAGGATGAGATGAAGCAGCCAGGGGATGAGATGAAGCAGCCAGGGGATGAGATGAAGCAGCCGGAGGATGAGATGATGCAACCAGAGGATGAGATAATGCAGCCAGAGGATGGGGTGGCGTAGCTGGTGGTGAGGTGGCACAGTCAGGGGTCGGAACCAGTCTGGCGTCGGATGTAGTTGGTGGATCAGGTGCAGCCAGGGGCGAGATGCTGAGATGCAGTCAGGATCAGATGTAGCCGTGGGTGAGATGCAGCCAGGGGTCAAATACAGCAAGGGGGTCCATATGGCAGAGGGGTCGCTGCAGCCAGAAGGGTCCGTGAGGCCGAGGGGCCTGTGCAATATGGCAAATGCAGCCGGGGTGTCAGTGAGGCAGCCGGGGTCAATTGCAGCTAGAGGGGTCCGTGCAGCAGAGGGGTCGCTGCAGCCAGAAGGGTCCATGAGGCCAAGGGGGCCTGTGCAGTAGGACCAGTGCAACCGGGGCATCAGTGAGGCAGCCGGGGTCAGATGCAGCCAGAGGGGTCCATGCAGCAGAGGGGTCACTGTAGCCGGGGGCCATGAGGCAGAGGTATCAAAGCGTCTAGGGGGACCATGAGGTAGAGGGGTCCGTGCAGAGTGTTCATTCAGCAGAAGGGTTGGATGAGACCAGGTGGTCAGGGGCCCAAGGCCGTGGTGTAGGAGATGGGCACCTCTGACCAGTCGGCAGGCTGGGGGCTGCTGTGGAGCATCATGCTGGGGAACCGGGAGGCAGGGCACCGCATGCAATGTCGCTGGTCCCTGCACAGATTACAGCCCCGTGCCGCTGTGGAGGGACCCGAGGGTAGCGCTGCTGGCCCCACTGGGTCCACAGCTTTGTTAGGCAGTGGTGAGCTCCGTGGGTAGCGCCGTCTGTCCCCTGCAGCCGCAGGGGGCCGGGCACCACCACAGGAGCCCAGGAGTGGGGCTGGACAGGTCGCGGTCGGGCCGCAGCGGTGGTGGGGAGAGGTGGAGGCCGGGAGCTGCGGCACCGCACTTACTGGTGGCGTCTGGGCGGAGGCGACCCAGGCTGGCCGCACGAGGGTCCGGGGCTGTTGTAGGGAGGAGCGCACCGCACAGCCCCTGCCACCGGGACTGCAGGAAGACCGCGGAAGCGGGCTGCGGCTCGGGACCAGGGCACTGGGGGAGGACGCGCCCGCAGTTTCTAGATGGTGCGGCTCCCCAGGCAGGCAGAGCGGGGGAGCCGCAGGGCTGCGCCAGGAGCGCAGCGCCGCCGGAGGCACCTGGATGCCAGCGCACCTGGGACTGGGGCCCAGGTGGGGAGCCGCAGGGCACGACCGTCAGCCAGGCTGGACGACCGCAGGCTGGGGTGAGCAGCCCAGACGGCTGGTGAGGTGCCCGGAGGTGATAGTGAGGAGGCAGGTGGTGAGTGGGAGGACAGGCAGGCTTGGATGCGGTGGATGGTGTCCAAGGTGTCTGGAGCCTCCTCACATGTGACCATCACCCCCGGCGGCCATCTTGTACCATTGTCTGAACGGCAATGATTAAAAATGCTCCTATGGGAGAAAGTGTGTGCTAAAAAGCGTCAACAATTGACAGTTGATTCTTTCTTTCATAAAAGCGCTGCGTAAATTTGCGCAGAGTCTGCACAGCAAAAGTGAATTTCCATTCACTTTGCCGGCAAACGCAGACACGCCTTTGTGGAAAAGCATAGCGTAAAAAAGCGCACTGTGTGAAAGTAGCTTGACGTCTTTGGAGACAGTCAGTAAGGCTGGCTTCACATCACGTTTAGATCCGATCCGGGGCTGTTCGTTGTAAACCAGACAGCCCCGGATCAGATTTGGGCCCCATAGTATCTTATGGGGCCGGATGGAAGCTGGATGGCAGCTATCTGCCATCCAGCTTCCATCTGTCCGGGAGAATCCGGGAGGATTCGCATTTTTCTCCCAAACACAAAAATGCTGCATGCAACATTTTTGTGTCTGGGGGGAAAAAAAGCTGATCTTCCCGAATCCTCCTGGATTCTGCCAGGTCCTCCCGTTCCAGTGCACCGGATTGCATCAAAGCGGCATCCGGGAGTTGTACGCCGGGTGTTGAAACTCAGCGCCGGCCAGCGCTGAACTTCAGCACCATGGAGCTGTCCTCTCTTGACAGATCATGACCACGGTCATGATTTATCAGCAGCGGCAGCTGAGTCCGGCTGCACACCAAACCGGAGGGCATATTTGGCCCTCCGGTTCTGTGTGCTGATCCGGTCCGGGGCTGTCCAGTCCATAGCGGCCAGCCCTGGATCGGATCACACCGTGGTGTGAAGCCGGCCTCAGCCTACTTTTACAATGTCATTTTTCCTACATCAGATAATTGTTGTAATTGTTGTAAAGAGGATACTTCCATGTGTTGTGAGGGAGAGATGACGCTGCTGAGTGACACTGCCGCTGAGGAGATTTCTAGCAGAAGTGAGGAAATCCTCCATTTTTATCCTTATCAGCTGTCATATTTACTTCATCACTTCACCATAATTTAGATCTGGATAATCTGTGATAATATTGGAGGAGTGAAATGATCAGGAAGAGGAATATTCAGTAATTATTAATCACTGGGCCCAACACCGTGTTATAATATTCCTGTGTGTGAGGTGATACATCGCAGTGTTATACTCCCTGAGGCGGCGGACACGTTCTGCCATGTCTGGTAAGAAACTGTAGCCAGTATTGATATGAAGCCTCAGAAGTGCGGCCACACTGCTCACATATAGGCCACAGGCACACGGTGAGGATATGGAGAGATTATTACCTCAGTATTTGTGAGGAAAAACCAGGAGTGGGTGATAAATACAGAAGTGGTGACGTGTTTGTATTATACTTTTCCTCTGTTCCACTCCTGGTTTTATCTTACAAATCCTGAGGTAAAAAACTCACCGAATCCTCACCGTGTGCACAAGGCCTAACACTCAGGTCAGTGATGTCTTAGGTCTTGGGCACATGGTGAGGATTTGGTGAGTTTTTTACCTCAGGATTTGTAAGACAAAACCAGGAGTGGAACAATCTGAGGTAAATTATGATAGAAACACGTCCACACTTCTGTATTTATCACCCACTCCTGGTTTTAGCTACAAATCCTGAGGTAAAAAACTCACCAAGTACACACCGTGTGCGCGTGGCCATATAGTGAAAACCCCAGTGTCCTCAGATATATTGACATACTCAGGACCCCCAAATACAGTGACTGCCCCCAATGTAACTCTCCCCATTGTCCTGGTGGGTGAAGTCTGAGCAGGAGGAGACATCACTATCGGAGCAGAGATCTGTGTGATTGCTGCTGTCATATCCATCATATATAATGTAGAGAGACTAAACCGAGGACATAGATCCTAACAGATTGAGTGGGTTCACACAAAATCCTGTCACACTGCAAAAATAAAAACTGGAAACTTACAGACCTGAGGACCCTGGAGATGAAGGAAAAAATATATTAAAATGAGATTACAGAACCGCATTATTATTGTTCTTGTTCATGTATCTCCCGCGTGGTCAGGTCAGTGGGTTTTTAATACTTTTATTGCAGTTATTTTTAATATGCAATTCCAATCTACTCTGATTGTTGCGTATTTTTAATGCTTGCATAGTGCTGCATAGAACAGAAAGGTAGTTAGGAATTACTTGCATGTTATTTTTTTATGCCCCAAAAAAATTAGTTCTAGGTTAACCCCCTAAGTAGAGAGCTGCCTTTTCACATTTGCGTCTCTAGCATATTGCACACTCTTTTGAATGAAGCTGGAAGTTCTCGGACACTATCTGCTACTTACATGCGAGTCTCGGACGAGACTCGGAACAACCTGGAGCAGTGACCCTGAACGGCCTCTCCCTGTCTGGACGGGGATGACAGCTGCTTGTGCTTTTGTGCAGCTTCAGACTCCCCGTCCAGAGAGGGAGAGGCCGTTCAGGGTCACTGCTCCAGCCTCTTCCGAGTCTCCTCCGAGACTCGCATGTAAGTAGCAGATAGTGTCCGAGCCCTAACAGTGAAACTCTGTACAAGAAAATAAAGACACAGGAGCACATTGATTATATTTTTACATTTTAATTAACGCCCCAAAATATCTGTCAAGTACATACACAGATCCGGTGTCCTCAAAAGTGATACACACTGGTATAAAGTAAGGCACGTTTCTTGTGATTGGGTCATTATGAAATAATAATTATCTGCTATAGGATAAAGATAGGACTCCATATTAGCAAATAAGAAATTATAACTAGACAGTGTGACTTCAATGACAGTGAGGTCCTTTCAACAAATTTTCCATGTTGATCTGGTCATATGATATTATGGTGGCTGCAGAGAAGAACATGTTTCGTATTTTTTTCTTTATTTTGTTTTTATAGTCTCATGGCCGCTTTACACGTCGCAGTATCGTTCCGATATTGCATACGATATCACGGGAGCACTTGTCCAAGATCGCATAGGGGATGTGACAAAGGGAGATATCGGCAGGCAACGCAACTACGATGAAGTATGCCCCTTTTTCACGCTGTGTATGAGCAACCCAGTGAACGACCATTTAACATTGGAGTGAATAGGGGAAGTTGTGCTCCAAATCGTAGTTGCGCAGCACGATCATGCCACATCGCACATACAATATCGTACGGTTGAAGGGATTGTACAATCTTTATGCAATATCGTAGTTAGGTTGTTTTCGCGTCGCATTGCCCATTTACACAACACAACGCACAAACGATATCAACTGCAACGGCCACACCACGTGACTTTTTATCGATGTTACGTTGCGATATCGCGACGTGTAAAGTGGCCTTCAGAGATATTAACAAGGTATTTGGTGCCTAATAGTTTAGTAAGAACAGGAGGAGGAAAAATCTTGGCACCTTCGGTAGGGATAAAATCTTTATTCATCACAGTTTTAAAAGTTAACATCAGAAGGACAACAACAGGGGTTCCCATTATTAAGGACGCTTTGTGTCTGAAAACACCTATTGCTGTCCGTCTGACCATGATGGTACCTTTTAAAACTGATGAATAAAGGTTTAAGATTTTATCCCTACCGGAGGTGCCAAGATTTTTCCTCTTCCTGCTCTTACTTCTGGACTGTTGGAGCTCCAGTGAATTGTGCACTACGGAGCATATACGCATTAATGGGTGGTGATTGGCAGCGTGGACGCATATGAAGCGAGCGTGGTGAGATAATTTTCTATTCATTAATTTTCATCTAATAATTTAATCTTTGTTAAATTCAAATGGGCGTTAGAGAATTTTCACTGAGGCGTGTACTTTTCCCCCCCATGTATGACGCTTGATGTAGAGAATTAAAATGAATAATGTCACATATTTTCACAGCCACCATAACCCATTACTATAAAAAAAGAAAAAGTCAAATCTGCTGCCATAATTGTCCTAAAAACTACCATAAAACAAATTAAAATTTCATTGATGATTTTACAGACGAATATTCATGCACATTTTACTTTACGGAAATCTACGCAATGTGCACATTTGTATATAACAACATAGTTTGTATAATAACTGGGGCATTACTAGAAATTATGGCTACGATACATGGATTATCAACAAGGATAACAGACATGTGCTGACAGCATTCACCAACTTTACATTATTGTCTCTAAAATACTGCTGCATTAAGAATAATCACCAGGTACCTACACAGCAGATCATCCACCCATGTGATGTAGTCATTCGGACAGCAGTCATATAGGAATCATCACCTGTAGCCCTGTCTTCTTATTATTCACATTGGTAGAATGATCCAGCAGCCTGTAGTGGAAATATTAAGTCATGATGATGATTTCTTTCAGTTTTTGCTTCCCCCTAATATCTTTGTAGAACCATGATGTACACATAACATAGCATGAAGAGTCTCGGAAAAGACGGCAGTGAAGGTGTGTAAGTGTCTGATGGGGTCACACAACTCATAAAAGGACAGCTGCCCGGCCTCATAATCCAGACAGATCCTGAATCTATCACTGGAGATCTTGTCAGGTAACCAGATCAGTTTACCATCATGTCTCACTGAATACTGAATATTAGTATCTCTCCTCAAAACCCACGATTTTTTATTATATCCAATGTGTAACTCATCTGCCTTCCTGTCTATACTGGGATAACACATCCCAACCATCCAAACCATTGATCTCCTGCTCTCCACATCCCAGTAATGTCGTCCTGAGGTAAATCCCCTCCTGCTCATCACCTGTAAACACTGGAATCTCTCTGCTGTTTCTGGACGTTTCTGCTTCTCTCGTGTCCAGGTTGCAGTTTTCAGGTCGTCTGATATAAGGAGATAATTATCAGCTGTGTTTACATCCAGTAATATGTCTGCAGGATCCCCCACATAGATCCCGCTCCTTATACCTATTACCTCACATAATGTGTGTAATGTGTGTGAGATCACAGCCACATCCAGGTCATCTCCATCATGGAGCTGTTTATCATGTCCTCTTGTGTCCTCATCACCTCCCTCCTCCTCAGGATCACACAAGTCACCGGTGTCTGGATCCTGTAAGACAGTCAGTGGATCAGTCATGTTACACAGCTCCTCAATGTGCCTCATCCTCCTGGACAGCTCGTCCTTCTTTATCTCCAGCTGATGGATCAGAGCAGACAGTGACAGTGACTCTTCCTTCTCCTGCCTGGAGATCTCACTCAGGACCTTCTTCTCCAGGTCGTCCACCCGTCTCCTGATGTCTGTACACAGGGCAGTGACTCTCTCGGCTTCTCCAGATGCTTTGTCTTGAGCTTTTCTCCTGCGCTCCTCCAGATTCTGGATTGTTTTCTTTGTCTTATTCCTCTTTGAGGTCATTTTCTGAAGAACATGTCTTAATTTTTTCTTTTTTTTATTAGAAGCCTTATCCACCGACTCCATTTTATGTCCATTATGTTTTCCGATTAAGCTGCAGGACACACAGATACAAGCCTCGTCCTCAGTGCAGTAATATTCCAGGATCTTCTTATGGACAGAACATTTCCTTTTCCCCAGAGAAGTGCTGGGATCAGATAAGACGTGTTCTGCTGATTTGCTGTGAGATCTCAGGTGTTTATCACACAGAGAAGCCTCACAGTGTAGACAGGATCTAACAGCAGGTACAGGATAGTCCACACAGTAAGTGCAGCAGATCCCGGTGATCTCCATCTTTGCTGTTGGAGTAAGTAGTAAATTCTCCATGATGTTACGTAGAGCTATGTCCCTCATCAGTGTCGGCCGTACCTGAAACTCATCTCTGCATTCAGGACAGGTATAAACTCCAGACTGGTCCTGCGTATCCAGCACACGATCTATACAGACCCGGCAGAAGTTGTGTCCACATCTCAGCATTACAGGATCTGTATAAAGGCTCAGACAGATGGAGCAGAGCAGCTCGTCTCTCAGATCAGCAGACGCCATAACTGATGGAGGAAGGGAGAAACAAAAAAGAGAATTTTGTTTACGTACCGTAAATTCTTTTTTCTTTAATCATCAATGGGAGACCCAGACAATGGGGTTTAGGGCTCCGCCCTCCGGAGGTCACACTAGGTACTACAAGTTTGTAGACACCGCCTCCTCCGCTTATAAACCCCCACCGTAGGGAACATCCTCAGTTTAGTCCATAAGCTGCGAGGAGAAAAAATGAACCACACCCGAAACATCGGGAAGAATGCCGTGCACAGACGGTTTGAACAACCCGGAAAACACTGTCTCAACAGAGAACAGACCAAATGCAAACATGCAACGGAACAACTGGGTGGGTGCTGGGTCTCCCATTGATGATTAAAGAAAAAAGAATTTACGGTACGTAAACAAAATTCTCTTTTTTCTGGTCATCATAATGGGAGACCCAGACAATGGGGATGTCCTAAAGCAATACCCCAGGGCGAGAAGAGTTCCTCAACAAGACGGATAAAACACGGTCCCCCTTAAAGGTGGGCAACCGCCGCCTGGAGGACCCGCCTGCCCAAACTTGCGTCCGCAGAGGCATGGGCATGCACCATATAGTGCTTTGAGAAAGTGTGCAGGCTGGACCAGGTGGCCGCCTGACACACCTGTAGAGCAGATGCTCGATGTCGCAAGGCCCATGAGGCACCTACAGCTCTAGTAGAGTGTGCCTTCAAACCCACCGGGAGAGGCAAACCAGAAGACCGGTATGCCTCCTGAATGGGAGCCTTGATCCATCTGGCCAAGGTCGACTTCGAAGCCGCGGACCCCTTACAGCGACCCATCGTGAGGACAAATAAGGAATCCGAACTCCTAAAGGAGGCGGTCCTGGACACATAAATGCGTACAGCTCTCACGAGATCCAGAGTATGGAGGTCGCGCTCAACCTGATGAACGGGAGCGGGGCAAAATGATGGGAGAACAATCTCCTGGTTTAGGTGGAAAGTTGAAACCACCTTCGGCAAGAATTCAGGCCGCGGGCGCAACACCACCTTGTCTTGGTGAACCACCAGAAAGGGTGACTTGCACGAAAGTGCAGCCAATTCTGAGACCCTTCTCAGAGACGTAATTGCCACCAGAAAAACCACCTTCTGGGACAGACGAGAGAGAGAGATGTCTCTCAGTGGCTCAAACGGCGGTTTCTGCAGTGCCGCCAGGACCATGTTGAGGTCCCAAGGGTCCAGAGGTCGCCTGTAAGGCGGAACCACCCGAGACACCCCCTGCAGAAATTGACGGACCTTCGGGAGGAGCGCCAAGCGCCTGTCAAACAGCACTGAAAGTGCTGATACTTGACCTTTCAGAGAGCCAAGGGATAATCCCAACTCCAAACCCGACTGTAGGAAGGCCAACAATGTCGGGATGGACAAGGGCCACGGTGAGCGTCCACCAGAGGCACACCAGGAGAAAAAATTTTCCACGTTCTGTGGTATATCTTCCTGGAGACAGGTTTCCTTGCCCGATTCATCGTGGCAACTACCGTAGGAGAGAAGCCCCTGGATGTCAGCAGCCAGGCCTCAAGAGCCATGCAGTCAATCTGAGGGCCCTGGAATTGAGGTGGAAGAATGGGCCTTGCGCGAGTAGATCTGCGCGTTCTGGAAGAGCCCACCGGTGTCCGCCTGACAGTTGCCACAGGTCCGGGTACCAGGACCTCCTGGGCCAATCTGGAGCCACTAGAATGGCTACCCTGCATTCTGTCCTGATTTTCCACAGAACCCTGGGAATCAGAGCCAGAGGCGGGAATACATATGGCAGCTGGAAGCTGGACCAACTCAGGATCAGGGCATCCGCCCCCAGAGACTGAGGATCCCACGATCGTGCCATGTATTGGGGCACCTGATGATTCAGCCGTGAGGCCATCAGATCCACGTCCGGAGTGCCCCATTCGCTGCAGATGTCCCGGAAGACGTCTGGATGTAGGGACCACTCTCCGGCGTCCATCCCCTGTCGGCTCAGATAGTCGGCCTCCCAGTTCTCGACCCCTGGGATGTGAACTGCGGAGATCAGGCAGCCGTTTTCCTCCACCCAGGCTAGAATGCGGTGGACTTCGGCGAGGGCCTGAGCACTTCTGGTCCCTCCCTGATGATTTATGTAGGCGACGGCCGTCGCATTGTCGGACTGAACCCGAATGGGTCGTCCTGACAGGAATTTCTGAAACGCCAGGAGCGCCAGATAGACCGCCTTGATCTCCAGCACGTTGATCTGTAACGCCGACTCCGACTGAGTCCAGAGACCTTGAGCCCTGTGGTGCAGGAACACCGCACCCCAGCCCTTCAGACTGGCGTCGGTGGTCACCACTAACCATGACGGTTTTAGAAAGGACCGGCCCCGAGACAGATGATGTGGCTGAAGCCACCACTGCAGGGAGTCCCTGGTCGATTGTGACAGCGTCACCAGCCGATTCAGAGAAATCGTCCTTTTGTCCCATCGGCGAAGAATCTCCAGCTGGAGAGGTCGGAGGCGAAACTGTGCGAAAGGCACCGCCTCTATCGCCGCCACCATGCGTCCCACCAGTCTCATCAACCCCCGTAGGGAAGATTGTGGTGACAGGAGAACATTCTGTACTCCTGATTGGATCGCAAGCTGTTTGGCTTGAGGTAGGGACACCAGGGCTGAGTCCGTGTGGAAGTCCATGCCCAGATATGTCAAAGACTGGGTCGGAACCAGGGTTGACTTTGGAATGTTGAGAAGCCACCCGAACTGTTCCAGAGACTTCATGGTCACCTCCAGGCTCACCCGACAAAGGTCTTCCGATGGCGCCCTGACCAGCAGGTCGTCCAAATAGGGAATGACGGCGTGTCCCTGCACATGCAGGAGAGCCATCATGGAGGCCATCACCTTTGTGAACACTCGCGGTGCCGAGGCTAGCCCGAATGGCAGTGCCACAAATTGGAAGTGTTCTTCCCCCACTGCGAATCTCAACCAGCGCTGATGAGCTGGTGCAATGGGTACGTGAAGGTAAGCGTCCCTGATATCGATGGACGCTAGGAAATCCCCCTGCGACACAGCCGCGATCACGGAGCGCAGGGATTCCATACGGAACTTCCGAACCAACACGTGACGGTTGAACAACTTTAGGTCCAGAACCGGACGGAAAGAGCCGTCCTTCTTTGGGACAATAAAGAGGTTGGAGTAAAAACCCCTGAACCTCTCTCCCGTGGGCACTGGGACCACCACTCCGTCTCTGCGGAGTCCCTCCAAAACCAGATGAAAAGCCTGAGCCTTGTCTGGGGATGGGACAGACCGATGGAATCGGTGTGGTTGGCTGTGACGTCAGCTCTATCCTGTAGCCTTTTGAGACTACGTCTCGGACCCACTGGTCTTGGACGTGGAGAAGCCATCTGTTCTGAAAAAGAGACAGGCGGCCCCCCACTTGTGGGGAGACAGGATGAAGGCGCGAGTCATGCCGAAGCGGGTTTAGGGGTGGCAGCTGCTGCCCCTGCCGGCTTCTTTTGGCGACCTTTGTTGCGCCACTGAGTAGAGGGCTTGCCCCCACGGTCCGCGCGAGCGGACGTTGCTGATGACTGCGAGCTGGGGCGAAAGGACCACTGTTTTGGGTTCCTTTTCACGGTATACCGTGGCTTAGGCTTATTCTGCGGTATCTTAGACTCAGCAGAATCCTTTATCAGCTTGTCCAGCTCGGTGCCAAAGAGCCTGTCACCAGAAAACGGAAGATTTTGCAAAATCTTCTTTGACGTGGCATCTGAGTCCCAGAGACGCAGCCACAACAACCTGCGGATCGCTATAGCATTGGCAGAAGCCACAGCCGAGCGAGTGGCAGTTTCCAAAGTTGCCGTCCTGGCGTAATCCGCATAAGCCCTCGCTCTGTCGGTGAGCGCCAGGACCTCTGGGCTGGACCTAGCGAGATCAGAGATACCATCCAAGCAGGAGGTAATCGCTTGTAGGGTCCAGACCGCGGCAAAATTAGGGGCAAATGAAGACCCCACAGCCTCATAGGAAGACTTGGCGAGTTGCTCGACCTGTCTATCAGTAGCATCCTTCAATGAGGAGCTATCAGAGGCAGAAAACAAGGAGCGTGCAGCAATCCTGGTCATGGAAGCATCCACCTTCGGGGACTGCGACCACTCCTGAAGCACGTCTGGAGGAAAGGGAAAGCGAATGTCCTTAGGTTTACGGACGTAACGCCGCCCAGGATGTAACCTGGGTGCTCTAATCACCCTTCCAAAATTAGTGTGGTCCATAAAGGATCCACTTGGTCTAGCCTCCGGCCGCAGCCATTGATAGACCTCCTTGGGGTGCACCGTCACCTCCTCAGGAGGAGTGACAAGACGTAATGTCTCATTGATGGAGGACACCAGATCCTCCACCCCATCTGGAGGTTCAGAGACAGACCCGAGAATAGAACCCCCATCATCCTCCTCACCATCAGAGGAACGCTCCTCATCAGAGGGAGCTTGGAGCTCTGGAGAGGCCTCACGAGCTCGCTTAGGGGGTCTCACCGTAGCAGCAAGAGACACCCGGGGGTAACTAGGAGGAGTAGCTGGGTTTTCCAGTCTCCTATGAAGTGCCTCCAGGGATTGCGACATGGAGGACATCTGGGCCAGCAGAGATTCATTTATCTTACTCTGCGTTTCCCATGTCCCTGGGATCAGCCGAACCTCAGGGTACAGACCCGCAGATTCTGACTCAGCAGCAACTGTCCGGGTCTCTGGGCGCCCGCAATTATTGCAGGACCCCTCCACCAGTGAACCGTTGCATGTAGCGCAGGTAATGGTGTCATCTGCTGCCTTAGCAGCATGCTTCCTTACTGAGGACATCGCCACAGAAGGGGTAAATAAGCCAAGTTGTAATAAACAAACCGGAGATCCCGGTGGCTTACCGACCGCAGGAAGCGGTAGGAGGAAGCGGTGCGATTGTGTGACCTCCGCGAGTTCCGGTCTCCCCTGAGAGTGCAGACACACGCTGCAGCCAGCCGGGAAGAGAGAGAAGATGGCCGCCGACTGTAAAGACGTAGGCGTGGCCAGGAACACGCGGGAGAACACAAAACACGCCCATCGGTGATGTCACCACCAGAGCTGCTTCCTCCTCCTCCAGACTGCCTCAGCAATGGAGGTGCCAGAGCCCGCAGCGCGGGAAAAGAGTGTGGCATAGTACACATACACACACAGACTGCATGCCCCAAATAAACAGCAGCAGCCTACAGCCTCAGCCCCTGTGTCACACAGGGCGGTCAGCCAGAGTGACCCCAGCACAGGGTACACCATCAGAGCCGCGGACCCGAGGGTAACCGCGCGGCCTGAGTGTCGTGACACACAAGGTGACAGACACTACCCCCAGGCACACAGGAGACACACAAGGTGCCTCAGTGCCGGTCCGGTCTGTAAGCACCTTTAGGGAGGCCTCGGACGGGGGTACAGCACCAGTCCGGAATGTAAGCACCATTTAGGGAGGCCTCGGACTGGGCTGGCTCCGTCCGGTCTGTAAGCACCATTTAGGGAGGCCTCGGACGGAGCGGAGCTGTGCAAGGCTCCGGGCTCCCCCTCTCCAGAGCCTCTACGGAGGGATGGAGAGGAGGGAGTACGACAGCGTACCGGGAGAACAGCTAAGTGTCCAGGCTAAAAGCCCTCCGGTACCTCCACCAGCGTGTTCCACAAAGGGTGAGCGGGGAGACTGTCGAGGGTCCCGACCGGGACCAATTACCTTGTCTTCATACGCCATCACGTAAGCTGTGAGAATGCAGTGAAGTGCAAGCAAAGCGTGATCCTCCGAGCACACTAAGTTTAAAACTGAGGATGTTCCCTACGGTGGGGGTTTATAAGCGGAGGAGGCGGTGTCTACAAACTTGTAGTACCTAGTGTGACCTCCGGAGGGCGGAGCCCTAAACCCCATTGTCTGGGTCTCCCATTATGATGACCAGAAAAGAAACTTTTTCTCCCACTAAAAAGGGTGGGGGGTTTATACTGTGTACACAGGGGAGGGAGGAGGAGCAGAAGGTCAGTTACTATTAACCTGTTAATGGACACTTGTGAAAATCACAATTTATATCAGCTGTAAATTCCAGGTCTACATTGTGGTCACATATAAGGAGAGATTATTACTTACAGTAAAGGCTACTTTCACATCACAATTTTTTCCTGTCCATGGGGATCCTGTCTTTTGCAGGACCCCACAGACAGGAAAGAACAGGATCGGATATGAACTCTAGATGCCATTTCTGTGTCCAGATCCGTGATTTTGACAGATCCAAACACAGAAAGAGCTGGAGGAGCCCAAGCCTGGAAAGCACATGCAAACGGGGCTGACTTTCACTTTTGCAATGTATATACATACATTGCAAATGTAAAATGAAATAAAGCAAGGGTTAAAATAAAAAAATATATATCCTCCCCTCTCCGGTGTGTGTCCCCCGCGATGTGCGGCATCTAGCTCCCGGGGCTTAAGGACCTGGGAATCAGCTGACTGGGAAGGGGTGGAGCAACCCGGTCAGCTGATTCATCACATGACCGCGGTTTAATTTGCCTGAAAAAAACGATTGGAGAGGTGAGGATATTTTTTTTTTTATTTTTAACACTTGCTTTATTTTATTTCACTTCCGTAATGTATGTATATACAGTTGTGGCCAAAAGTATTGACACCCCTGCAATTGTGTCAGATTATACTCAGTTTCTTCCGGAAAATGATTGCAATCACAAATTCTTTTGTTTTTTGTCATTGAAGATAAATTAAATGGAGATAATAATACCAAAGAGAATGAAGCAAAAAGCAAAACATTGATCATTTCACACAAAACTCCAAAAATGGGCCAGAGAAAAGTATTGGCACCCTCAGCCTAATACTTGGTTGCACAACCTTTAGCCAAAATAACTGCGATCAACAGCTTCCAGGAACCATCAATGAGTTTCTTACAATGCCCTGCTGGAATTTTACACCATTCTTCTTTGGCAAACTGCTCCAGGTGTCTGATATTTGAAGGGTGCCTTCTCCAAACTGCCATTTGTAGATCTCCACAGGTGTTCTATGGGATTCAGGTCTGCACTCATTGCTGGCCACCTTAGAAGTCTCCAGTGCTTTCTCTCAAACCATTTTCTAGTGCTTTTTGAAGTGTGTTTTGGGTCATTGTCCTACTGGAAAACCCATGACCTCTGAGGGAGACCCAGCTTTCTCACACTGGGCCCTACATTATGTTGCAAAATTTGTTGGTAGTCTTCAAACTTCATAATGCCATGCAACACGGTCAAGCAGTCCAGTGCCAGATGCAGCAAAGCAACCCCAAAACATCAGGGAACCTCCGCCATGTTTGACTGTAGGGACCGTGTTCTTTTCTTTGAATGCCTCTTTTTTTCTCCTGTAAATTCTATGTTGATGCCTTTGCCCAAAAAGAGAGAACATTCTTCCAAAACGTTTTAGGCTTTCTCAGGTAAGTTTTGGCAAACTCCAGCCTGGCTTTTTTATGTCTCGGGGTAAGAAGTGGGGTCTTCCTGGGTCTCCTACCATACAGTCCCTTTTCATTCAGACGCCAATGGATAGTACGGGTTGACACTGTGGTACCCTCGGACTGCAGGGCAGCTTGAACTTGTTTGGATGTTGGTAGCAGGGGAAAGGTAGAAGGAAAGTTCAGCTCACCCAGTTGAAATAGTAGTACTCCAGTACAAGGAAATGGTGCACGGATACAATCCTGGTCTCTGGACCGGCAATCACCAATAATAATGTAGAAAAATCCAGCACTCAAACTTGCAATTATGAGGATTTATTCAAACATGAACGCCATCCATCTAATACAGGCAGTATGTGCTAACACCGTGTTAGCACATACTGCCTGTATTACATGGATGGCGTTCATGTTTGAATAAATCCTCATAATTGCAAGTTTATGAGTGCTGGATTTTTCCACATTATTATTGTTTGGATGTTAGTCGAGGTTATTTATCCACCATCCGCACAATCTTGCGTTGAAATCTCTTGTCAATTTTTCTTTTCCGTCCACATCTAGGGATGACAAGGAAAAGATATTTTTGCGCCACTCTGTGACTGTTGTTGGTAACAGGTTATATGAATGCGTATCTCACCTGTGCTTGTTGTGCTGTCTGCACAACAAGATGCTTTGTTCAATAATGTTTGTCTCCCTGTTCCTCCGGCTATCAAACTCCTGTGAATGTTGTAGATTACTTGGCGTCCTCGATCCTAACTCCTCACACGTGAGCCGTCACATGGCGGGTTTGTGGGCGTGTCTCAGACGTCATCCAAGGTCCTATTGCCCGGAGCTGCTCTATACCTCTTTCCACATAGCGGAGGTGGATTGTGTTTCAAGAAAGTAATGGGTATTTGTGTGAGCGCTGGGGATTCAATCGGCACCAAGGCTATTATGAATAATTACCTCTCAGCTTTATTTGTACAATAAAAAGGTAGGGTCCTTTAGGCCACAACGCGTTTCTAAGCTCTTCAAGCGTCTTCCTCAAGTGGAACTTCCACTTGGGGAAGACGCTTGAAGAGCGTAGAAAAGCGTTGTGGCCTAAAGGACCCCTACCTTTTTATTGTACAAATAAAGCTGAGAGGTAATTATTCATATAAGTCTTGGTGCCGATTGAATCCCAGCGCTCACACAAATACCCATTACTTTCTTGAAACACAGTCCACATCTAGGGAGGTTAGCCACAGTGCCATGGGCTTTAAACGTCTTGATGACACTGCTCACGGTAGACACAGGAACATTCAGGTCTTTGGAGATGGACTTGTAGCCTTGAGATTTCTCATGCTTCCTCACAATTTGGTTTCTCAAGTCCTCAGACAGTTCTTTGGTCTTCTTTCTTTTCTCCATGCTCAATTTGGTACACACAAGGACACAGGACAGAGGTTGAGTCAACTTTAATCCATGTCAATTGGCTGCAAGTGTGGTTTAGTTATTGCCAACACCTGTTAGGTGCCACAGGTAAGTTACAGGTGCTGTTAATTACACAAATTAGAGAAGCATCACATGATTTTTCTAACAGTGCCAATACTTTTGTCCACCCCCTTTTTTATGTTTGGTGTGGAATTATATCCAATTTGGCTTTAGGACAATTCTTTTTGTGTTTTTTCATTGAAGACAAATTAAATGAAGATAATAATACCAAAGAATTTGTGATTGCAATCATTTTCAGGAAGAAACTGAGTATTATCTGGCAGAATTGCAGGGGTGTCAATACTTTTGGCCACAACTGTATATTGTGGAAATGAAATTACATGGTAAACAGCAGTTTTAGTGTACTGAGCATGCTCAGTACACTAAAATCGGGTCTGGGAAACGATCCGATGTTTTTGCGGACCCCATGTTAATTGCTGCAGACAGCATCGGATCCGATTTTGTCCAATTTGGTCCACTGTGCCCAAAATCGGAGTAGTCTCAGATTCTGGGTACAGCAAAAAAATCGGACACAATCGGATCCGTTACAATTTGGGCACAATCGGATGGCCATACAGGACCCATCCGTGCCCATAGGGATACATGTGGGCCAAATCGGATCCGTGGCTATCTGTTTTACAACGGATAGCCATGCTTCCTCAAAAATCGTGATGTGAAAGCAGCCTAAGGCCGGCCTCACACTGCGGCGTGATCCGGTCCGGGGCTTTCCGGGATGACCCAGACAGCTGCGGACCGGATCAGCACACAGGACTGGGGGGCTAATATGCCCTCCGGTCCGGTGTGCAGCGCACGCAGCTGCAGCCGCTGACAGGTCAGGACCGCGGTGCCTGCGGTCCTGAACTATCAGTAGCGGGAGCTGCGTGCGGCTGCACACTGGACCGGAGGGCATATTAGCCCCCAAGTCCTGTGTGCTGATCCGGTCCGCGGCTGTCAGGGTCATCCCGGACAGCCCCGTAACGGATCGTGCCGCAGTGTGAAGGCACCCTAAGATGGACTAAAATATAAATGGCTGTGCTGGCATTACAATCAACTGGTTAATAAATCTATCAAACAGCAAAATTAATTAATCAAATGTGTATGAGGCTTTTTAGGATGATCAAATTTTGTGGATTGTGTGGGCAACCTTAATGCCAAAGAGCATATGGTCATGTTAGGCTTGTTTCAGACTTGCGGACCCCTCCGTAGCGTCTTGTGGTGGGGATCCACAAGCTGAGCGCAGGTACCGCAAGTTCCTATGTATAACATGGGGACGCAGGTGACTGCGCTCTGATGCAGATTGGCGTGCGCACACATTCACTGCAATATATGATATGTACGCAGCCAGATGCTTGCGCACAAATCACACACTCTCGTCCGCACCCTGAACGCGACATGTCGCTTTCCTGGTGCAGACGAGACTGAGTGATTTGTGCGCAAGCGTTCGCATGCGCACAAATCACATATTTCAGTGAATGGGTGTGCACGGCCATATGCACCTGAGCACAGGCACTTGCGTCCCCATGTTAAACATAGGAACACACGGTGCCTGCGCTCAGCTTGCGCTTCCCCGCCGCAATACGCTGCAGAGGGGTCCGCAAGTCTGAAACCAGCCTTGGAGAAGGCCCTTTTTCTAACATTTTTAGGTCGGCTGCTGAACAAAATATCGACTGTCTCCATTGAAGATTGAGTTTTTTCTCCAAAAATGCTATAAAAAGACTCAAGATTGTCAGGAATCTGTAAGATTCCATGGACCAATTAGTCTACTGACATGAATCCCACAGAATTCATCTTAAAAGACGCCATGTTCATGAAAAACTGCTTCACATGGTAAGATTTTAGAGAGTCCACAGGTCAAGAGAGCAGAACTCTTATCTAATTTTAAAGGTGATGGCTTGTTTATCATCTGGGGTCAGAGTGTTCAGAATTGCACCGATCAGCATAACCTGGATCTTTTATCCCTGATAGGCGGCAGTCACACGCACAGATATCTTGCCCGATATCGTTTAAGCGATCTCCTTTTTGATCGCTTAAGCGATATCGGGCTTAAAATCGATGCATGTAATCAAGCGATTTACGATGTTAAATCGCTTGATCGTGACATCGCTGATCTGAGGTCCGGTTCTCAGATCTAGCGATGAACGATTTCACGATCTCCTTCATCGTGGTGTATGACACCACGATGAACGATCTCCCAGCGGCAGAGCCTATGCTGGGAGATGGTAACTATGATACACGTCGGGTTACTAAGCGACGCGCGGCCCTAGTAACCCGATGTGTACCATAGTAACGAGCGAGATCGCGGCTCCGCATCGCTGGTGAGTCTGCCTGTGTGACATCTCACCAGCGATGTGAGCGATATTGTAAGCGATTGCGCGTGCACTTGATCGCTTACAATATCGCTAAAGATATCTGTGCGTGTGACGGCCGCCTTAGATTGGAACAGTGACGAGTGGTACCTGAGCTCTATTCATTCCCTTCAGGTTTTTTTTCAGTTGCTTCATAGAACATGAATGTATCATTTGTCAGGCATTTGACCTGCCCTGCCATTTTGTAATGGGGGAAAAAAAATCTCTGTACATAAATTACATAATTATATTTAAATGTAGTATACTCCAGAGCTAGACTCACTATTCTGCTGGTGGAGCCTATTGGAAGCCAACATTTACAATATTCATAATATGTGTAATAGGAATCATTGAACTCACAACAGCTCCAGAGGTCATCAAAGAGATAGACATGTACTGTGGGGGTAGTAAAACCAGTGATGCAGCCAGGCAGGTATGTGCCCTGGGGTGTGTGACCCTTTGTTTTGTTGATTGAATGTAGATGAAATGTAAATTGTGGTTCTGGCCTCTTGTATCTGTATACAATTCCTGTGGTTTTGGAATATAAGCCATTGTTCTTGAGATGAAGTCTCCAGCCTAAAGCCTAGGTCTCACATAACGATATTGGTAACGATATCGTCCTATTTGTGACGTAGGAACGATATCCTTACCGATATCGTTATGTGAGACAGATAGCAGCGATCAGGCCCCTGCTGTGAGGTCGCTGATCGTTGCACAGAGCTCCTGACCATTTTTTGGTCGTTGGCCCCCCCGCTGGTCACCACACATCGGTGTGTGTGACCGGCGGGGGCAGCGATCAGCGACCTGTCAGGAGCCCCCGCCATGTCACAGCGCCGCACAGCAGCGCTGTAACATGACATGCAGCCTGACAAGCGGGCTTAGAGACCCGCTTGTTTACCATGGTTACCGGCACCCGCCCGCTTCCGAGTTGCGGGGAGCGAGCGGGTGCATCCTCTCCTATCCTGTCCCTCACTATTCTCATCTCTCCCTGCTATTTCCCTGTTCCCTACTCTATCCCCTATCCTAAACCCTAATCCTATCCCTCTCCTTGTTCTAAATAAAGAAATCCCCCCCCCGAGGCTCACCGGCTTCAGAGGCTCCCATACCGGCATCTGTGTAATGGAGATGTCAGGGGTAAAAGACCTGTGATGAGGTCACAGTCATGTGACCAGCCTATACTGTACAGTATAGGCCGGTCGGCCGGTCACATGACTGTGACCTCATCACAGGTCTTTTACCCCTGACATCTCCATTACACAGATGCCGGTATGGGAGCCTGTGATGCCGGTGAGCCTCGGGGGGGGGATTTCTTTATTTAGAACAAGGAGAGGGATAGGATTAGGGTTTAGGATAGGGGATAGAGTAGGGAACAGGGAAATAGCAGGGAGAGATGAGAATAGTGAGGGACAGGATAGGAGAGGTCGGCACCCGCTCGCTCCCCGCAACTCGGAAGCGGGCGGGTGCCGGTAACCATGGTAAACAAGCGGGTCTCTAAGTGCAGGAGAGACCCGCTGTTACCATGGTTACCAGCGTCCGTCCGCTCCCAGGATGCAGGGAACGAGCGGACGCTGGGTACCAACGATCTGGCTGCCCAGAGGTCGCTGGTGAAGTCTGTCAGTGTGACAGCTCACCAGCGACCTGATAACGATGTGTCAACGATGCATCAACGATGCTGATCGTTGTCGGCATCGCTGACACATCGTTATGTGAGACCGGGGCTTAAGGCGGCCGTCACACGGTGAGATATCTTGCCCGATATCGTTTAAGCGATCTCCTTTTTGATCGCTTAAGCGATATCGGGCAAGAAATCGTTGCATGTAAACAAGCGATTCACGATGTGACATCGCTTGATCGTGACATCGCTGATCTGAGGTTCGGTTCTCAGATCTAGCGATGAACGATGCAACGATCTGCATCATCGTGGTGTATGACACCACGATGATCCATCTCCCAGCGACCGCGCCTATGCTGGGAGATGGTAACTATGGTACACGTCGGGTAACTAAGCGACGCGCGGCGCCTAGTTACCCGATGTGTACCATAGTAACCAGCAGATCGCGGCTCCGCATCGCTGGTGAGTCTGTCTGTGTGACATCTCACCAGCGATGTGAGCGATATTGTAAGCGATTGCACGTGCACGTGATCGCTTACAATATCGCTAAAGATGTCGCAGCGTGTGACGGCCCCCTTAGGCTACTTTTACAATACATTTTGCTAAATCCGATGCTGTCCGATGTAAAACCAAACTGATCCCTGCAATCGGATGCCAAATAGGCATCCGATTCCGACATTTTGCAGGATCAGTTTGGGCTGTCACCTAGCTCCCCCTCCTCGCTGCCTCCTGTCATCTTGCTGTCTCCCTGTTGTTCCCTGCTGTCCCCTTTTTTGCCCTGGTGTCCCCCTCCTGTCCCCCTACTGTCCCCCTGTTTTGCCTGGTGTCCCCCTGCTGTTCCCCTCTCCTGTCCTCTCTTCCTGTCATTCAAACATAACAAATCTTTATTCTCACCTGCCAGCGCTCCTACAGCGTCTCCATCAGCTTCCGATCAGGTGTACAGGACCTGTGATGATGTCAGAAGCGTCATAGGGTCACATGAGCGGTTACTGCGGTAACCGGTCATGTGACCCGATCAGCTGATCGGGTTATGACATCATCACAGGTCCTGTTACAGAGCGGCTGCAGATGAAGACACCGGTGGAGCGCTGGAAGGTGAGAATAAAGATTTTTTATTTTAAACACTTGATTTGACTTATATTTAACTTTCGCAATGTATGTATATACATTGCGGAAGTTAAATTAGGCGGCACACAATAGCTTTAGTGTACTAAGCATGTACTGAGCATGCTCAGTACACTAAAATCGGGTCCGAGGAGACATCAGATGTTTCCTCGGACCCTGCTCCATAGGGCCCCATGTTACTTGAATCGGATCGGATTTGACATAATTGCCATCCGATTTGTCAGATCCGATTCAATCCTGTTTTCGATTCAGATGCAAAAATCGGAGCAGTCTCCGATTTTTGCACCGGAATGAAATTGGACAAAATCGGATCAGACGCGATTCGGATGGCATTTAGTGCACATCCGAATCGGTCCGATCCCCATAGGGTTATATGGGGGCAAATTCGGATCCGATGCTGTCCGATTTCTATCGGACAGCATCGGATTTGCAAAAATCGTAGTGTGAAACTAGCCTAATGGATATTGCACCTATTCTCAAGCCCTTTTTGACGCAAGGACTTTTTTCTAAAATACCAGGACCCCATCCACAGAAAGATTATGACCATTCCAACACATTTGTAAAGCCCATTTGACCCTATGATCCATTCTGGACCTAATCGCCATCTTCAGTGTAGTGCGCACATCAACAGCCATGTGCGTGTTCCTGGAGGACTCCAAAGACTGTGATCTAATTGAATGGTACTTTTACATGGAGATGTTACAGGGATGAGCAATGTATGTTCCATGTCTGACTATATGTACCGTCAGACGTAACGACGTTGAAACGATGTCGGCAACGATCTCGGGGGCGCGCGGTCATTTTTCACATCATTTCAACATCGCTGGTGAGATGTCACACGTCTAGATATCGTGGGCAACTCGCCAATGATGTTGTGAGCAGGTATCGTTCGCAAAACCCCGCGTACGATCCCTGCTCATTGCTGTGAATGGGCGAAGTCATCCACGAAATCATTATCGCGGTGTCACACACAACGATCTAGCAGGAGATCGTCAGGTTTTCCAACATGTTGGTTATCCTGTCAACTCCGATCCAACGATTTATCGTAGCAACTTGCCAGAGTCAGACGCAACGAGGTCGCAACGACATTGCTGGTACGCATCCAAAACCGTGACGCATCAGCGTATGTCGTTGACGATGTCGTGCCATGTAACGGGGCCTGATGTGGCTGATATAAAGTAACAGGAATATCTCCCTCTATCGAATGGAATGGCCGGAGACTTCTGAGGTCGAATCAACACCCAGGTTTATTTCTCATATATGAGGAGACAGCTCAACAATCACCTCAGAAAGGATATGGCAGAGTTTCTAACTCTTCTGGGAGGCTGGGTTCACATTTGCACACAATGCGCTCTGTGAACGCAGCGTATCTGAGCACAGCTAGACGCAGGCACTATGTGCTCCTATGTTTAACATAGGAACGCATAGTGCCTGTGTGTACCTGCGCTCAAATGCGTTTGCGTTCGGCTGCGCATAATTTATGCACATGCTGAACGGAACATGTTGCATTTTTTGTGCATGGCTGTGTGCTTGCTTTATATGCAAGCAGACGGCCGCGCACAAATAATGAATGAAAGTGAATCAGTGCACCTTGCCATCTGCTGGCAAGCGCACAGACGCAGCAGAAGATGAGGTCATCCCCAGGTAGATCTTGTCCTTGCGTTCTCTCTTCCACTTCTTTCCTCTACTTCTTCCTCCCGGCCACCGCCGCTGGTTCGTCTAACATAAGCAGGCGGTGAAATCACTTCACCGCCGGCTATTTCAAATCAACCGGTGGTGGCAGGGTGGAAGAGATCAGCGGCGGCTGCCGGGAGGAGGAGATCTCGCATGCAGACAGCTGAGCACAAGAAATGAATGAGAGTGCATCTGTGCGTATTGCCATCTGCTGGCAAGTGCACGAAGAGGTCATCTGGAGGTAAATCTCCTGGTGTTCTCTTCTTCTTTCCTCTTCTTTCTTCTTCTTCTTTCCTCTTCTTTCTTCCTCCCTGCCGCTGGTTAAAATAGCTAGCTGATCATTTGAATTAGCGGGGTGGGAAAACCGGCGCTGGCTTTCCCGCCGGCTATTTTAACCAGTGTTAGCGGCAGGGATGAAGACATCAGCGGCTGCGACAGGGAGGAAGAGATCAACGGCGGCGGCCGGGATCTTTGCCGCTGATCTCCGCCTCCCG
The DNA here is from genome assembly GCA_033576535.1 of Allobates femoralis. Taxonomy (NCBI): domain Eukaryota; kingdom Metazoa; phylum Chordata; class Amphibia; order Anura; family Aromobatidae; genus Allobates; species Allobates femoralis. The sequence goes on from JARQOC010000004.1 coordinate 605,379,099, forward strand.
GCTGCCGCCACTGATTGGATGGCAGGGCGGCTCACATTACATCTTCATGTGAACGCGTGCGGACAATCTCCGCTGCGTTCACATGAAAATGTTTGCGTTCGGCACTGCATATGGGTATGCGCAGCATACGCTGCAGTGCCGAACGTAAATGTGAAGCCTGCCTTAAATTTATTTTTATAACACATACATTTTTTTATAACACACAAATTTGGAACATTTCCATTACTGCAAGAGAAACTTTTCCTCACAAGTTAATTATATTTTTATTAAGTACATTGTTTTAATAAATCATCCACATGTCTGGGAGTAAGAACACTTCTTGGACTTGAACATTTCACCCAGACATTCTGGAAAAATACATCAACACACAAGAAGATCTTACATGTAATCAAAATCTAGTACATTCATATAATGAATAAAGACTTTATAGAAGATTCTATAATATTAAGCTATCAAAGATTAATATAAGAATAAGATTTCTATAACATAAAGGAAGCAACTGTGTACATACATTACATTACTTATCCTGTACTGATCCTGAGTTAACTCCTGTATTATACTAAAGAGCTGCACTCACTATTCTGCTGGTGCAGTCACTCTGTACATACATTACATTACTGATCCTGAGTTACCGCCTGTATTATACTCCAGAGCTGCACTCACTATTCTGCTGGTGCAGTCACTGTGTACATACATTACATTACTGATCCTGAGTTACCTCCTATATTATACTCCAGAGCTGCACTCACTATTCTGCTGGTGCAGTCACTGTGTACATACATTACATTACTGATCCTGAGTTACCTCCTGTATTATACTCCACAGCTGCACTCACTATTCTGCTGGTGCAGTCACTGTATACATACATTACATTACTGATCCTGAGTTACCTCCTGTATTATACTCCAGAGCTGCACTCACTATTCTGCTGGTGCAGTCACTGTGTACATACATTACATTACTGATCCTGAGTTACCTCCTGTATTATACTCCAGAGCTGCACTCACTATTCTGCTGGTGCAGTCACTGTGTACATACATTACATTACTGATCCTGACTAACAGCCTGAGATAAAGTCTATTCTTATACTGAGATGAAATTTCATTTTTCCTTTGTAGGGAATAGACTCCTATTCCCGATGCTGCCGTTACTGTTCTGCTTGTTCTCATTGGTAACAGTTACTAAGCCTGTTATAATGTCATTCTTTCTACATCAAATGATTGTTGTAAAGAGGACACGTCCATGACTACAAATCCCCGGACAGCTCAGCGAGAAGTGCTGGGAGATGTCAGTTATTAGTGTAATGGCCGCTGTGTTGTCCTGAGCTCCTGTTGCGCCTCTTGACTCCTCCATGTGTCTCCATCCTGTGGGGTCATTGCTGGAGGTGATGGGAGAAGACTCAGGAGGTGGAGGGAGTAGGGGAAGATCTAAAGGGGAAGGAGCCAAAGGGGATGAGTATGTATGGGCGGAGTTAGTCTGCAGGGGAGGAGCTAGAGGGGAGGGGATAATGCGTCAGTTGGTATCTGTGCAGTGAGGGAGAGATGTTGCTGCTGAGTGACGCTGCCCCTGAGGGGATTCGTGGCAGAAGTGAGGAAATCCTCCATTTTATCGTTATCAGCCGCCATGTTTACTTCATCACTTCACCATAATTTAGATCTGGGGAATCTGTGATAATATTTGAGGAGTGAAATGATCAGGAAGAGGAATATTAGGTAATTATTATCACTGGACCCAACACTGTTATAATATTCCTGTGTGTGAGGTGATACATCGCAGTGTTATACTCCCTGAGGCGGCGGACACGCTATGCCATGTCTGGTAAGAGACTGTAGCCAGTATTGATCTGAGGCCTCAGAAATGCGGCCACACTGCTCACATATAGGCCACAGGCACATGGTGAGAATATGGAGAGATTATTACCTCAGTATTTGTGAGGAAAAACCAGGAGTGGGTGATAAATACAGAAGTGGTTGATGATCGTGTTTCTATGATAATCTTTCTCAGATTTTTCCACTACTGGTTTTGGCTACAAATACTGAGGTAAATCCTCACCGTGTGCACGAGGCCTAAGATACAACTGACCTGAGAGTTAGGCCTCGTGCACACGGTGAGGATTTGGAGAGTTTTTTACCTCAGGATTTGTAAAACAAAACCAGGGGTGGAAAAATCTGAGGTAAATTATGATAAATACAGAAGTGGTGACGTGTTTCTATTATACTTTACCTCAGATTGTTCCACTCCTGGTTTTGACTTACAAATCCTGAGGTAAAAAACTCACCAAATCCTCTCCGTGTGCATGAGGTCTAAGACACCACTGACCTGAGAGTTAGGCCTCGTGCACACGGTGAGGATTTGGGGAGTTTTTTTACCTCAGGATTTGTAAAACAAAACCAGGAGTGGAAAAATCTGAGGTAAATTATGATCAATACAGAAGTGGTGACATGTTTCTATCACCCACTCCTGGTTTTGACTTACAAATCCTGAGGTAAAAAACTCACCAAATACTGAACGTGTACACGTGGCCATATAGTGAAAACCCCAGTGTCCTCAGATATAGTAACACACTCAGGACCCCGAAATACAGTGACAGCCCCCAGTGTAACTCGCTTCATTGTCCTGGTGGGTGAAGCCTGAGCAGGAGGAGACATCACTATCGGAGCAGAGATCTGTGTGATTGCTGCTGTCATATCCATCATATATAATATAGCGAGACTAAACTGAGGATATAGATCCTAACAGATCGAGCGGGTTCACACAAAATCCTGTCACACTGCAAAAAAAATATTAAAAATCTGCAGTACGTCAATTCCTGCTGCGGATTTTGCCGCAATTTTCTCTCATAGACCTCAATGTTAGTTCCTAAATATGCAGCAAATACGCAGCAAATACGCAGCACTGTTCACACTGTGCAGCAAATCAACCCAGAATGACTTCAGCCATGATACTGGAAATTCCCCAGAGTATGCTATACAATCAAAGTGTGCGAGGAGAAACTACATAATGAAACTCAGTATTATGGTGGGTTTACACACACCAATCATTGTATCCAATCTCTGAACCAATCTCTGGTTGCAGTGAAATCATGGACAGATTGCTCCATGTTGTACACGGCCACAAAATGGAACTATGTGTCCATGATTTCACTGCAACCAGAGATTGGTTCAGAGATTGGATACAATGATTGGTGTGTGTAAACCCACCATAAGAAAATAAAGACACAGGAGCACAATGATTATATTCATAGACTTTTTATGAACTCTCCAAAATATATAGCAATTACAGTATATACAGAGCCCATGTGTCCGAAAGTGATACAAATGGGTTTAAAGTAAGACACGTGTCATGAAATCGGGTCATTATCAACACAATAAGGATAAGTCCCCATAGGATTTACAGGCCGTCAGGTTCAGGTGTTCAGAAACATTGGAGAATATATAATTTTCTTATACAGGATAAAGATGCCGCTCCACATTGATGAACAAGAAATTGTATATTTACTATGTGACTTTAATGCCACAGTTCCCCCAAAAAATCAACCCAAACTGCATTTTACACACATTCACTCAGTTATGAATCCTGAGAAATAGAACCGGCCCTACAGAGACCAATCCCCCATACACTTCAGTGGTGTCAGCAATCATGCAGAGATACAGGCCATAAATACTAATGAGTAGAGGGGAGAAAGCTCCAGCGTTCACCAACACGTAAAGTAGGGAAAAACGTTACTCCAAAAGGCATAAAATTACATTGAGGGGGAATGAAGGTGCGGAATAACACGACAGCAGTTGTTGACTTTGTTATTCGAATTTTATGCCCTTGGAATAAAGTTTGCTGCTATTTTACATTTTGGGGAATTCTGCCATTTTCTTCCTTCCACTGAAATATTCACTAATATGGATTTTACTCAATGCTCAGGTCCGGCACAATGATCTCTATGTATGAGAAATGTCACTCACACATCAAGGATTTGTTGTCTGGGGGATGTGTGCCGTCACAGGGGGCTATGACCCATCACTGTTGGGTGTCTGACTGCACAAGGAGGCTATATCCAATATAAGGGGGCCATATCTAAATCAAGGGGGCCATATCCCAGGATAAAGGACCATGTACGGCTGGTTTCACAAAAGCGTTTGTGTCTGCATGCGGAGGGCATGCAGACACAAATGCAGCCACACTGATGTGAATGCAGCAGAGATTCTGCACATGCATTCACATCAGTATGGTGCCAGGCCAGCCAATCAGTGACCTCGGCGGCGGCCCGGAGTCAGAGATCAGCAGCGGAGATCTCCGCCTCCCGGCCGCTGCTGATCTCCCGACGGTTTTCGGTGCAGGAGATTTGAAGACACAGCTCATCTGACAGCTGTTTAAATCTCCCACTCCGACATCACCTCTTCGGTGTCGGCGTGGGAGATTTAAACAGCTGTCAGATCAGCTGTTTCTTCAAATCTCCCGGGCCGACACAACGGGAGATTAGCGGCGTCTGTGCACCAGCTGATCTCCCGATCATCGGCGGTCACTAGGAGAGATTTCAATGTGATCCGCAGCGTCCTCCTGCGCTGTTATGCGGAGGACACTGCGGATCCATTGACTTCCATGCATTTTTTGTGCGCTTGCTGATAAAAGCGCCTGTGAACGCACAAAAAGTGCAACATGTTGCGTTGAAAGGGCGCATAAATTATGGGCATCGAACGCAGCCAAACGCAGGTACCATGCGTTCCCATGTTAAACATAGGAACACAGTGCGCATGCGTTTGGCTGCGTTCGGAACGGAATAAAGTAAGGTTATTACCAGGTACCTTCACAACAGATCATCCACCCATAGGGACAGCAGTCATACAGGGATCATCACCTGTAGTCCTGTCTTCTTATTAATCCCAGTGGTAGAATGATCCAGCAGTCTGAAGTGGAAGCGTTAGGTCCTGATGCTTTTTCCTAATACCTTTATAGAACCATCAAATACATATAATGCAGCATGAAGAGGCTCGATGAAGGCGGCAGTGAAGGTGTGTATGTGTCTGATGGGGTCACACAGCTCATAAAAGGACAGCTGCCCGGCCTCATAATCCAGACAGATTCTGACTCCATCACTGGAGATCTTGTTAGATAACTGGATCTCTTCACTGTCATGTGTCACTGAATACTGATTAAAATATCTCCACAAACTCCAGGACTTCTTATTATCTCCAATGTATGACTGACCCCCCCTCCTGTCTATACTGGGATAACACATCCCTACCATACACCTCCCTGATCTACTGATCTCCACATCCCAGTAATGTCGTCCTGAGGTAAATCCCCTCCTGCTCATCACCTGATAATTCTGGAATCTCTCTGCTGTTTCTGGACGTTTCTGCTTCTCTTGTGTCCAGGTTGCAGTTTTCAGGTTGCGTGATATATGGACATTGTTAGCAGCCGTGTTTACATCCAGTAATATGTCTGCAGGACGCATCACATAGATCCCGCTCCTTATACCCGTTATTACCTCACATAATGTGTGTAATGTGTGTGAGATCACAGCCACATCCAGGTCATCTCCATCATGGAGCTGTTTATCATGTCCTCTTGTGTCCTCATCACCTCCCTCCTCCTCAGGATCACACAAGTCACCGGTGTCTGGATCCTGTAAGACAGTCAGTGGATCAGTCATGTTACACAGCTCCTCAATGTGCCTCATCCTCCTGGACAGCTCGTCCTTCTTTATCTCCAGCTGATGGATCAGAGCAGACAGTGACAGTGACTCTTCCTTCTCCTGCCTGGAGATCTCACTCAGGACCTTCTTCTCCAGGTCGTCCACCCGTCTCCTGATGTCTGTACACAGGGCAGTGACTCTCTCCGCTTCTCCAGATGCTTTTTCTTGAGCTTTTCTCCTGCGCTCCTCCAGACACTGGACTCTTTCCTCAGTCTTCTTTCTTTTTGTGGTAAGGGTCTGGAGAACATTTTTCAGTTTATCCGTCTTCTTCTCAGAGGCCTCATCCAGCATCTCCACCCGGTGTCCCTGGTGTTCTCCTGCTGCACAATAAATACAAATACAAGCATCTTCCTCAGTGCAGTAATACACCAGGATCTTCTTATGGACAGAACATTTCCTTTTCTCCAGAGAAGTCCTGGGATCAGATAAGACGTGTTCTGCTGATTTGCTGTGAGATCTCAGGTGTTTATCACACAGAGAAGCCTCACAGTGTAGACAGGATCTAACAGCAGGTACAGGAGAGTCCACACAGTAAGTGCAGAAGATCCCGGTCTCCGTCTGTGTTGGTGGAGGAATCAGGAAATTCTCCATGATGTTACGCAGAGCTATGTTCCTCATCAGTGTCGGACGCTGCTGAAACCTTTTTCTGCATTGAGGACAAGAATAAACTCCAGACTCGTCCTGTGTATCCAGTGCTTGATCAATACAGACCCGGCAGAAGTTGTGTCCACATCTCAGCATTACAGGATCTGTATAAAGGCTCAGACAGATGGAGCAGAGCAGCTCGTCTCTCAGATCAGCAGAAGCCATGATGGCTAACACATGAAGAAGTAGAGAAAAGCTACATTCCCCTCCCACTGAAAAGGGTGGGCTTATACTTGTGTACACAGGGGAGGGCTGAGGAGCAGAAGGGCAGTTACTATTATCCTGTTAATAATGGATTCTTGTGAAGATCACAATTAATATCACTGTAAATTCCAGGTCTACATTGAGGAGAGAGGTTATTACTTACAGTTAAGGATGTTAAAGTGAATCTCAGGATTGATCAGAAAATAAGAGAAATGCTAACATAAAAGAGCATGGGATCGTAGGCCCTATCTAATACCCTTAATAATTATACAGCCGATAAATAAGACTCAACCTCCATGTCGCGTGAAATGGCCGAGAGGCTTTAATAGGGTTACATAAATTAATAAAAAATATAAATAATAATTTATTTAATAAAACTTCAGTTAATTCAAATACCATTTCCAGGCTGATAATAGCCAAACTTAAACTTTACGACGATGAACTTTCCCCACCGGACATACCGGGTACGGGATGGCCACCCCCAAACCCATCAGCCATTTCTCCACCACTCCTTGTAAATACGTCTAAACCTATGGCATTAAATGAATACCATCCGGACAATATAGACCTGGAACAAAATCCTCCAGGTCTATATGCTGGTGAGAAAAACCACACACTACTGGCATAAAGCCCTCGAGAGATTTGTTGAAACGCTTAAAGATACATTCAAAATAACATAAACCCTCAGAAGACCACGTGAGACTGAGAATGATCTCAGAAAATACAATAGTAGCCAAAGGAAACATCAAGTGAGCGACTTTCAGGTCATATTGCACCTGCCACAACAAGTCCAGAGTGCATACTTTTCCAATATCATTACCCTCAACATTTATGATAATAAGATCCAGAAAGGGGAAATGGTATGCTTACTTAGCTAAGGTGAAACAGAAGGAATCCCACCACATCCCCCTACGCCCGTACCACCATAACTGAACAAATTCCCTGGAAAAAGATAAATTCTCAGTATACAGACGTCCTTGGGCCCTCTTACTTGCCCAATGGACGTATGAATGTCCGATAATCCAGACCTGCTTCCTACCTGCAAACGAGAAAGAAAAGTTAAATGACACTATCAGGCCAGATGTATAAACGCACCCTCCCAGATGACTATCTCCAAATCTTCTTGATCTCACCTTCTTTAAGACCTAACCTAGCTGCCTTCGTTGGCTGCGCCAATGCGAAACAAATGAGCGGAGAACCGATAATTCTCCAAACCCAACTTCGCCAAGCAAAGGCAAAGAACCAAGTTAAACTGAAATACCGTCAATGGGACACCATCCTCATGAATGAAAAGGGGCCAAATCCCATGGGACAAACGTGTAACCAGATTGTTAAAGTAGCATACGGGCAAAGTACAGACCCCGGGATCGCCTGCAGAGGAATGAACTCACCTCTACCCAGCTGATCTGTTTTAGATCGATGTAAATGGATGAACAATCTACCATCAGCAAGCATCATGTCCGTAATAGAAAGACCAGAAGGACGATGCTAGCTATAACAAATTAATTCACCAATGCGAAACGCACCAAAAAAATGCCAAACAAAAACAGGATTTGAACAATAAAACCTCAAATTTACTAATACATACATCGGGCAAAATAGCACATATGCGAGACAATAAGTCCATGGTAATAGCTCTCCTCCCGTCTACACAAAAGTGCTTTTGCTTCAGACATTTTAAAAACTGTTTAAGGGTATGTGCACACGGGGGCGGGTTAGGGGCGGCGGCGGCTGGGCGTGACCCGACAGGAAGCTCCGGAGCCGTCCACCGGCTTCCTGTCGGGTCCGTGCTGCGGAAGACGGGCGGGTGTGCGGCGGTGCACAGCGGGTTAGTGGCGTCGGTTCTGCAGCGGCTGGAAGCAGCACATGATTCTGCTTGCAGCCGCTGCAGAACCGGCCGGTTTATAGAACATGATCATGTGGAAACCGCCGGTGTGTGCACACCGGGTGTCGGTTTCCATAGGTTTCTATGTTAATCCAAAAGCCGCTTTTGGATTAACATAAATTTGCATAAACCTGATGGAAACCGACCGGCGGTTTCCGCTGCTAAACCGCTGCTAAACCTCCCAGTGTGCACATAGCCTAACAGGAAACATAAATAACAGAGAAGATGCACCATGTAATTTCCTAAAAAAGCAGACACCAGTTTAGCAATATTATTGTGGCTGTACTCCTTAGCCAGCAACGTTTCCCAAAAACAAAGAATGAAGGAGACCCGATCCGATAAATAGGAAACCTGCTCCAGTGCACAAAAGTGCACCCACTCCGACCATGCAGCCGTATATGAGGCCCATGTTACAGGAGCTAGGGATCCCGAAATATACTCATAAGCTACGTCAGGTATATCCGCCATAGATGAATCTGGCAAGGGGTGCCTTCCCGCTCCGACTCCCAGAAGATTCCTGATCTTTCCGCCCGATTCTGCGGAGAAAAGGAGGCAGTTGCCATAGCAAAATGCCCATTATCCAAGGCCGCCTTCAACCAGATATATGTCAAACACACAGGGGTGAACCTAGCCTCTCTGCTGCCTGAGGCGAACTGCTAAATGGTGCCCCTCCTCCCCCCCGCTAGTAATTTTTTTTAATCAATAAAAATAAATCTGGTTCATATAGATTTGTATCTATTTTGTAAAAATGAGCAAAACAGTGGACATTTTAGTTTACAGAAACAGAAAAGAAGATGTCCACACAAGGATGTCAGCGCCATCACGTACACATACAAGAACCACACAGAAGAATCCAGAACAAGGATCATAAATGGCAATGGCGGCCTGGAACAAGCTACAGACACTTAATGACGACTAGCAGAGCTGTGTTCCTGTAGGCAGACACAGTCCTGCATCCTCATAGCACAGGAGGATTGCCAACCTCTGGCACATGCCTACAAAACTCTGGACCGCTGCCTGGCATTAACTAGTCAGACATGTCACCATGCAGCACCGTCCACACACCACAGGTAACGACCTGCATTATGAGCATCAACAAGCCGCCACTGCACTAAGCTTGTAAAATGGCACTTCTCCTCCAACAGACCACGCTTACTCCCGAATTGCTTAGCCAATCATAAGTGCCACACGCAGGGCTGTCTGGAATTAATAACAGGGCCCTTCCTATTGGGTTGAGCAAAGGATATGGGAGTGGGAAGGGGAAGAGCACCACCGATCAACCGCTGCTCAGGAGAAAATGGCTGGATGCCTGTCTGTACCGAGGGGCGGCACTTGACCTGGTGAGTAAGTTATGGCCAATCAGTCCTGCAGCAGAGGGACAATGCATCCTGCATCATAGAAATCATGGGGCCCCAAAGCAGAAGTTCTAATTGGGCACGCCCCAAAAAAAACAATATTTGGCTGGGTCACATAGGCCACATAGGTCATTTGGATGGGTCTCTCACAACATTTCAGCCTACACAAAGTAATTTTCCTCCTACTGAAGCCCCTAGATTACCCTTTTATTGCCCCTATAAAGTGTGAGGCCAACAAAAGTGCCCCACAAACACTGTATGATCCCCCACAGTGCATTCCTCCACATGCACATTATGATGACCCCACTGTACCTCCTTCAACTACCCCAGTATAGTATGATCCCCAACTATGACCCCCTTCCAGCCCTCCATGTAGTATATTGGAACTATGTACAGTATACTGGCCCCAACAATGCCCTTAAATAGCCCTTCAAAAAGGTATAAAGGCTCCCTTGTAGCCCTCCAAGTATTATCATGCCTCCAACAGAGCCCTCCAAATATTATAATGGCTTCCATGTAGTATAATTGGCTCCATACAATATAATGCACCCCCCATAGTATTCCACATAGTATATTGCACCCCCTACTTCCTCCATATATTATGCACCCCCATAGTCCTCCATATAATATAATGCACCCCATAGTCCTCCATATAGAAGAATGCACCACCACAGTCCTCCATATAGTATATTGCACCCCATAGTCCTCCAAATAGCATACTGCACCCCTACAGACCTCCATATAGAATAATGCATCCCCACATTTCTCCATATAGAATAATGCACCCCCACAGTCCTCCATATAGTATAATGCAGGTCACAGTTATCCATATAGAATAATGCACCCCCACAGTCCTCCGTATACTCATATCCTCATAGACTGTGAGCCCTCGTGGACAGGGTCCCTGCCCCTCCTGTACCTGTACGTCCTGATCGCCTAGATTTAGTGTACTTGTTCTTGTCTCCCTCATCCTCATGTAAAGCGCCATGGAACCCAATGGCGCTATATAAATAAATAATAATAATAATAATAATAAAAGTATACTATATTGCACCCTTAAAGCATGGCATATAGTACAATACAGCCCCACAGTCCTCCATATAGTATAATGCACTCCAAAAGTCCTTCATATTGTATAAGGCACCCCAAAAGTCCTCCATATAGAATAATGCACCCCCACGTTCCTCCATATAGTATAATGCACCCCCACAGTCCTCCATATAGTATAATGCACCCCCATAGTCCACCATATAGTATAATGCAACCTCATAGTCCTCCATACCTCCATATAGTATAATGCACCCCCATAGTACTCCATATAGCATAATGCACCCCCATTGTCCTCCATATAGCATAATGCATCCCCTATAGCCTTCCTTATAGTATAATGCACCCCTATTGTCCTCCATATAGTATAATGAGCCCCCATTGTCCTCATATTATATTGCACATCAATATAATATTGATGATTAAAAAAAGTAAATACTCACTCACCTCTCTTCTCGCTGCTCCGGTCTCCTCAGTTTCTGCTCTGCTGCTCTGCACGTCTCAACACAGTGGGGATCAGTGATTACATCATTGTGCCCCACAGTGCTGAGCTGCAGAGGGCAGACAGCGGTGGGTGGGACTCGGGAGAAGAATGGTGCCGGAAGAGGTGGCTGGGACTATAGGAGTGGGAGCAGCATCTGCGGAGAGCTACCACTGGTACACACACCTTGTATGCACATGGCTCCACATGCCCCGTACATACATGGCTCCGCTCCGTACACCTCCTACACGCGGCTCTGCTCTGTACACCTTGTAAACACTCGGCTCCGCTCCACACACTCTATACACACACAGCTCCACTCCATACACCCTGTACACACGCAGCTCCACTCCGTACACCACAATACACGCGTGGCTCTGTTCCGTACACACTCTGCTCCACTCCGTACACATGTGGCTCTGCTCCATACACGTCATACACACACGGCTCTGCTCCGTACACCTCGTACACACACGGCTCCGCTCCGTACACACACGACTCCGCTCCATACACCCCATACACATGTGGCTCCAGGCCGTACACCTTGTACACACTCTGCTCCGCTCCATACATCCCGTACACACGTGGCTCTGCTTCATGCTCCGTACACACTGGCGTGAAACTTTGACGACTGCAATGTTTTTCTCACATTGCAGTCGGACCAATGTTATTCAATGTCCGAGAGCACATTTGCGAGTGTTGTCCGTTTTTTTTCTCATCCAATTCACGGACGATAAAGCTGTCAAAACATGCTGCGGCAGTATGCGATTCACGGCTGAGATTCGCCAAAGCAAGTCTATGGGTCCGACAAAATCACGGACCGCACTCGTACCATCTGAGAGGCATCCATTTTTTCACGGAAACATTATCATTTTGTAGCTCTGACAACTGCAAAATGTTCCTGTAAATTATTATACAGTAAATAGCTTCTGAGAATAAAAACGGATTGCACACGGACAGCACTCAGATGCAAAACAGACCAAAAAACGGACAACACTCGTACTACTGTCAGGAACGACAATTAGACCGCATTTTTACTCGCCAGTGTGTTTCCACCCTTAGGTGATGGCTTGTTGATCGTCTGGGGTCAGAGTGTTCTGAACTGCACCGATCAGCTTAACTGCATCTTTTGTCTTTGTTAGGGGGCCGTCACACGGAACGATATCTTGCCCGATATCGTTTAAGCGATCTCCATTTTGATCGCTTAAGCGATATCGGGCAAGATATCGTTGCATGTAATCAAGCGATTTACGATGGTAAATCGCTTGATCGTGACATCGCTGATCTGAGGTTCGGTTCTCAGATCTAGCGATGAACGATGCAACGATCTGCATCATCGTGGTGTGTGACACCACGATGATCCATCTCCCAGCGACCGCGCCTATGCTGGGAGATGGTAACTATGGTACACGTCGGGTAACTAAGCGACGCGCGGCCCTAGTAACCCGATGTGTACCATAGTAACGAGCGAGATCGCGGCTCCGCATCGCTGGTGAGTCTGTCTGTGTGACATCTCACCAGCGATGTGAGCGATATTGTAAGCGATCGCGCGTGCACGTGATCGCTTACAATATCGCTAAAGATGTCGCAGCGTGTGACGGCCCCCTTAGATTGGAACAACAACAAGTGCAACCTGTGCTCTATTCACTCCCTATGAGTTTTTTCAGCAGCTGCATAGAACATGAATGGAGCAGTGGTCAAGCATTTTACCTGCCATGCCATTTTGTAATGGGAACAAAAAAAAAACTTCTGTCAATGTGCATACATTCCACAATTATATTTTAATGTAGTATACTTCAGAGCTGCACTCTCTATTCTGCTGGTGGAGTCTGTTGGAAGCCAACATGGTAAATATACATAAGGTGGAGAAGCAGTGCTGTGTTTTGGATGGATGTGCAATGGCTCTGGATTGGTGGAGTTTTAAAGGGGAGGGCTGGTTTGTTCTGCCTTCCTCCAGGTGTAAGGCTGTGGATTTCAGCAGACACCTTAGGCTATGTGCGCACTGGGCGGGTTTTCGGCGGTTTACCTGTGTAAACCGCCGTTTTGTTTACATTAGTTTTATTTAAATTTATGTTAATCCAAACCGGCGTTTGGATTAACATTAAAACTAATGTAAACCGCCCAAGGCAGTGCACACACCGGCGGTTACACAGCGTCATCCGTTGCTAACCTGCAGGTTTCCCAGCGGGTTAGCAAAGAATGAGCATGTTCTAAAAAACGGCGGTTCTGCAGCGGCTGCAAGCAGAATCATGTGCTGCTTCCAGCCGCTGCAGAATCGCCGCCGAGAACACGCTGTGCATCCGCCGGCTACCGCCCGGCTCCCGCCGCACATACCCGCCAGGAAGCCGGTGGACGGCGCCGGAGCTTCCTGGCGGGTTCCGCCAGCTGCCGCCGACCAAACCGCCGGGTAAGTGTGCACTTACCCTTAACCTTTGTCCACTTCCCCAGTAAACAGACTGTATGGGTGCTTAAGTCTTTTTTTTTTTCAACTTCATTTTAAGAATTTTCAATGTTATGCAAACAAAGGCAATTCATATGAAAGACCAAAATGTACACAGAACATGTGTTGTGAAACATATTGACTTGCAAAGTCTAACATCAGTAAAATGGTAATTAAGTTTTCATACCCTTAAGTAAAGAGCCCCCCCCCCACCTATCTAGTAATGTCTCCATCCTGTCCATCTTCAGTTTACCCAAAGTGCCCTGGATCTCTGATAACAAGTACCACTCGTTCTGGGTAAATGGTGCAACTACAGATTTAATCTCCTCCCTGCTACAGACATTTGTTAAGAAGGGTTTCCATTTTTTTTAAAAAACTTTTCTGTCATTTTAGGTTTGAGTCTCATTACTTCCGCTTTCTCTGTCTGGATGAGTTTGTTTAAACCCTTTATCAATTCGCCTATCTTCTCTGGTCCGTTATCCAATATGTTAGTACTGGGTTTTTTTTTCGCTAAAATTGCAATATAATGTACCAACAATTGCCCCTTCCTGTATTGTTCATCATGCCCTCCTTCTCCTCCCTCTGCTAGATAATGGAAGATCCAAAAGAGCTGCTCCGTCGTTCAATCTTTCCCAAAGATCTTTTTTGTTAGAGCAAATACTTTCCCCCTAGAATCTCTGGATCTCCACACATTCCCACAGGCCATGCTATAGATGAGTTAGGGCCCTGTTACATTTTGGGCATTTCTGCAGCCTCTCAGGATCCCCCATGCAGGTTTTCAAGTTAAAGCCATATATTGCTCCCTGACGAAGGATGGCCGAAATGCGCATCTGAGCGCACGGCTGCCGCCAAGTGAGGACGTGGTTTACAGAGCATGCTATTGACAGGTACATGGTAGCAGTTTTGGCAATTTTTTGTGGTGGTTGATGTACGGCACGGACCGCGGTGAACAGGGGGTTCAGGCGGTAGTTTAGTGTTCTATACACACTCCTAGCTAGGTTGCTAGTCTATATGATTCCTACAGGATGCATGTTTAGCTTTGATAGCTGCAGCACTAGGTTGCACTGGTGATCGGACTTGCAACACGAACATAGATAATTTGTTATCATGTTTGGTAGATAGTATAGTCTCTCTTTGATGTACAGTAAAAACATACAACCCTTTGTGTTGTTATGCGAATCGTGTGTGAGAGAGGTGTCAGTGTGAAACCACCCTTCCTTAATGTGATTAACCCTCTATGAACATCAGCGTGTACATGGTGGTGAATTGGATTCATTGATTAGGTGATAATTCTGACATACTTACCAGTAAATGAAACTTTCCCCAGGGAGGACCTACAGGAGGTTTACAGGATTTCAACAGATAGGTAAAAATACTGGTATGAATATAGATATTGGTTGTTATCCTTAATTACATCATCCCCCATAGTTCTGATTGCAGATAAAAAAGACGTGCATTAATTCTTCACATCAGGACCGTCGTGTGCAATTTGATATGATATGATACAGTTATTACATCTATATGAATGCCACCTAATTACCGCATGTGACATATAATTTTGAATGTAATTTCCCATGTTACACTCCCGGCATCCCTGCCATTGGTTTTTAAAGCTGTTATCTCACCTACCCCTATGAGTCTAAATAAAGTTTATACTCTTGCATATATTTGGACTTGAGTCATTTTGGTTTTTAGTTTTTCGCATATGCAATATACGACTGTCCTTATTTGTAAGAAGCCTTATATCGACACACATATGGTTAATGTAGATACCTGTATTTGATATTGTGTGGGTGGAATTCGGTACACCCATAGGTGTGTTTAGTAGGATGTGGTTTTTACTAATATATATTGCCCGGTGAATTATGCAGAATTGCGTGTCCCTCCAAGACTCATTCACCACGTTTCCTGAACAAATGCCATCCCTGAAAAAGTTTGTCTACTACCTGATTGTCATTCAGTCATCACTTCCAACCTCTAAACAACCTTTCCATAGTATCGCCTATGAGCGACTCACGCAACGAGCTTTATACCCGAGACACACTCATATCACCCGTCTCACATTTCCAGAGTTCGTCAAAGATGTTTCTGCGGATTTCCATACTAATATCTGCTAGGTCCTTCATGACTGAGTGCTTCAGTTGGAGAAATTGAAGCATCTGGATCCCCTGTAGGCTATATGATTTCAGGATTTCCAATCCCATCATCGATCTCCCCTCTCTCAACTGCATGACATCCTTCATTGACCTTATCCCCCTATTCTTCACTTCCTTAAATAATTTGTTATCTCTTCCAATCTGAAAGTTTGGGTGAGCCCATGGGTCCAAGAACCTGGACACCTTCCAAGATAGTCCAAGTTTTTTCCAGACTGTTTTTCAGGTCACAATCGTGTCACTGCACACCAGTGAGTTCCTGATGTAAGACGGCAGAAGTGAATGGAGCAGAGAAGGCAGTGCCCAAGGTTTACAGAACCCTTTCTCAAGGAGGCGGTCGAAGTGCCTCCCAGACCCCCTGAGCCATTCGATGACATGTCTTGATAGGCATGCTAAATTGTATCCTCTTAGATTGGGGAAATTGAAGCCCCCCATATTGATCGGTAGCATCATACTTTGTAGACTAATTATAAGATTCCCACCTCCCCATAAAAATCTAGAGAGTGGCCTATTTAGTCTGTACACGTCAGCTGTCAAAGCAGCAGTGGGAGGGTTTGCAGTGGATACATTAAACGAGGGAAGCACATCATTTTAATCAGATGGCTCCTAGCCAGTAGAGGCAACGATGGGTCCTTCCTTCTAATCCCGCTATAACTCTTTCCTGAATTCAAGTATTTGGAGAGGGGCTTTATTGCCAGATTGAACAACAGGGCCGACAGCGGACACCCCTGCCACAAGGGGAAATGTATCCGACAGGAAACCCGGAGTGCAAATCCTTGCCTGTGGGTTTGGGTATTGCATTGTGATAAAGGTGCGCATTTCCCCCCCCCCGAGATTAATTGCCTCAAGAACCTGGTCCAGCCATGGCCACTTCACATTATTGAATGCTTTCTCCATGTCTAGAGTGACCATGGCTGGGTGGTCTGAGTGTCCCAGCCTATCCTGTCTTATTACATCAGCTACCAGCATAGCTCTTCTAATATCTCTCTTCTAGTATCCCTTGATAAATCCTGCTTGGCTTGGTGCAATTAGTCTGGGTAAGACCCCTGCAGGGCCAAACCAGCTGCAATTTTCTTTGCCATCAACTTCAAATCTTGATTGATAAGCGAGATTGGCGTGTAGTTTACGGGGTCATATAGGTTCTTTTCACCTTTTGGCAATAACTTGATGTGCATGATGTTCGCCTGTGGCAAAATCTGAATCCCGCTCATCATGTCATTGTACCAACCCATAAGTGTTGGTGATATTTGCTCCTTCAATACCTTAAAGAACTCACCCGTAAAACCATCGGGTCCCGAACCTTGCCATACCTCAGATTCCCTATTGCTTGCTGGACCTCCTCCGTCCGCACCTCCGCATTAAGCTGATTTAGTTCTTGGTCCGTTAGCTTGGGCAACACATGCTCTATCAACCACACTGCGCCCGACTGTGGTATTGCCTCACCCCCCCTTGCTGCGAGTCATATGTTTCTAAAGTAGTCCCCCAAAATCATATTAATCTCTTTGGGATCTGATGTGTGTCCCCCCCCTTCCTCTTTTCTAAGAATTGGGATCAGTGTGGGGTGTCTCCTCCCCCTAGCTAGATTGGCCAGTAGTTTCCCCGTATTATTGCCAAATGTATGGACATCTACCTCCTTCTGTGACCAGCACATGCGCTCCAGCCTGTCCACCCATGAGTTGAATTAGTCTTTTGCCTCCAAACACTAGTCTCTTGCTAGGGTGGAATATCAGCAGCCATGTTTGTGTTCCTGGAGAATGGAGAACTGAAAAGAATACAGGGATGGACAATGTGTGGGCCATGTCTGACTGTGTTGTAGGGGAAAAAAATAGGTGTACAACAGTCCGCGCTGCCAAGGTCCACTTACTCCAAGGAACACACAGGTAGGTGATGTATAACCAGGTTTTCTTTATTGCTTCCTACGCGTTTCGGTGCCCTCCTGGCACCTTCCTCAGGGATCAATGTCTGACTGTGTGGCTGATAAAAAGTAAGCAATTTTGTACTGTACATATTTTTCATTATGTGTCTTGTCCTCATCCTGAGTTACATCCTGTATTATACTCCAGAGCTGCACTCACTATTCTGCTGGTGCAGTCACTGTGTACATACATTACATTACTGATCCTGAGTTACCTCCTGTATTATACTCCAGAGCTGCACTCACTATTCTGCTGGTGCAGTCACTGTGTACATACATTACATTACTGATCCTGAGTTACCTCCTGTATTATACTCCAGAGCTGCACTCACTATTCTGCTGGTGCAGTCACTGTGTACATACATTACATTACTGATCCTGAGTTACCTCCTGTATTATACTCCAGAGCTGCACTCACTATTCTGCTGGTGGAGTCACTGTGTACATACATTACATTACTGATCCTGAGTTCTACTCACATCCAGACATAAAGTCTATTCTCATACTAAGATCAATTTTATTTTTTCTTTGCAGGGAATAGACTCTGAGGCTACGTTCACACGCTGTGCTTTTTTGCACGCGCTTTTACTCCAAAAGCACACCTGCGTCTGCCGGCAAAGTGAATGTAAATTCACTTTTGCCATTCAGATGCCACGTATATTTACGCAGCGCTACTCTCCCATAGGAGCCATTATAAGCGCATTTATTGCACATCGCCGTTCAGACAATGCGCAATTCCAGCACGTATAATGTCGGCACTGCAGAATGTGATGTGACACAGGGGAGGAACAAACCTGTGTTCCTCCCCTGTGTGACATCCGTGACAGCCCTTTTTGGGTTTCGCAGTGTATTAATCTTCACTGCGACACCTAAATAAAAGTAATCCAAATGTATTAAAAATAATAAAAATTGAATACTTACCCTCCGCCGGGTGTCCCGGGAGCCGAGACATCCACTTCTGATCTCCTTCCAGGGCCTGTGATCTGTGATTGGTCGCTTGCAATTATGTGATATGCATGTCACATATCACATGATCGTGAGCGGCCAATCACAGATCTTGACAGGTCCTGAAGCACAGTAGATGTGGGTGTCTCGGCTCCCGGTAACCCGAACAGCCGCCGCAGAGGTAAGTATTACATTTTTATTATTTTTAATACATTTGGATTACTTTTATTTAGGTTTTGCAGTGTATATTAATACACTGCGAAACTAAAAAAGGGCTGTCAGACATGCCACACAGGATTCTTCCTCCTCTGTGTGACATCACTTCCCCCAGCGCTTTTGGGGGAGAAGTGCGGCCGTAAAAAAATGCGATGTGTGAATGCACCGCATTTTTTTACGACGCTTTTTTGCGCAGCCACACAACGCAGCAAAAAGCGCTAAAAAAGCACAATGTAGCCTTATTCCTGGTGCTGTAGTTTTTGTTCTGGTTCTTGTCATAGTACACAGTCAGTAAGCCTACTTTTATAATGTAATTTCCTACATCAGATGATTGTTGTAAAGAGGACACTTTCGTGAACACAAATCCCCAGAAAGCTCAGCGAGAAGTGCTGGGAGATGTCAGTTATTACTGTAATGTGTCGTCGTGAGCTCCTGTGGCAGAAGTGAGGAAATCCTCCATTTTATCTTTATCAGCCGCCATGTTTACTTCATCACTTCACCATAATTTAGATCTGGGGAATCTGTGATAATATTGGAGAAATGATCAGGAAGAGGAATATTTAGTAACTGGATGTTGGCCCGATTCTAACGCATCGGGTATTCTAGAACATGTATGCAGTTTATTTATGAAGATTTAAGAATAATGGAATGAATACACAGGATTTTAATGGTAAAATGATAAAATATATACATTATAATTAAATGTTATTGCTCGCGCTGTGAGTTGGGGTTAAATTCTGCGCCAATATCGCCACGGCAATAGCGGGCGACCGCGACCAATCAGCAGCGCGGCTTCGTTCAATATATGTGCACGTTTCACCTCACCAGCGATCAGTAAGGTACCGTCACACTTGGCGACGCTCCAGCAATACATACAGGTCGTATCATTGTCGAGATCACTGGAGCGTCGCCAAGTGTGACGGTACCTTACTGATCGCGACGATCAGTGATCTCAGAGTGGCGTCGGTCATCTCCCGGCTGCGTCGCCGCTGACCTCCGATGCGGGCGGGTAACGGTGAACCTCAGTCACGCCTGGGCCCCGGCATTTGGGCGGGTACGCCGGGTGCTGATGTTGCTCCACAGCTCCGCCATTTTCCACCGCCGAGCTGCCAGGGAGTAGTGGGCAGGTCCATCTGCGGCTAATTCTGTCTGTTTCTCTGTAACGGAAATCTCGCATCGCTGGTTGGTCACGGCCGGCCGCGACCAATCAGCGACGCAGGATTTCCGTTACAGAGAGACAGACAGACAAACACGATAACATGATTATATAGTAGGATTATTATCACTGGGCCCAACACTGTGTTATAATATTCCTGTGTGTGAGGTGATACATTACAGTATTATACTCCCTGAGGCGGCGGACATGTTGTGCTGTCTGGTAAGAAACTGTAGCCAGTATTGATATGAGGCCTCAGAAGTGCAGCAATACTGCTCACATATAGGCCACAGGCACATGGTGAGGATATGGAGAGATTATTACATAGTAACATAGTATTTAAGGTTGAAAGAAGACCTTAAGTCCATCTAGTTCAACCCATAGCCTAACATGTTGATCCAGAGGAAGGCAAAAAAAACCATATGGCAACACTAAGCTCCACATTGGGGAAAAAAATTCCTTCCTGACTCCACATACGGCAATCAGACTAGTTCCTGGATCAACGCCCTATCAAAGAATCTAGTATATACTGTATAACCGGTAATATTATATTTTTCAAGAAAGGCATCCAGGCCCTTCTTAAATGTTAGTAGTGACTCACTCATTACATCATCATGTGGCAGAGAGCTCCACAGTCTCACTGCTCTTACAGTAAAGAATCCACGTCTGTGATTATGATTAAACCTTCTTTCCCCCAGACATAGAGGATGCCCCCTTGTCCCCGTCTCAGGCCTAAGAGTAAAAAGATCATTAGAAAGGTCTCTGTACTGTCCTTTCATACATTATTATTAGATCACACCTAAGCCTTCATTTTTCCAAATTAAATAACCCCAAGTTTAATAACCTGTCTTGGTATTGCAGACCCCTTAGTCCTCTAATAACCTTGGTCGCTCTTCTATGGACCCGCTCTAGTTCAGCTATATCTTTCTTATACACCGGAGACCAGAATTGTACACAGTATTCTATTACACAGTATTACCTCAGTATTTGTGAGAACAAACCAGGAGTGGGTGATAAATACAGAAGTGGTGACGTGTTTCTATCATAATTTACCTCAGATTGTTCCACTCCTGGTTTTGATTTACAAATCATGAGGTAAAAAACTTATCAAATCCTCACTGTGTGCACGAAGCCTGACTCTCAGGTCAGTGGTGTCTTAGGCACACCGTGAGGATACGTTTTTTACCTCATGATTTGTATTTGCCAAAACTAGGAGTGGAAAAGACATTGTTATCCACAGGACGTAGACAGCAGTGAATAAATTGCTAGATGAGGGAGTCACTGGCTCCTTATTCCACCATTAGGGTACCTTTACACGCGGCTACATTTCTAGGGTGGCTACAGGTAAATTACTGCAGTGAAATCATGGAGAGATTATTCCATTTGTACACAGCAACAAGATAGAACCTTGTCTCCATGATTTCACTGCAACCAGTAAGTTACCTGTAGCCACTTAGGGCTTGGACACACTCTGCTACTTACATGCGAGTCTGTCTGTTGGACGAGACTCAGAATAGAGCAGTGACCATGAACGGCCTCTCCCTGTCTGGACGGCTTTATAGCACTGTAGGATATACATGTATCTGCTTTCCAATCACATGCTGGAGTCTACCATACATAGGTGAGAAATGTAAATGAACCCAAGGTGCATTCAGCCATGATGCTGGAAATTTTACCGAGTATGCTGTATACAACATGCACAATGAGAAACAATGAAGCACAATACAAGAAAATAAAGATGCAGGAACAGATTGATTATATTATTCAAATGTAATTAACTCCACAAAATGTCCAGCAGTTACATACACAGATCTGGGGTCTCCATAAGTTATTCAAACTGGTATAAAGTAAGGCACGTTTCATGTGGTTGGGTCATTATCAAATCAATAATTAAGAAATTAAAAATATACGATGTGTCTTCAATGTCAGTGAGGACCTTTTACCAAATTTTTCTTATTGAACTGGTCGTACGATGTATTAGTGGCTGCAGAGCAGAAGAAAATTTTATTTCTTTTTTTCTAATTTACCTTCTCCATTGCGGAGATATTAGCAATCAAAGTAACATATTTTTCATTGCGTGGAAAGCACTGACTATCCAAACGATGGCAAAGCCTAGGGTCACACTTGGGCTGTCACCCACTTTGCCATGCAGCGATAAAAATGTAGAAATTTCTGTTGTAGCAGACAGCATTAATGCCAAGCGTTGCCTGACAATGGGGCCCCATAGAAGCCCATAGTTTACCTTAGTTTACATGCACCGGCGAGCTGACAAGTGGCATCGCCGCCGGGGTGTCTCAAAACCCCAGCGGCGATGCAGTACAATGGGAGCCTGTGGCTCCCATCGCCTGTCAGGTCGCCGGCGGCCGTTTACATGGGGCGATGTGTACCCTTACATTTTTACACCAGTATTTACTCATTACTATGGAAAAGGAAGAAATCCGCTGCCATAACTGTCCCAAACTATCATATAACACATGCAGATTTACTTCAGGAAAATCTACTCAATGTGCAAATTTACCCTTCTAAAACGTGTTTCAAACTATTTGTTTAGTAGCCCTGGAATTAACAGAAATTATGGCTAAAATACGTGGTTGGATTATCCACAAAGACTATAGACGCACATGGTCATACGAAAAATAATCACCAGGTACCAACACAACGGATCATCCTCCCATGTGATATAGTCATAGGGACAGCACTCATATAGGGATCATCACATGTAGCTCTGTCTTCTTATTAATCACATTGGTAGAATTATCCAGCAGTCTCTAGTGGAAATCTTAGGTCATAATTGATGGTTTCTTCAAGTAGCTGTTTCCAGCCAATATCTTTATAGAACCATCACATAAATAAAATGCAGCATGAAGAGGCTCGGAGAAGGCGGCAGTGAAGGTGTGTAAGTGTCTGATGGGGTCACACAGCTCATAAAAGGACAGCTGCCCGGCCTCATAATCCAGACAGATCCTGACTCTATCACTGGAGATATTGGCAGGAAACTGGATCTCTTTCCTGTCGTGTCTCACTGAATAATGATCATAACATCTCCTCAAACCCCAGGACTTGTTATTATCTCCAATGCATGACTGCTGTCCCCTCCTGACTATACTGGGATAACACATCCCCACACTGCTCAGAACTGTTCCACTGATCTCCACATCCCAGTAATGTCGTCCTGAGGTAAATCCCCTCCTGCTCATCACCTGATTATATGTCTGGAATCTCTCTGCTGTCTCTGGACGATTTTGCATCCATTGTGTCCAGGTTGTAGTTTTCAGGTCTTCTGATATAAGGAGATATTTACCAGCTGTGTTTACATCCAGTAATATGTCTGCAGGACACATCACATAGATCCCGCTCCTTATACCTGTTATTACCTCACATAATGTGTGTAATGTGTGTGAGATCACAGCCACATCCAGGTCATCTCCATCATGGAGCTGTTTATCATGTCCTCTTGTGTCCTCATCACCTCCCTCCTCCTCAGGATCACACAAGTCACTGGTGTCTGGATCCTGTAAGACAGTCAGTGGATCAGTCATGTTACACAGCTCCTCAATGTGCCTCATCCTCCTGGACAGCTCGTCCTTCTTTATCTCCAGCTGATGGATCAGAGCAGACAGTGACAGTGACTCTTCCTTCTCCTGCCTGGAGATCTCACTCAGGAGCTTCTTCTCCAGGTCGTCCACCCGTCTCCTGATGTCTGTACACAGGGCAGTGACTCTCTCCGCTTCTCCAGAGGCTTTTTCTTGAGCTTTTCTCTTGCGCTCCTCCAGACACCGGACACCTAGCTTAGTCTTCCCCCTCTTTATGGTCAGTGTCTGGAGAACATTTCTCAGTTTCTTCTTCTTCTTCTCAGAGGCCTCATCCAGCATCTCCACCCGGTGTCCCTGATGTTTTCCAGCCAAACAGCAGGTGACACAGACACAGACGGCATCCTGAGTACAATAATACTTTATAGGCTCCTTATGGACAGAACATTTCCTTTTCTCCAGAGAAGTGCTGGGATCAGATAAGACGTGTTCTGCTGATTTGCTGTGAGATCTCAGGTGTTTATCACACAGAGAAGCCTCACAGTGTAGACAGGATCTAACAGCAGGTACAGGAGAGTCCACACAGTAAGTGCAGCAGATCCCGGTCTCCGTCTGTGTCGGTTCAGTAATCATTAAATTCTCCATGATGTTACGTAGAGCTAAGTTCCTTATCAGTGCCGGCCGCTGCTGAAACTCTTCTCTGCATTCAGGGCAGGAATAATCTCCAGACTGGTCCTGTGTATCCAGCACATGATCAATACAGACCCGGCAGAAGTTGTGTCCACATCTCAGCATTACAGGATCTGTATAAGGGCTCAGACAGATGGAGCAGAGCAGCTCGTCTCTCAGATCAGCAGATGCCATGACTGGCTGAAGTAGGAAGGAAGAAGAAACAGAGAAACAAAGCTACATTCCTCTCCCGCTCAAAAGGGTGGGGGGCTTATACAGTGTACACATGGGAGGGCTGAGGAGCAGGAGGTCAGTTACTATTAACCTGTTAATGGACACTTGTGAAAATCACAATTTATATTTGCTGTAAATTCCAAGTCTTCATTGTGGTCACATATAAGGAGAGAGATTATTACTTAAGGCCCAGTCTCACATAACGACGCATCAGCGATCCCGATGTGCAGAGATCGCTGGTTCGTCGTTTACACATGACTGATAGGATGTCAAACAGGTATCTTACCAGCGATGTGACAAATGACGCACTAGCGATCCAGAATTATACTGAGGTCGTTGTGAATTTCCATAGAGGAGCATTGAGATCGTTGCTCATTATCTTTGCTAAACACAATGATGTAGCGTTCCCAGCGGGAGCACAAAGATGCAGGAATGACCCAGAGCAGTGTGTAAGGATCAATGATCTCACAGCAGGGGCCAGATCGTTGGTGTGTGTCACACAGAACGACATCGCTGTTGCGTCACGAATTTCGTGACGCAACAGCGATCCCAATAGCAATCTCGTTAGCGATCTCTTTATGTGTGACAGGGCCTTTACAGTTAAGGTTTATAAAGTGAATCTCAGGATTGATTAGTAGAAAATAAGAGAAATGCTAACATAAAAGAGCATTACTGCCTACAGGAAAATCACAGATATAATGCTTAGAAACTTATGTGGAGCCGCAAGGGACGTGGGGTACTCGGTACCGGACCGATCTGCTGCTGGGGATGTCACTGGTGGCCTGGTCCGGACCGTGTCCCTGGCTCAGCACAATAAAAGGGGAATATTTACAAGGGATATGTCACGGGTGACGCCACCCACTTGGTGCGGCCAGTGATGGGGGCCGCCGCTGCTGCAGAACCTCCGGGGGTGATGTGAGGGCAGCGAAGATGGTATAGTTCCAGTGGGGAGAACTGTATCCCCCGGGGCAGTAAGGAGTTAAAGTCTATGGTGTGTGTGTGTTGTTGGAGCACACTTACTTGCAGACACTGCGGGGATCTCTCCTCAGCGTTGGTGCTGACAGGCTGTGGCTCTGCAGGTTGAGGTCTTCTTGGTGCAAGCCTGTATGGGAGAAAGGGTCTGCAGATGGTGTTAAGGAGAGCCTTAAGATCAAAATACTTCATTAAGCCTAAGACATAAGGGCATGGGAGAAGTGATATATAGAGTGTATTATTTTACATTGTATAAGTTGTGATTTAAACATGGCTGCCATTTCCTGCCACATCACACCATGTGCTGAGAGCAAGATGGAGTCCAAAGAAGACGGACCAATCACCGAAGCTGGAGGTCAGGCAAGACGGACCAATCACAGAATAACATACTCGATCAAGACCACACCCCTTGATGACCTCATGGATCCGCCCATGGACTGACCGAGCCCCTTATTGCCCACGGACCAATGAATACATCTGAGTAGGGCTGACCGAGCCCCTTATTGCCCACGGACCAATGAATACATCTGAGTAGGGCTGACCGAGCCCCTTTTTGAGTAAAAACCAAATGTCTTATAATAAACAGGCACTGGGAGCTTGGGTCTGACCAAGGAAGGGTGTACATCTGACTCTATGTGTCTGGTGTCTACTACTTTTCAATGCCGGCGCTTGGTCTATATTGATTTGGTCAGGAGCAGCAACTTGTTATTAATATTGTTATTAATATTACCTTTACAATGGAAGTAGGCAAGAGGCAATGCAGGGTTTCCAAAGCTTTACTCAGTTCTTTCAGTCAGCTTACACGTTATCTGCAGTTCTTTACACAGCTCTTAACATTCGGTTGCATTCTCCCTTTCCGGGTTCCCTTCTCTCCTGCAGCCAGGCTCCTCTCTCCTTGTGACCCCTCACACAGTCTTTAACTGTACCTTTCCGGGCTTTTACTCGCTTTCCTCATGGGTTGTGTGACACTCGACAGTATAGCGGTGACTCGGGCTTCTGTGAGTCCTAATCTGTCACTTAGCTGCCTGTCTTTAGGGTTAGGAACTCCAGCTTGAAACTGAAGCTCCCCGTCAGTGAATCTGGGGATACCGGGTAAATCGTCGGTCCCCTTCAGAGCTGACACTCTGCTTTAGCCCAGCCTGCAACAGTCCTCTCGCATGAGGCTCTGCCAGGCTCCTTCCTCGTGCTCCTTCCAATATCTAGGAGGGCTTCTCCACCTGCTATCAGTAGCTTCGGCTGCTGTCTAGGGCACGGGTACACCGTCCCTCTCTGTTCTCTCACACTCCTGGTGGTCTCTGCTTCGGACGGGCTTCCCCCCCCATCTGGCTCACACTGGCTCAGTACGGGTCTGCGCTCCTCTGCTAGGCTCTTCCAGGACGTGTGTTCTCTTTCAACCTTTACATCTCAGCTACTTCAGCCTACTGTCTTCCTTCACTCCTCCCCCTCTCTATATACTGTCAGTCACCTGACCTCTGGTGTGCCCAACCCACTCCTCATCCACCACTCCTCTGGTCTCATATAGTATCTAACCTCAGAGCTGGATGTGACCTCCTTCTATGCGTGGGGATGTGGGCTGTGAGGGTGTAGTGTTTACCATGTCCTAACTGCCTGGCTGCAGTTCCCTTCTGTGGCCACCTGTACGCAGGGGCGCCACATTCTCCCGGAGTTAAACCGCGGGTCCGCGCGCGACTCGACATTGGTTACCCTGAAAACATTTTTATATTATATATAACAGAAGACATTAAGGATTCTTGGTTTCTTCCCTTCCGGGAGGCACGATTCTTGGAACGTTGCATTAACTATAAAACATGTGCATGGGTATTTATACTCATCATTACCCTCTTTTCTCTGTAAAAGACATTATAAACATTACTTCGTATAAAAGTATAAAATTCTTTTCAAAAAGTGCTAAAACTTTCAAAAATTCTCAGAAAGTGCAAAAATGCTCAAAAAGCAGCTTCAGAGTTCTGGATTGAAAATGCAGAGTTCGTGCATTATCTCTCAGGTGCATTTGGTCTTAAAACCAAAGGGGAGCACACAAAAGGTGCTCAACTATTTACAAGAGAGTTCTTATCAAGTCATTGTTCATGATATCAAATGTTCAGGTAAAACATATATGACAGACAGGGGAATGCTAGCATTCACTCAGGTAAGGTTGGGGGATCAATAAGGAACAATGTACATTCACACTTACAAGTCTTCTTGCTTCATCTGTTTCTTCTTGATGCAGGATACGGGTCTTACTCCTGATCCTTCTTCTCCATCTTCTGGATCATCTGGGATGCCTTCCCTTCTGGATGCAGATCCTGCATTTCTATTCTTTCTTTGGCTGTATGGCCTTCGGTCTCGCTCTCCGCGGGCTCCCGTGATTCTCTGACCCAGCCGCGTCGTCGCTGGACTTGGGCCTCATAGCCCTGACAATGGTCAATGTCTATCTGGATCCGGGTCCTGTTCTCCTCCTGGGTCCGTGTCATCCTTGGGGGCAGCCGCCGCAGTACACCCCTCCGGGTATCTAGGACGTAGGGACGCTCTTCACCGCCTTCAGCCATCTCTGCTGGTCCGCAAATGGTCTTTCCCTGGCCGGGTTCCTCCACTAATGCAATCTGTGGGCCCTCCGGGATCACACTTGGGCTTTCGTCTGCAGCTCTCGTCTCGGCGTCCTCCGCTTCCGTCCTCGTGTCTCTGAATGGCGACTGCTTCTCTTCCGGTTGCCTGCTCCGCCCCCACCTGATGACGATTTCCTTCTTCGTTCGCGCCAGCTTCTTGGTAAGAGGGTCTAGGGGCGGCGGCTCTTCTTTGAGAGTGACAGCTGGCTCTCCCGGAGTTAAGGAGAGCCAGGGCGGGACCTTCTTTTTGCGCCTTGGACCGGACCGGCCCACGATGGGAGGCTTAGGAACGCCCCCTCTGCACATGGCGCTAGTCCCTGGTGGCCGCCATTGGGGTCAGATTTTGGCGGGAAAAGTCCAGAAACAGTTCTTTTGGCGCACAAGGTCCAATTCTTTTGGACCGGGTAGATCCTGTTCGTGACGCCAGGTTGTGGAGCCCCAAGGGACGTGGGGTACTCGGTACCGGACCGATCTGCTGCTGGGGATGTCACTGGTGGCCTGGTCCGGACCGTGTCCCTGGCTCAGCACAATAAAAGGGGAATATTTACAAGGGATATGTCACGGGTGATGCCACCCACTTGGTGCGGCCAGTGATGGGGGCCGCCGCTGCTGCAGAACCTCCGGGGGTGATGTGAGGGCAGCGAAGATGGTATAGTTCCAGTGGGGAGAACTGTATCCCCCGGGGCAGTAAGGAGTTAAAGTCTATGGTGTGTGTGTGTGTTGTTGGAGCACACTTACTTGCAGACACTGCGGGGATCTCTCCTCAGCGTTGGTGCTGACAGGCTGTGGCTCTGCAGGTTGAGGTCTTCTTGGTGCAAGCCTGTATGGGAGAAAGGGTCTGCAGATGGAAGTAGGCAAGAGGCAATGCAGGGTTTCCAAAGCTTTACTCAGTTCTTTCAGTCAGCTTACACGTTATCTGCAGTTCTTTACACAGCTCTTAACATTCGGTTGCATTCTCCCTTTCCGGGTTCCCTTCTCTCCTGCAGCCAGGCTCCTCTCTCCTTGTGACCCCTCACACAGTCTTTAAGTGTACCTTTCCGGGCTTTTACTTGCTTTCCTCATGGGTTGTGTGACACTCGACAGTATAGCGGTGACTCGGGCTTCTGTGAGTCCTAATCTGTCACTTAGCTGCCTGTCATTAGGGTTAGGAACTCCAGCTTGAAACTGAAGCTCCCCGTCAGTGAATCTGGGGATACCGGGTAAATCGTCGGTCCCCTTCAGAGCTGACACTCTGCTTTAGCCCAGCCTGCAACAGTCCTCTCGCATGAGGCTCTGCCAGGCTCCTTCCTCGTGCTCCTTCCAATATCTAGGAGGGCTTCTCCACCTGCTATCAGTAGCTTCGGCTGCTGTCTAGGGCACGGGTACACCGTCCCTCTCTGTTCTCTCTCACTCCTGGTGGTCTCTGTTTCGGACGGGCTTTCCCCCCCATCTGGCTCACACTGGCTCAGTACGGGTCTGCGCTCCTCTGCTAGGCTCTTCCAGGACGTGTGTTCTCTTTCAACCTTTACATCTCAGCTACTTCAGCCTACTGTCTTCCTTCACTCCTCCCCCTCTCTATATACTGTCAGTCACCTGACCTCTGGTGTGCCCAACCCACTCCTCATCCACCACTCCTCTGGTCTCATATAGTATCTAACCTCAGAGCTGGATGTGACCTCCTTCTATGCGTGGGGATGTGGGCTGTGAGGGTGTAGTGTTTACCATGTCCTAACTGCCTGGCTGCAGTTCCCTTCTGTGGCCACCTGTACGCAGGGGCGCCACACTTACATATTTCTTAATTGTCTCCTTTCAAAAATATTTGAAAAATTCTATTACGATTAAAATATTTCTAGTAGAGATGAGAAGAAGCAAAACCTGAATAGTAGATGGTAGAGTTCATCTGCGGCTCTTCTTTAGATTAGTCTTCCTGGAACGACGTCATCAATGACTGATTATAAGAAATCATTGTCTGAAATAAAGTCGACTGTATTTAATTATTTTCTGGTGGAAAAAGAACAAAAG
Source organism: Allobates femoralis (assembly GCA_033576535.1). Taxonomy (NCBI): domain Eukaryota; kingdom Metazoa; phylum Chordata; class Amphibia; order Anura; family Aromobatidae; genus Allobates; species Allobates femoralis. The sequence continues at coordinate 605,409,242 of JARQOC010000004.1, forward strand.
ATCTTTTATTCAAAGAAAAATAGTTCATCCTCATCAATCTTTCTTTGATTGAATTATTCCCAGAAATATTGTTGATTTGTTTCCACAGTGTCACTGAACATGTATGGTCTGGATGATAAACTATAATGGGTAATATGGACTAAAATATAAATGGCTGTGTCAGCATTACAATCCACTGGTTAATAAATCAACCAACCAGCAATATACTTTAATCAAATGTGTATGGGTCCTTTAAGGGCTGCTTCACACTGCGGCTTGATCCGGTCCGGGTCTGTCCGGGAAGACCCTGACAGCCGCGGACCAGATCTGCACAGAGGACTGGGGGGCTAATATGCCCTCCGGTCCGTGTGCAGCGCACGCAGCTGCAGCCGCTGACAGGTCAGGACCACGGCGCCCGCGGTCCTGACTTATCAGCAGCGGGAACTGCGTGCGCTGCACACCGGACCTGAGGGCATAATAGCCCCTCAGTCCTCTGTGCAGATCCGGTCCGCGGCTGTCAGGGTCTTCCCGGTCAGACCCGGACCAGATCATGCCGCAGTGTGAAGCGGCCCTAAGGATGATCAGATTTTGTGGATTGTGTGGGCAATATTAATGCCAAAAAGCATATGGTCATGTTAGAGAAGGTTAATTCTCCAATATTTTTAGGTCAGCTGCTGAAAAAAACTTCTACTGTCTCCATTGAAGATTGAGGTTTTTTCCAAGAATGCTGTAAAAAGATTTAAGATCGTCAGGAATCTCTAGGGTTCCATGCACCAATTAGTCTCCTGACATGAATCCCAAAGAATTCACCTGCACAGACATGGAAAGCTTTTAAGGCCACTTTACACACACAGATATCTGTGTCCAACTTCTGAACAGATCTCTGCAGTGAAATCATGGACACATTGTTCCATTTTGTGGCTGTGTACAAATGGAACAATGTGTCCATGATTTCACTGCAACCAGAGATCTGTTCAGAAGTTGGACACAGATATCTATGTGTGTAACGTGGCCTTTAGAGTGTCCACATGTCAAGATAGCAGAACTCGTTTATTTCATTTTAAAGGCGATGGCTTGTTGATCGTCTGGGGTCAGAGTATTCAGAACTGCACCCATCATCTTGACCTGGATCTTTTGTCTTTGTTGGATTGGAACAGCGACAAGTGCGACCTGAGCTCTATTCAATCCCTATGAGTTTTTTCAGCAGCTTCATAGAACATGACTGTAGCAGTTATTAAGCATTTTACCTGTTGTGCCATTTTGTAATGGGGATAAAAAAAACCTCTGTAAATGTACATACATTACATAATTATATTTTATTGTAGTATACTCCAATCACTATTCTGCTGGTGGAGTCTGTTGGAAGCCAATATGGACCATATCCATATTAAGTTAAAGAAGCAGTGCTGTGTTTTCGTAGATGTGCAGTGGCTCTGGATTGGTGGAGTTTTAAAGGAGAGGGCTGGTTTGTGAAAGGGTTTATAAACAAGGGGCTGGGGGTCTCACCCTCCTCCTGCAATTTACCTCAGTTCAGAACTACTAAGGGCATACCCGCTGTTCCTATACTGACCATAAGGACCACATCCTTCATGAACCACAACATAGCTCAAGGCGACTTATGTGATCAAGGTCTTGAATGACCGAAACGTCATTCTGTCGCAATCACTATAAGAGGACTTGTTTCAATAAATTTCACCAACAAGCAAAAAAACTCCTTAAGTGTATGTGTGCAGTGATTCTAATAGACAGCAAATAAAAGCTGGGGACTGGAGGATAAAGTTTCATCTGTTGGTGCTGGAGGGTTGGAAAGGGAAAGGCCTTTCTGGAGCCAGTGTACAAAAAAAAGGATTAAGGGGATTTTCATTGTTAAAGCTGTGGGGAGTCCAGGATGTCATGAAGGTGGTCAGAATCAAACAAATTATCAAAGGCTGAAAAAAAAAGAATCTCAGGCAGGATGTCAGATGGCTGGTCTCATTCAATATTTTTACTGTCTTGTTTGATATCATGACTGGGGTGATAAGTGTTCCAAGCATGACTTTTTCAAAGAGGCTTTTTCATTGGTTATTTTCAGGGCATTATGTGTTGGGGAGTTGGTGGCACTCAGTGCCAAGACATCTCCTGTATTGTCCGGTACAGGCGGTCATGGATTACATGGCTATTCATCCCGTTAGTCAACGATTTTTAGCGCACATGTCAGGTGCTCCATTAACAGGGTACCAGTTTTAAATGATTTTTCTAGCTTTGGTAAAAAGGTTGTGTAAGGACGTGTTGCATTTTGCGACACATGCCTTTAGAGACAGCGCAGCAATGAAGGTTAAGGTTCTAGGTTTAGGGTAAACAACCAGGAGGCAATCGGGGCATTCAAAGTTAGAGGGTTTCCATTCGTACATAATGCCTCCCCTGTTGTAGGTCTTTAGTATTTTCGTTCCAGATTGGGGGGCTCCTAGTTAAAAGTTATGTTGATTGCAGAAGTTAACTCTGTAGATATAGATCCTAGGACACTCGTATCTTTTGGGCAAGGAAAAGAGCGAAAATCAGACCAACAGGAATTAACCTCGGACAGTCCAAGGTGGAAGTGCACTGGTGAGGCATCAGATACCTTTGTTGGGCACAAATTTTTACCACTGGTGAGAGAATGTAGTAAGGTGAGCAGACAACCTTCCATGTTGGTGAGTAACGCCGGCGGAAAGATCAAACTGGCAAAGCTAATTAGTTATGAAGTTGGATTTGGGTAGATGAAAAGAATATTTTGCAGATAAGTGCGTGGTGGTTTGGTTGGTGATAGTGCCACGGGCACTGTGGAGGGGAGCTTGAAGACTAACAGCGTTAGAGAGGGTCCCCAGATTGCCCAATATGAGGGTGACTGGGTACGTAAGATCCAATGGGGGCTGGCGGTGTGACATCGCATGCTGGAGGGCGACAACAATAATCTATTTTTAGCTGACGAAGTTCGCTTGAATGTGATCGGCACTGACCTATTTCTGTCAGGTTTACAAGATGAGATAGTGGGTGCTTTGGTGTTGTAGGGTGGAGATGGTCAGATAGTTGTGTAGGTGTCACAACTTCTTCCCATTGTGGTTTGGTTTCTTTGGCCCTGAGGTCTAACATGCTTAGGCTACCTTCACATTTGCGGACCCCTCCGCAGCGTTCTGCGGAGGGGATCCGCAATGTGACTGCAGCACCGCAAGCCCCTATCTTTATAATGGGAGCACACGGTGCGACATGTTGCATTTCTGGTGCGGACGAGACTGTGTGATTTGTACGCAGGCATCTGCCTCCGTACAGATCACATATGGCAGTGAATGGGTGCGCACGGTCATGCGCAGTCAAGCGCAGCACCGTGCGTTCCCATTATAAAGATAGGGGCTTGTGGTGCTGCGGTCACATTGCGGATCCCCTCCGCAGAACGCTGCGGAGGGGTCCGCAAATGTGAAGGCAGCCTTACTGCGGAGTGCAGTTACTCAGCATAAGACAGTGGTTGGTAAAATGGTTACAGGGTCAAGTTATGGAAATTATATGAGTATTTAAATAAACCTGCGGCTATTAGTTCACCCAACAACCATTTTTAGTGTTGTTTATTATAACAATGCTTGTAAAAAAAGAGAGGAAAGGCTGGGTTCACATTTGTGGACCCCTGCGCAGCGTTCTGCAGAGGGGATCCGCAATGTGACCGCAGCAGCCGCCAGCTCCTATCTTTATAATGGGAGCGCACGGTGGTGCGCTTGACAGCGCAGGACCGTGCTTACCCATTCACTACTATTTGTGATCTGTGCGCAGGCGGATGCCTGCGCACAAATCACACAGTCTCGTCCGCACCAGGGACGCGACATGTTGCATTCCTGGTGCAGATGAGACTGTGTGATCTGTACGGAGCTGTAGGGAAGGTGGATGGGGCGGATCCAGGATGGGGGGCTATAGTCCATGACCTAGGGAAGGTGGATGGGGCAAGTCCAGGGTGGGGGCTATAGTCCATGGCTTAAGAAAGGTGGATGGGGGCAGATCCAATGTGGAGGCTATAGTCCATGGCATCATAGTTCTTTTTCTTGCAGTCTATGGCATTCGCTCACATATCACGCTGCTATCTCCATTGCTCTCTCTTCTTCTCCCAGCAGGATAGATGTTTTTTCTTCCTCCTTCATGGTGGTGAAATCCGGGAAGAGATGTGAGAGTGTCCTGAAGTGAGTGTCCCTCACTGCTGAGTATTTGGAACAGTGTAGCAGGAAGTGGGTTTCGTCCTCAAGGGCCTCCTGGTCACAGTGTTGGCACAGTCTTTCCTCCCTGGGCTTGTATCTCTGCCTGTGTCGGCCGGACTCGATGGCCAGAATGTGGGCACTGAGTCTATATCGGCTCAGGATCTTGCGGTCTCTGGGATCCGGGAGTTTCTCCAGATATGGGGCCAGTTTGTAGTCTCTCTGTAGACTCTGGTACATGGTCAGTTTCTGTGAGCTGAAGATATCGTTCTTCCAGTCACTGACATACCTCTCTTGGCCCTCCTCTACCATCTTCCTGATACCGGCTTTTGTCAGGTTGTGATTGATGTTCTGGTCGTGTTGGGTTTGGTTGGGCTGTTCCGTGGGTTCTGGTTTTTCTGTTTCACCTACATGTATCAGGGCTCTATGGTGATGGGAGCTTGGATTGCTCCTATGTAGGTGAGCCCGGAATGACAGCGCCCTCTTTAGAATCGTTAGGTGTAGAGGGAATCTGCCCAGCTCGGCCCGACAAGCACTGTTGGAGGTGCTCCGGTGGACCAGGAGAAGGTGGTTACAGAATTCCAGGTGGAATATTTCTGTTGGACTGGAGTCCCACCTTGACCAGTCTGGGTAGGTGTGAGGACCCCAGACTTCACTGCCATACAGGAGGATTGGGGCGATGATGGAGTCGAAGATTTTTAGCCAGACCCTCACTGGTGGCTTCAGATGGTAGAGTTTCCTTCGGATGGCATAGAAGGTTTTGCAAGCCTTGTCTTTCAGGGTCTCTATGGCTTGTTTGAAGCTCCCTGACCGGTGAATCTCTAGGCCCAGGTAGGTATATTTGTCTGTTCCTGTGAGGTCGCAGTTGTTGAGGACAAATGATGGGTGCTGGTCTGATCTTCTCCTTCTCCTCTGGAACACCATGGTGTTGGTTTTCTTTAGATTGACCGGTAGGGCCCAGGTGGAGCTGAATTTCTCTAGGATTTTCAGGTTGTCTTGGAGGCCTTTCTCGGTTGGTGACAGCAGCAGGTCATCTGCATACAGCAGGAATTTCACCTGAGCGTCATGGAGGGTGAGACCTGGTGCGGTGGAGGATTCCAGGGCGGTAGCCAGCTCGTTGATATATATATTAAAGAGCGTTGGACTTAGGCTGCAGCCTTGTCTGACTCCGCGGCTCTGTTGGAAATAAGCCGTTCTTTTGCCGTTCACACTCACGCTGCAGCGGTTCTCAGTGTAGGAGGTTTTGATGACATCGTAGGTCTTTCCTCCTATTCCGCTCTCCAGCAGTTTCAGGAACAAGCCTGGGTGCCACACCGAATCAAAGGCCTTTTTAAAGTCCACAAAGCAAGCGTATATGTTCCCATTCTTCGTATTGTAGACGTGTCTCTGAATGAGGCTGTGCAGGGTATAGATGTGGTCAGTGGTGCGGTGGTTCGGCATGAACCCTGCTTGGCTCTTGCTGAGGATGTTGTGCTCGGTGAGGAACCTCTTGTTCAGGATACTGTTGAACAGTTTTCCCAGGTTGCTGCTGACACATATGCCTCGGTAATTGGCTGGGTCATACCTGTCCCCACTCTTGTGGATGGGTGTAATGAGGCCTTGGTTCCAGGTACGGGGGAAGTAGCCGGCCCTCAGCACAATATTGAAGTTTGACCATTGCAGCCTGTATTTCTGGTGGGCTGTACTTCAGCATTTCTGGTAGGATCCCATCCAGGCCACCGGCTTTTCTACACCTTATGGAAGAGATTCTCTCGGCTACTTCCTGTAGTGTTATAGGTGTATCCACCGGGTTTTGGAAGTTTTTTATTTTTTCCTCCATTGCTCTTAGTTTTGCCATTATGTTTTCCTGTTCTTGGCTTAGTTCTTCCTTTGGGATGTCTTTATAGAGGTCTCTGAAGTACTGGAGCCAGATGTTGCCATTTTGGATATAGGTGTTGTTTTTCTTTTTTGTGCCCATGTGGTTCCATAGTTCCCAGAAGGAGTTGTCTTGGAGGGCGTCTTGGAGTTGGTTAAGCTTGGTAGAGATGTAACTCTGCTTCTTCCTCCTGAGGATGGTTTTGTACTGCCTTTGTATGGTGTCATAGGCTTCTCTCAGACCCGGGTGGTTGGGGTCTCTGTGTTTCTTGTTGGAGGCGGTTCTCAGGGTCTTCCGTACGGCTTTACATTCTCTGTCAAACCAACCATTGATCTGTGTTTGTTTTGGTCTCTTGTAGGTGACTTTTTTAAGGTCTGACAGTCTGGCCATTGCATAGAATATATTGTTGAGGTCCTTTACGGTTAGGCTCACTCCATCTGGGTTAGGCTTGTACTCGTAGATGTAGAAGTGGTGGAGCATCCGCTGTATTTCAGGTCTGCTGGAAGCCTCTTTATACTTTAGTGCCGACATTTTGGACCATTTATAGGATGGAGGTCGGCTGAAGAGACCGCTCTGCTGTGGCTTCTGATTGGATGGTTTCTCTGTAGATTTCATGTACAGAAGAAGTTGGCTGTGGTCTGACAGGTGCATTTGTGGGGCGACTATGAAGGCGCTGACATCTGCCAGGTTCATGTCTGTAATGGCGTAATCTACTACACTCCTCCCTACATGGAAGTTTAGCGTATACCTTCCTAGGGAGTCACCCTTGCTTCGTCCATTAAGGATATGAAGTCCTAAACTTCTACATACGTTCAGGAGCTTTCTGCCACTTTTGTTGACTGTACTGTCATAGCTGTTTCTCTCTGTGTGTACAGAGTCCTGGCCGTCATTCTCTGCTCCAAGTATGTAGATGTTTCCATCCGTGGTCAGGAAGTCTTTCTCTCTCCCAGTTCTTGCATTGAGGTCTCCAAAGATGAGGACTTTGCCCAGGGCCTGACAATGGGCGGCTTCTCCTTGTAAGAGCTCGAAGCAGTCTGGATTGAAGTAGGGGGACTCTGGCGGTGGTATATAGGTGGCGCAGAGGTAGACATCAGACTGGGAGGTGAGGATGGAGCTGCTGATTCTGATACATATGTGGCTGCCTCCTCTCTTCACCGGTTTGATGTACTGGTGGAGCTCCTCTTTATACCAGATCAGTATTCCTCCTGAGCCCCGTCCCTGTTTGATGTTTTTATTTTTCTGGGCATGGACCGAGAATTCTTTGTATCCAATAGGCACCAGGGATTCGTTTTCGGCTCTGGTCCATGTTTCCAGGAGGATCTGAATGTCTATATTTTTCAGTCTTTGTATAAAATCAGGGTTCTTTGTTTTACATCCAAAGGTTGAGGCGTTGAGACCCTGAATATTCCAGCTGCTGATTGTAAGTGAAGACATTGTTCTGTGTATCTTTTGTGTATATACCTTGTAATGAGTATGGCTGTGTGGGACACACTGGAATTCTTTCTGATTTGTAAAGGTGCCTGGTTCCATCGAGTCACATTAGTCTCTCACGCAGTGCGCTGAGCAGGGTGTTTATCTCATCCCTATCTCTGCTCTGCATGTGTCTGTGTGGGCTCGGTGGTCCCCTCTGTGGAGGTCTCCATCTCTGATGGTCTGATATTGGCTGCATGTGTCTGTATGGGCTTGGTGGTCCCCTCTGTGGAGGTCTCCACCTCTGATGGTCTGATATTGGCTGCATGAGTCTGTATGGGCTTGGTGGTCCCCTCTGTGGAGGTCTCCACCTCTGATGGTCTGATATTGGCTGCATGTGTCTGTGTGGGCTCGATGGTCCCTTCCATGGTGGTCTCCTCCTCTGATGGTCTGATACTGGGTGAAGGGCTTTGTTTCCAGCATCCGGAGGTAGGATTGGGGTTTTATGTTCTTTCATTCTCAGGAGTCTTTTAGTGTGGTCATGGTGACTGTTGGATCCAGGCCTGGGGTCTCTGTTTAGCACGATGTCTTTCAGCTCTTTGGCCAGGAGGCTGACCCCTTGTTTGTTGAGGTGTTTATTATCGTGCAGGTGACTGATGTTTCTGATTATGACCTAATTGAATGGTGCTATTACATGGAGATGTTACAGGGATGGGCAATGTATGGGCCATGTCTGACTGTGTGGCTGATAGAAAGGAAGCAACTGTGTACATATATTACATTATGTGTCTTGTACTAATCCTGAGTTACCTCCTGTATTATACTCCAGATCTGCACTCACCATTCTGCTGGTGCAGTCATTTTGTACATACAATACATTACAGATCCTGACTAACATCCAGAGATCTATTCTCATACCAAGATCAATTTTATTTTTTCTTTGCAGTAAATAGCTTCTTATTCCACGATGCTGCAGTTTCTATTCTGCTTGTTAGAAACGGTCAGTAAGCCTAATTTTATAATGTACTTTTTCCTACATCAGATGATTGTTGTAAAGAGGACAAATCCGCAGAGAGCTCAGCGAGAAGTGCTGGGAGATGCCAGTTATTACTGTAATGGCTGCTGGGTTGTCCTGAGCTACTGTGGCAGAAGTGAGGAAAACCTCCATTATCCTTATCAGCCGCCATGTTTACCTCATCACTTTACCATAATTTAGATCCTTGGGAATCTGTGATAATATTGGAGGAGTGAAATGATCAGGAAGAGGAATATTCAGTAATCACTGGGCCCAACACTGTGTTATAATATTCCTGTGTGTGAGGTGATACATCGCAGTGTAATGGTGGGTTTACACGCCGCGATATCGGCGTCCAACTCCGACCCAACTCCGACAAAAAGTCACGTGGGTCGCGAGTTGGAGCCGATATCGGGCGCGCGCGTTGTACGGTTTGAGCGTACAACGCGATCCTGGAACGATGCCAAAACGATATCGGAGTTGAATAGCAGAGCTATTCAACTCCCCGATATCGGATGGCCGTTGTAGCAGGATCGCTGCGTGTGACAGCCCAACTCCGATGCGTACTCGCACCTCACCCATTAACTCCCATGTTAAATGGTCGTTACTGGGTTGGTGGGCGTACACATCGGAGGGACGTTGTTTCCCGATATCGCAGCGTGTAAACCGGCGATGCGATATCAGGAAAAGCGCTCAAAAAATGCGCGCTCCCGCGGCGTTGCCTCCGATATCGCGCCGATATCGGGACGTGTAACCCCACCATTATACTCCCTGAGGCGGCGGACACGCTCTGCCATGTCTGGTAAGAGACTGTAGCCAGTATTGATCTGATGCCTCAGAAATGCAGCCACACTGCTCACATATAGGCCACAGGCACACGGGGAGAATATGGAAAGATTATTACCTCAGTATTTGTGAGGAAAAACCAGGAGTGGGTGATAAATACAGAAGTGGTGACATGTTTCTATTATACTTTACCTCAGATTTTGCCACTCCTGGTTTTGGCTACAAATCCTGAGGTAAAAAACTCACCAAATCCTCACCGTGTGCACGAGGCCTGAGACACCACTGACCTGAGAGTTAGGCCTCGTCCACACGATGAGGATTTGATATGTTTTTTACCTCATGATTTGTAGCCAAAACCAGCAGTGTAAAAATCATTGTTAAGGCCCTGTCACACATAACGAGATCGCTAACTAGATCGCTGTATCCCGTTAGCGATCTCGTTATGTGTGACACGCACCAACGATCTGGCGCCTGCTGTGAGATCGTTGATCGTTACATACTGCTCTGGATCATTTCTATGTCGTTGCGCTCCCGCTGGGAGCACTATATCGTTGTGTTTGACAGGGACAATGACCAATGATCTCAAAGCTACGCTATGGAGTGACAATTCCCAACGACCTCGGTATAATTCTGGATCGCTAGTGCGTCGTTTTTCACATCGCTGGTGAGATACCTGTGTGACATCTTACCAACGTCTGCACATCGTTAATAACGCACTAGCGATCCCGATATGTGTGACTGGGCCTTTAGTCTGGCTTCACACCACGGCGAAATCTGACCCGGGCTGTCAGGTATGAACCTGACAGCTCCGGACCGGATCAGCACACAGAACCGGAGCGCTAATATGCCGTTCAGGGTATTGAGATGCGGACGCCATTGATGTCGGGCAGCACTTGATGATCTAAAGGAAAATGAATACGGATGCAGCGCATGTGCAGATTGGGGTCTTGGACACCCCCTCCTCCCATCCTTGGGCCCGCCACATTGTCTCACACATGTCGTTGACTATCAGCAGTGACCTTGTGCCACTGCAACTCCTGGTAAGTTTATAAGACACACCCCATTTTCCCCCTAATTTTCATTAACATACCATTGAGGAACATAATAACTAGACAATGTTGTACAGTCGGTTTTATAGCACTGTAGAATATATATGTATCTGCTTTCCAATCACATGCTGGAGTCCACCACACTTGAGGTGAGAAATGTAAATGAACCCAAGGTGCAATGAGCCATGATGCTGGAAATTGTGTACAATGTGCACCAGGGGAAATAACACAGAGAAAGAATGAAGCACAATACATGAAAATAAAGACACAGGAACACATTGATTATATTATTCAAATGTAATTAACTCTGCAACACATCTAGCAGTTACATCCACAGATCTGAGGTCTCCATAAGGCTGGGTTCACACTGGCGTTCCCCTCCGCAGAACCGCCATGTGAGCGCAGCCAGCGCAAGCCCCTATCTTTATAATGGGAGCGCACGGTGCTGCGCTTGACTGCGCATGACCGTGCACTCCCATTCACTGCCATATGTGATTTATACGCAGGCGAATGCCTGCGCACAAATCACACACTCTCGTCCGTACCAGGAATGCAACATGTCACGTCCCTGGTGTGGAGGAGAGTGTGTGATTTGTGCGCAGGCGTCCGCCTGCGTACAAATCACATATGGCAGTGAATGGGAGCACACGGTCATGCGCAGTCAAGCACAGCACCGTGCGCTCCCATGATAAAGATAGGGGCTTGCGCTGGTTGCGCTCACATGGCGCTTCCCCTCCGCAGAACGCTGCGGAGGGGAACGCTAGTGTGAACCCAGCCTACGTTTTTCAAACTAGTATAAAGTAAAGGCCCCGTCTCACACTTCAACGTCCGAGCGATCCAACTTGACCTAGATCGCTTGAACGTCGTTCAATGATTGCTAGTGAAATGTCACACGTATAGATCTCGTTAACGACGCAGCAACGATTCCGCGACAAGCAAATGATACTTGCGGTCGTTAGATCGCCTACGTCCTTCACTTCTCAATAGGCGAGGTCATTAACGACATCGTTATCGAGGTGTCACACACACCCATGCTGCAGGCTGGATAAGGAAAGTATATGCGGGAACCGCATTGCTCAGTATTACACATCCTGAGCAATCTGGTTTCCACATTGCAGATACCAGAACCGCTCCGAAAACTGCAGCCTGCATGATTTTTCATGCAGGCTGCAGAGCCGGAGACGGAAATTAAGCACAAGCAATTCGGTTTTTAGCATTGGCTCCTATGGGGAATGTTTCTTGATCCGGTTTTGAGCTTTCAAAAAAGTTAAAGTTCAAGTTAAAAAAACAAAAACCGCAGATGTGACCCTAGCCATTGAAACCTTTTAACTTTTACGCCTAAAAAAATGGATTCCATTCTGGGAAAACAGTGATTGGAGTCTAATTAACACAATCGGACCATTTTTCTCAATGGAGAAAATACAGTTGTGTAGAACCAGCCGTACAGTCAGAAACCTGCTCTAATTTAGGCTGCCTTCACACTTGCGTTTGTGTCTGCATGCAGACGCAAATGCAGTGCAACGCAGCACATACTTATGCGAACGCAGCGGAGAATCTCCGCATGCGTTCACATAAGCATGGTGCCCGGGCAGCCTGATCTCCTGCCGGTGTCGGTGCGGGAGATTTGAAGACAGCTGTTTAAATCTCCCGCGCTAACACCGAATAGGGTGATATTGGTGCAGGAGATAAGAAACAGCTGATTGCTGCTTCAAATCTCCCACGCCGACATCACGTATTCGGTGTCAGCGCGGGAGATTTAAACAGCTGTCAGATCAGCTGTGTCTTCAAATCTCCTGCGCCGACACCGGCAGGAGATCAGTGGAGGCTCCAGCTGATCTCCCGGTGGCCGCCACTGATCACCACCGGCGGCCACCAGGAGAGATCTCAATGTGATCCGCAGCGTTCTCCTGCGCTGTCATGTGAAGGACACTGCGGATCCATTGAGATCCATGTATTGTTTGTGCGCTTGCGGGCGCTTGCAGGTAAAACAAGTGCCAGCAACCGCACAAAAAATGCAACAGGCTGCGTTCGGAGGGCGCACAAATTGTGCGCTTCCGAACGCAAACGCAACCAAACGCAGCCAATACACAGGCACATGCGTTCCCATGTTAAACATAGTAACGCAGTGCGCAAGCGTTTGGCTGCGTTCGGTACGCTGCTCTTGCAAACGCAAGTGTGAAGGCAGCCTAAGCTGTAGTGGGCGCTCTTCTGTTCTTCTCTTTTCCGAGTGTTGCTGTCTGGTTATGACTGGGCAATACCATATAAAGGAAAAAAGTACAGGCCCGCAGAAAAAGTCTGATAATGATCAATATGGCTGATACATAGGTTTGTCAGTGAGGAAAAACCTCTTTTTAATGTGACCATCCCAAAATGTTGTTACATGCATTCACTCATATGGCTTACTGTATGATCAGACCCTGCACACAACCTTTATGCATGTGAAATATTATTCATACATCTAGTATTTATTACAGAATCTGCACAGGATAATCTGTAAGGGTACTTTCACATCGGTGTTTAGTTTCCATTCAGGGAGATCAGGCAGACCTGAACTTTTTGACGTCTTTTTTTTTTTTCACTTTCATATCCCGCATTTTTTCATATCCGACAGGATTTCGCCTTTTTTGAAAAAAACAGATGCAGGACACTTGCGGCAACATTGTATTCTGGCTAATGCATATTGTATTGGATTTCCGGACACGTTCGGCACAAGCCTTTTCATCTGGATCTGGCACTTCAAGTAATGAACAAATACCGCTGCTAAATGCGGTTTTAAGACAAGCCAGAAGTGCCGAATCCGGTGAAAACGCAAGTGTTGGTACTCTTCCGAAACTCCAATACATATGCATTTGACAGAACAAAATTTTGCTCCAAATGTGACGCGTTTGTTGTTTTTTTTCAAGAAAGGTCGAATTCTGCCGGTTATGAAAAAACGCAGATGTGAAAGTATCATAACAAAATAAACTACAGTGTTAAGGTACCGTTACAAGACGCAATATCGATTCGATATCGACTGCAATTTAACGGGAGTGAGCGCGTTTTTGGCACTTTTCCAAGATTGCCTTGCAGTTGTCACACGGGGAGATATCGTAGGCAACGTAACTAGGATGATGAAAGCAACTTTCGTTTGCTGGGTACGAGCAACCCAGCGAGCGATATTTATCAATGTAATGAATAGGGGAAGTTGCTTTCATCATCGCTATTGCGGTGTAACACTGAGCGATCCTACCACATCGCTTATGCAACATCGCCAGGTTTAATTGCCTGCACATAAATCAGGCGGTCGATCCAGCGATAAATTGCAGTCGCATCGCCCTGTTACACAACACGACGCACTCACGATATCAATTGCTATTGACCAAACCACGTGACTTTGAGGCGATATTGCGTCGTGTAACGGTACCTTTAGAGAGCAGTATATCACCAATCACAATCTAATCACTGCGGGAAAATTTTGCAGCGAATTAAAATCCAAATGTTAAAGATTTTTACACCAGTTTTTACTCATTACTATGGATAGAGTGAAATCCACTGCATAACTGTCCCAAACTATCATATAACACATGCAAATTTCTTTGATTTTTCGTGTGGATATTCATGCAGATTTACTTCAGGAAAATCTACTCAATGTGCACATTTACCCTTCTAAAACACGTTTCAAACAATTTATTTAGTAGCCGGGGAATTAATAGAAATTATAGCTAAAATACAAAGACTATAGAAGCACATTGGAATCGGTCCCCAAATTCCCAATATTGTCTCTATTGTACAGCAGTACAAAAAGTAATCACCAGGTACCAACACAATGGATCATCCACCCATGTCATATAGTCATAGGGACAGCAGTCATGTAGGGATCATCACCTGTAGCCCTGTCTTCTTATTAATCACATTAGTAGAATTATCCAGCAGTCTCTAGTAAAAATCTTAGGTCATGATTGATGGTTTCTTCAAGTAACTGTTTCCAGCTAATATCTTTATAGAACCATCCCATATATATAATGCAGCATGAAGAGGCTCGGAGAAGGCGGCAGTGAAGGTGTGTAAGTGTCTGATGGGGTCACACAACTCATAAAAGGACAGCTGCCCGGCCTCATAATCCAGACAGATCCTAAATCTATCACTGGAGATCTTTTCATGCAACTGGATTACTTTACCATCATGTTTAACTGAATAATTATTATCACAGCTCCACAAACCAAAGGACTTGTTATTATCTCCAATATATGACTGACCTCCCCTCCTGTCTATACTGGGATAACACATCCCTACACCCCACTCCCCTGATCTACTACTGATCTTCACATCCCAGTAATGTCGTCCTGAGGTAAATCCCCTCCTGCTCATCACCTCATTATACTGGAATCTCTCTGCTGTTTCTGGACGATTCTGCTGTATTTGGGTCCAGGTTACAGTTTTCAGGTCGTCTGATATAAGGAGATTATTAGCAGCTGTGTTTACATCCAGTAATATGTCTGCAGGACCCTCCACATAGATCCCACTCCTTATACCTGTTATTACCTCACATAATGTGTGTAATGTGTGTGAGATCACAGCCACATCCAGGTCATCTCCTTCATGGAGCTGTTTATCATGTCCTCTTGTGTCCTCATCACCTCCCTCCTCCTCAGGATCACACAAGTCACCGGTGTCTGGATCCTGTAAGACAGTCAGTGGATCAGTCATGTTACACAGCTCCTCAATGTGCCTCATCCTCCTGGACAGCTAGTCCTTCTTTATCTCCAGCTGATGGATCAGAGCAGACAGTGACAGTGACTCTTCCTTCTCCTGCCTGGAGATCTCACTCAGGACCTTCTTCTCCAGGTCGTCCACCCGTCTCCTGATGTCTGTACACAGGGCAGTGACTCTCTCCGCTTCTCCAGATGCTTTGTCTTGAGCTTTTCTCCTGCGTTCCTCCAGACTCTGGATTGTTTTCTTTGTCTTATTCCTCTTTGAGGTCATTTTCTGAAGAACATGTCTTAATTTTTTCTTTTTTTTATTAGAAGCCTTATCCACTGACTCCATTTTATGTCCATTATGTTTTCCGATTAAGCTGCAGGACACACAGACACAAGCCTCGTCCTCAGTGCAGTAATATTCCAGGATCTTCTTATGGACAGAACATTTCCTTTTCTCCAGAGAAGTGCTGGGATCAGATAAGACGTGTTCTGCTGATTTGCTGTGAGATCTCAGGTGTTTCTCACACAGAGAAGCCTCACAGAGTAGACAGGATCTAACAGCAGGTACAGGAGAGTCCACACAGTAAGTGCAGCAGATCCCGGTCTCCGTCTGTGTTGTTGGAGTAATCAGTAAATTCTCCATGATGTTACGCAGAGCTATGTCCCTCATCAGTGTCGGACGCCCCTGAAACTCTTCTCTGCAGTCAGGACAAGAATAAGCTCCAGACTGGTCCTGTGTATCCAGCACACGATCAATACAGACCCGGCAGAAGTTGTGTCCACATCTCAGCATTACAGGATCTGTATAAGTGCTCAGACAGATGGAGCAGAGCAGCTCGTCTCTCAGATCAGCAGACGCCATGACTGACTGAAGTAGGAAGAAGGAAGAGAGAAACAAAGCTACATTCCTCTCCCGCTCAAAAGGACTTATACTCTGTATACAGGGGAGGGCTGAGGAGCAGGAGGTCAGTTCAGGGCCGGATTGGGACCAAAAAGCAGCCCTGGAAAACAAGCCCCACCAGCCCACACAGTATATCAACAGCCAGTCCCAATCAGTAAATTTTGCTTTTACGTTGTCGTGGCCCTCCCCACATTCTTAAAGGAGTTATCTGAAGAGCCACATGTGAATGGTGCAGCAGAGGGAATAATCAACCACAGCTCCATTTACATGGTGCTCTTCAAAGCTCCGTTTGTCAGGATTGTGGAGTCTCAGTGGTCAGCAACACAGACACACAGCCAGCCACACAGCCTCAGCCAGCCACACACAGATACACAGCCAGCCACCCACATATAGCCATACAGAGCCACAGCCACACACAAACAGGTAGCCACTAGACGCAGACAGCCACACACACAACCAAAGCCAGCCACACAACCAGACACAGCCAGCCACACACAGAGCCACAGCCAGCAAAATAGACAGCCATAGCCAGCCAGACACACAGCTAGCCACACACACAGCCAGCCACACACAGCTACAGCCACAGCCAGCCACACACAGACACATAGACAGACACACACAGCCAGCCACCCACACACACACAGCCACACAGCTATCCAGCCACACACAGCCATAGCTAGCCACAAACAGCTAGCCACACACAGCAACAGCCAGCCACATGTTTAGCCATCAGCCACACACAAACCGCCAACCACATAGACAGTCACACACACACAGCCAAAGCCAGCCACACAAAGCCACAGACAGCCACACAGACAGCCATAGCCAGCCACACACTGACACACAGTCAGCCACACACAGCCAGCCACTCACAGCCAGCCACACACAGCCAGCCACAGACACACAGCCCCAGCCACACACAGCCATCCAAAACCATACAGACACAGCCAGCCACAGCCCTAGCCACACAAAACCACACACACACAGCCAAAGCCAGCCACACAGAGCCACAGCCAGCAAAATAGACAGCCATAGCCAGCCACACAAAGGTACAGCCAGCCACACAAAGGTACAGCCAGCCACACACAGGTACAGCCAGCCACACACAGGTACAGCCAGCCACACAGGTACAGCCAGCCACAGACAGACACACACAGCCAGCCACACACATACAGCCACACACAGCCCCACAGCCAGCCACAAACAGCTACATAGACAGCCACCAGTCACACACAGACACAGCCAGCCACACACTGTCACCACCCGGCCAGTGCCTGCTCCCGTCCGGCCTGTGCCTACTGTCACCCTGCGGCCTGCCACCCCGCTGCAGCGGCCTGTCAAGAGGCAGGGCGGTCAGGTCCTTGCGGGTCGCCGACCTCTCCGGGGGCTCCGCTCCCACTCCCGTCTCTATGCTCACCTGGCCCGCACTCTCATGCCATCTCCTGTCTCCGTGGCGCCAACCCGGGCTCCTGCGTCCTCCTCTCCTCCTGGAGGCACGCATAGGGCACGCGCGCGCACTACCTCTCAGTCTTAAAGGGTCCAGTGCGCCATTTCCTTCCTGCTACTCTCCCAGCCAGTCAATGAGGGGAGGTCTCCCAACCAATCAATGAGAGGAGGTGGATACTAAAGATCCACACTGCCTGCAGTCAGTGCCTGGGCAACTTCTATGCTTCCAGTATTGAGTTGCCAGCTCAGGTCCAGCTGCTTTAATATTGTGCTCTGTTTCTCCCAGTTTTCTCATTGTCTATTTCTCCTTGTTTCAGTGGGATCCATTGCGGTTCCAGTGGTCCTCGCCCTACCACATTGTTCCCTGGTCTCCTGGAGCTTGCCTTCTCTCCTCATCACTACCCCGTGTCTCTGGTACTGTACCTCTAGGGTCGGTTCGCAGGTTCTGGCTCACTGGTCACCCCATCGCTGCCCTGCGTGATATCCCTGTATAGGGGTCACTCTCGTTGGGCTCCCCTGGGGGATTACCGGTGTTTCGGTCCTGTGGCTCTCTCTAGGGGCTGTATTCATTGTGATCCTGTGTTCAATAAACCCTACTTAACTTGCCTTTGGTGTCTGGCTTTGTCTCTGGGTTCAGCATCCACAGTGTTCTGTGGTCTAGAGGGTCCACCTGTTCAGTTCCGCCTGCGGTAGTGTGACACACACAAACAGCCAACCAAAGACAGTCACACACAGCCAGCCACACACAAACAGCCAGCAACATAGACAGCCACACACAGACCACAACACAGCCAGCCACACACAGCCACAGCCAGCCACACACAGACACAAAGCCAGCCACACACAGAGCCACAACCAGCCACACAAACACACACAGCCACAGTCAACCACACAGTCCCAGCCACACAGTCAGCCACACACAGCCAAGCAGCCCCAGCCACAGTCAGCCACACAGCCAGCCACAGCCACACACAGCCAGCCAAAACCACACAGATCCAGCCACAGCCATGCAGCCCCAGCCACACATATAGTCAGCCACACTAAGCCAGCCACGCACCCCCACCCACACAGCCCCAGCCACACACAGCCAGCCACAGCCACGCAGCCCCAGCTACACATAGACACATAGTCAGCCACACAGCCAGCCACAGCCTCAGTCACACACAGCCATCCATGCAGCCCCAGTCACACACAGCCAGCCACAACTCCAGCCACACACAGCCAGCCACAGCCACACAGCCCTAGTCACACACAGCCAGCCACAGCCACGCAGCCCCAGCCACGCATACACATATTAAACCACACAGCTAGCCACGCAGCCCCAGCCACACACGGTCAGCCACGCAGCCCCAGCCACACACAGCCAGAGCCACACAGACACATAGTCAGACACACAGCCCCAGCCACACGCAGCCCCAGCCACACACAGCCAGCCACAGTCACGCAGCCCTGTATTTTGTTATTGGAGGAGTTCACATCTCTCTGGTTTCTTCTGCTCTGTGGAGATCTTTGCAAGATAAGTGAATGTTTTTTTGATATTTTGTGTGCTTAAGGTTCTGCTTATGTTTTGTCTTATTCTGAGCTGTGGCTTTGCTATCTAGTTTGTATATTTGTTTATCTGCTCTCAGATAGGAAGTTTTCTTCCTAGGAATTTTACCATTCATTATTATCTGTTATTTCCAGTTCTGCTGGCATTTGATTCATAGACGTCTGCTGATATAGAGCTCCCGAGTCTTAAGGCCCTGTCACACACAACGACGCTCCAGCGATCCTGACAGCGATAAGACCTGCCGGGATCGATGGAGCGTCGTTACCTGGTCACTGGGGAGCTGTCATACAGGCAGATCTCCCCAGCGATCAGGGACCTAAGAGCCACCTCCCAAATTTGCTGAAGGCGATGTTACCAGCGTCCTCCCTGCTGCCTAGATACCCAGTGTTTATCATAGCTACCAGCGTCCTCCCTGCTTACAGGCAGCGCTAAGCAGGGAGGACGCTGGTAACTATGATAAACAGTGGGTATCCAGGCAGTGCGCGCTGCCTAGATACCCGGTGTTTACCATGGTTACCAGCCCTGTAAGGTCATTGATCGCTGGTCTCTCGCTGTCACACGCAG
Organism: Allobates femoralis; assembly: GCA_033576535.1. Classification (NCBI taxonomy): domain Eukaryota; kingdom Metazoa; phylum Chordata; class Amphibia; order Anura; family Aromobatidae; genus Allobates; species Allobates femoralis. The sequence continues at coordinate 605,428,665 of JARQOC010000004.1, forward strand.
CGATGCGTGCTGACCAGCGGGAGACTAATGATCAAAAAATTACCCAGAGCACTTTGCAGCGATCAGCGACCTCACAGCAGGGGCCTGATCGCTGCTAGATGTCACACATAACGACATCGCTGGAGAGATTGTTGTAACATCGCAGTTAACGATATCGTTATGTGTGACTGGGCCTTTAGTGACTCAGGGTAATTTTTGTAATATGTGCTGTTGGTGGTTTTTGATAGTGTTTTATACTGACCACAATAGTATTCTATCCTGTCTTTCCTATATATCTAGTGTGGCCTCTTTTGCTAAACCTTATACTCTGCCTGTGTTTGTTTTTTCCGTCTATTGTTTCCCAGTTAATATCTGTGGGGGGCTTGCTATTCTTTTGGGGTTCTGCTCTGAGGCAAGATAGCTTTTCCTACATCCATCTTTAGGAGCAGTTAGTTCTCCGGCTGTGCAGAGGTGTCTAGGTCTGGTTAGTTACATCCCACAGCTACTTCTAGTTGCGGTGTGTAGTCAGGGATTGCAGTCAGTACAGTTACCAAAGACTTACCGTATATACTCGTGTATAAGCCGACCCGTGTATAAGCCGACCCCCCTACTTTTGCCCCCAAAACCTGGGAAAACCTATTGACTCGTGTATAAGCCGAGGGTGGACCCCAGCACAGGTGTACAGCCCCCAGCAGTGTGGTATACAGGCCTCCCCAGTGGTAGTATACAGCAGCCTCCCCAGTGGTATGCAGGCCCCAGCAGTATATACAGCAGCCCCAGTGGTATACAGCAGCCCTTAGGTAGTACACAGCAGCCCCAGGGGTGTACACAGCAGCCCCAGGGGTAATACACAGCAGCCCCAGGGGTAATACACAGCAGCCCCAGGGGTAGTACACAGCAGCCCCAGGGGTAGTACACATCAGCCCCAGGGGTATACACATCAGCCCCAGGGGTGTACACATCAGCCCCAGGGGTGTACACAGCAGCCCCAGGGGTATACACAGCAGCCCCAGGGGTAATACACAGCAGCCCCAGGGGTAGTACACAGCAGCCCCAGGGGTAGTACACAGCAGCCCCAAGGGGTAGTACACAGCAGCCCCAGGGGTAGTACACAGCAGCCCCAGGGGTAGTACACAGCAGCCCCAGGGGTAGTACACAGCAGCCCCAGGGGTAGTACACAGCAGCCCCAGGGGTAATACACAGCAGCCCCAGGGGTAGTACACAGCAGCCCCAGGGGTAGTACACAGCAGCCCCAGGGGTAGTACACAGCAGCCCCAGGGGTAGTACACAGCAGCCCCAAGGGGTAGTACACAGCAGCCCCAGGGGTAGTACACAGCAGCCCCAGGGGTAGTACACAGCAGCCCCAGGGGTAGTACACAGCAGCCCCAGGGGTAGTACACAGCAGCCCCAGGGGTAATACACAGCAGCCCCAGGGGTAATACACAGCAGCCCCAGGGGTAGTACACAGCAGCCCCAGGGGTAGTACACAGCAGCCCCAGGGGTAGTACACAGCAGCCCCAGGGGTAGTACACAGCAGCCCCAGGGGTAATACACAGCAGCCCCAGGTCCCCCTCTCTGTTTGGCGCCCCCACCGCTGCGCTCATACATTACCGGTCTAGCAGCTGTCATCCTCCGGTGGCTGATCGCGGCTCCCGGCTCCGGCTTCCATCTTCTTCTGTGTCTTCCTGCATTGTGACCGGGGCGCATCGCGATGACGTCATCGCGACGCCGGCCGGTCATGTGACATGCAGGAAGACACAGAAGAAGATGGAAGCCGGAGCCGGGAGCCGCGATCAGCCACCGGAGGATGACAGCTGCTAGACCGGTAATGTATGAGCGCAGCGGTGGGGGCGCCAAACAGTGAGGGGGACCTGGGGCTGCTGTGTATTAACCCTTGAGATTTTTTTTTGGCCAGTTTTTTTTTTTTTTTTTTTCAATTACCGTATATACTCGCGTATAAGCCGAGGGGAGACTTTTCAGCCCAATTTCTGGGCTGAAAAACTCGGCTTATACGCGAGTATATACGGTATACGGAATCTGAATGTTACTCCTGAGTCATCGGTTCATAACAGTTCAACTGGCCAAAAAAGTTAAAATGGAGATACATGCATCTCAGAAAAAGGGAAGAGAAGTGTTGAGGCTGTTGTTTCTTTTTTTTTTCTTCCCTCTTTTTCTTTGGGTGACTATGGAGTCTGGTGCCAGTATGAGTGTCCAGGAACTAGCTTCTCGTTTAGACCAGCTTGCTGCAAGGCTACAGGGAATTTCTGAGTATATACTGTAGTTCAGACTCCAGTTTTAGAACCAAGAATTCCTACTCCAGATTTGTTTTATGGTGACCGGTCCAAATTTTTGAGTTTCAAAAATAATTGTAAACTCTTTTTTGCTCTGAGACCTCGGTCCTCTGGTGATTCATTTCAGCAGGTTAAAATAGTTATCTCCCTGCTGCGGGGCGATCCGCAGGATTGGGCACTTTCTCTCACCTCTGGGGATCCGGCTTTACTTAATGTAGACTCCTTTTTTCAGGCCTTGGGTTTACTTTATGATGAACCCGACTCTGTGGATCAAGCTGAGAAGACCCTGTTGGCCCTGTCTCAGGGTCAGGAGGCAGCGGAATTGTATTGTCAGAAATTCAGGAAATGGTCTGTGCTGACTAAATGGAATGATGATGCTTTGGCTGCGCTTTTCAGAAAGGGTCTTTCTGACGCTTTTAAGGATGTTATGGTGGGGTTTCCTACGCCTGCGGGTTTGAACGATTCTATGTCTCTGGCCATTCAGATTGATCGACGTCTGCACGAGCGCCGAGCGGTTCTCTCGGGATTGTCATCCTCAGAGCAGATTCCTGAGCCGATGCAGTGTGATAGGATTCTATCTCGCACTGACCGACAAGGACTTAGACGTTGTGTTTTTACTGTGGTGATGCTTCTCATGTCATCTCTGTTTGTCCCAAGCGGGCACAGAGGATTGCTGGTTCCTTTACCGTCAGTACTATACAACCTAAGTTCTTATTATGTGTGTCTCTGATTTGTGACTTGTCGTCATTTTCTGTTATGGCATTTGTGGATTTAGGTGCCGCCTTACATTTGATGGATTTTGAGTTTGCTAGTCGTTGTAGCTTTCCTATGCAGCGGTTGCAGGACCCTATACCTTTAAGGGGCATTGACGCTACACCTCATGCGCAGAACAAACCTCAGTTTTGGACGCAGTTGACAATGCGCATGGCACCAGCTCATCAGGAGGATTGTCGATTTCTGGTTTTGCATAACCTCCATTTTCCCCCTAATTTTCATTAACATACCATTCTGGAACATAATAATTGGACAGATGCTGTATGGTCGGCTTTATAGCACTGTAGGATATATATGTATCTGCTTTCCAATCACATGCTGGAGTCTACCATACATAGGTGAGAAATATAAATGAACCCAAGGTGCATTCAGCCATGATGCTGGAAAATTGTCCCGAGTATGCTGTATACAACATGCACAATGAGAAACAATGAAGCACCATACAAGAAAATAAAGATGCAGGAACACATTGATTATATTATTAGGGTGCGTGCCCACATAGTGGTTTAGTGACGTTCAAACCGTCAGTAAACCATTGGAAATTTGCAGGAGCCTAGAGTTCTGAGCTCTGAAGTCTCCAGCTGTTTTCCACCGGTTTCCCAGTGGTTTTTTCAGCATGTGCACAGCGTTTTTCAGTCGGTTTTCCCAGCGGTTTTAAAAGCGGTTTTCTATGGAAGATTTTGTTCATGGAAACGATCAAAAACCGCTGAGAAGAATTGACATGTTGTGTGCTCCTAAACCGCTAGGAAACCGCTCAACCTCTGGCAGATCCGCTCACATAAACCGACTATGTGTGCACAGCGTTTTCTAAATTACATAGGGTTACTTGTAAGTCCTAAAGCTGCTTAGGATTTACATAAATTTAAATAAAACCTATGCTAAACCGCCGGCGGTTTTCGCTACTAAACCGATGTTAAACCACTATGTGGGCACATACCCTTAAAATGTAATTAACTGCACAAAATGTCCAGCAGTTACATACACAGATCTGGGGTCTCCATCAGTTATTCAAACTGGCATAAAGTAAGGCACGTTTCAGGTGATTGGGTCATTATCAAATCAATAATTAAGAAATTATAAATATACGATGTGACTTCAATGTCAGTCAGGACCTTTTACCAAATTTTTCTTGTTGACCTGGTCATACGATGTATTAGTGGCTGCAAAGTAGAAGAAAATTTAATTTCTATTTTTCTAATTTACCTTCTCCATTGCAGAGATATTAGCAATCAAAGTACCGGTACCGTATTTTTCATTGCGTGGAAAGCACTGACTATCCAAACGATAGCAAAGCCTAGGCTCACACTTGGGCTGTCAACCACTTTGCCAGGCAGCACTGAAAACGTAGAAATTTCTACCGTAGCGGACAGCATTAATGGTAAGTGCTGCTTGGCAATGGGGCCCCATAGAAACCCGTAGTTTACCTTAGTTGCAACCACACACAGAGCTCTTCAACAGCGCATAGGAAGACAGCATTTCCTGTGTGCTCAGCTAAAGCGCACTTCCTGGAGCTCTGTGTGTGGCCGCAACTAAGGTAAACTACAGGTTTCTATGGGGCCCCATTGCCAGGCAACGCTTGCTGTTAACGCTGTCCGCTGCGGCAGAAATTTCTAAGTTTTTAGTGCTGTCTGGCAATTTGGGTGACAGCCCAAGTGTAACCCTCCTCCCATACTCTCCTCGCTCCCTGCAGCCATCCATCCCCGCTGTCTGTGCTGTGTCGGCCTCCAATCATGTGAACGTCGCTGCAGTGACGTCATTACCGCTCGACGCTCACAGGACCGAATGCCTGTATAAGCAGACAGCGGGGATGGCGCCGGCTGCAGGGAGCGAGGTATGACATCCTTTGTTATTTTTTAAAGTGTGAACCATGGGGGGGGGAGGGGGGACAGTGTGCAGTGTGCCATGGGTGGGATAGTGTGTCAGCATGGGGGGACAGTGTGCCAGCATGAGAGGACAGTGTGCCATGGGAGGGCAGTATGTGCCAGCATGGGGACCCAGTGTGCCATGGGAGGACAGTGTGTCAGCATGGGTTGTAGTGCACCAACATGGGGTACATATATACCAGCATGGGGGGGCATGTACCAGAAAGGGGGACATATATACTGAATGTAAGATGGACACTGGCATTATAAGACGGACCCCATTTAACATTACAAAATTAATTTTTTTCTCTTTTCCTTCACCAAATTTGGGGGTGCGTCTTACAATCAGGTGCGTCTTATAAAGCGAAAAATATGGTATTTGGCACCTAATAAGTTAATATTCAGTTCATGTGTGAATTATCAGAGAATCTTTACTGGGGCATGCACTCCAACCCCTCTCCCCCTATGTATGATGTTACCTAATCATCAGTCAGCAACACCCAGGAGAAACAGTCTTTCTTGATGGAGGGGGTGGGAGAGGATAACCAGGAAATGAAAGCTCAGTAGTCACATATCTGTTGTGCTCAAGAGTCTTGTACTCACTCTGCAGCGAGATCAGGCGGTCTCATTATATTTCTTAGGACTCCGGATGAAAACGCAAGTGTCTGTACATGTCTGGATCTCCAATACAAATGCATTGGACAGAACGCAATCTTGCTGCAAGTGTGACGCATTCGTTTTTTTTGTTTTTTTTTTTAAAAGGTGGAATTCCGCCGGTTATGAAAAACGCAGATGTGAAAGTATCATAACAAAATAAACTACAGTGTTAGAGAGCAGTATATCATCAATCACAATCTAATCAGAGCGGGAACATTTTACAGTGAATTAATATAAAAATGTCACAGATTTTCACAGCAATTTTAACTGATTACTATGGAAAGAGTGAAATCCGCTGCCATAACTGTCCCAAACTATCATATAACACATGCTAATTTCTTTGACTTTTCGTGTGGATTTTCATGCAGATTTACTTCAGGAAAATCTACTCAATATGCACATTTACCCTTCTAAAACATGTTTCAAACAGTTTGTTTAGTAGCCGGGGAATTAATAGAAATTATGGCTAAAATATGTGGTTGGATTATCCACAAAGACTAGACGCACGTTGTCATCGGTCCCCAAATTCCCAAATATTGTCTCTATTATACAGCAGTACGAAAAATAATCACCAGGTACCAACACTACAGATCATCCACCCGTGTGATACAGTCATAGGGACAGCAGTCATATAGGGACCTATACCTGCAGCCCTGTCTTCTTATTAATCACATTGGTAGAATGTTCCAGCAGTCTGTAGTGGAAATCTTAGGTCATAATTGATGGTTTCTTCAAGTAACTGTTTCCAGCTAATATCTTTATAGAACCATCACATAAATATAATGCAGCATGAAGGGGCTCGGAGAAGGCGGCAGTGAAGGTGTGTAAGTGTCTGATGGAGTCACACAGCTCATAAAAGGACAGCTGCCCGACCTCATAATCCAGACAGATCCTGAATCTATTACTGGAGATCTTGGCAGGTAACCGGATCTCTTTCCTGTCATGTATCACTGAATAATGATTATACTGTTTCCTCAAACTCCAGGACTTGTTATTATTTCCAATTTCTGACTGCTGTCCCCTCCTGTCTATACTGGGATAACACATCCCCACACTGCTCAGAACTGTTCCACTGATCTCCACATCCCAGTAATGTCGTCCTGAGGTAAATCCCCTCCTGCTCATCACCTGATAATATTGGAATCTCTCTGCTGTTTCTGGACGATTCTTCTTCTCTCGTGACCAGGTTGCCGTTTTCAGGTCGTGTGATATATGGACATTATTAGCAGCCGTGTTTACATCCAGTAATATGTCTGCAGGACCCTCCACATAGATCCCGCTCCTTATACCTGTTATTACCTCACATAATGTGTGTAATGTGTGTGAGATCACAGCCACATCCAGGTCATCTCCATCATGGAGCTGTTTATCATGCCCTCTTGTGTCCTCATCACCTCCCTCCTCCTCAGGATCACACAAGTCACCGGTGTCTGGATCCTGTAAGACAGTCAGTGGATCAGTCATGTTACACAGCTCCTCAATGTGCCTCATCCTCCTGGACAGCTCGTCCTTCTTTATCTCCAGCTGCTGGATCAGAGCAGACAGTGACAGTGACTCTTCCTTCTCCTGCCTGGAGATCTCACTCAGGACCTTCTTCTCCAGGTCGTCCACCCGTCTCCTGATGTCTGTACACAGGGCAGTGACTCTCTCCGCTTCTCCAGAGGCTTTTTCTTGAGCTTTTCTCTTGCGTACCTCCAGACACCGGACAATTTGCTTAGTCTTCTCTCTCTTTGTGGTCAGTGTCTGGAGAACATTTCTCATTTTCTCCTTCTTCTTTTTAGAGGCCTCATCCAGCATCTCCACCCGGTGTCCCCGATGTTTTCCAGCCAAACTGCAGGTGACACAGACACAGACGGCATCCTGAGTACAATAATACTTTATAGGCTCCTTATGGACAGAACATTTCCTTTTCTCTAGAGAAGTGCTGGGATCAGATAAGACGTGTTCTGCTGATTTGCTGTGAGATCTCAGGTGTTTATCACACAGAGAAGCCTCACAGTGTAGACAGGATCTAACAGCAGGTACAGGAGAGTCCACACAGTAAGTGCAGCAGATCCCGGTCTCCGTCTGTGTCGTTGGAGTAATCAGTAAATTCTCCATGATGTTACGTAGAGCTAAGTTCCTCATCAGTGTCGGCCGCTTCTGAAACTCTTCTCTGCAGTCAGGACAGGAATAAACTCCAGACTGGTCCTGTGTATCCAGCACACGATCAATACAGACCCGGCAGAAGTTGTGTCCACATCTCAGCATTACAGGATCTGTATAAAGGCTCAGACAGATGGAGCAGAGCAGCTCGTCTCTCAGATCAGCAGACGCCATGACTGAACTGAAGTAGGAAGAAGGAAGAGAGAAACAAAGCTACATTCCTCTCCCGCTCAAAAGGGTGGGGGCTTATACTCTGTATACAGGGGAGGGCTGAGGAGCAGGAAGTCAGTCACTATTAACCTGTTAATGGACACTTGTGAAAATCACCGGATCAGAGGGCATATTAGCCCCCCAGTCCTCTGTGCAGATCCGGTCCGCGGCTGTCAGGGTCCTCTCGGACAGACCCGGACCGGATCACACCGCAGTGTGAAGTGGCCCTAAGGATGATCAGATTTTGTGGATTGTGTGGGCAATATTAACGCCAAAAAGCATATGGTCATGTTAGAGAAGGTTAATTCTCCAATATTTTTAGGTCGGCTGCTGAACAAAACATCCACTGTCTCCATTGAAGATTGCATTTTCTTCCAAGAAGGCTGTAAAAAGATTTAAGATCGTCAGAAATCTCTAGGGTTCCATGGACCAATTAGTCTGCTGACATGAATCCCAAAGAATTCACCTGCACAGAACTTTCTGCTTCACATGGAAAGCTTTTAGGGTGGGTTCACACTGCGGTCAGGTCCGGTCCAGGGCTGTCAGGGGTGACAGCCCCGGACCAGATTTTGGCCCCATAGTATCCTATGGAGCCGGATGGCAGTTATCTGCCATCCGGCTGCCATCTCGCTGGAAGAATCCGGGAGAAGTGAGATTTTCCTCCTGGATACAAAAACGTTGCATGCAACGTTTTTGGGTCCGGGGAGTCCGATTTGCACCTAATTGGTGTCTCCCGGATTCCCCCGGATCCTTCCGGGGCAATCCGGCACTCCCTTAACATGGAAGCGTACGGGGCCGGATTGCCCTGATCCGAGAACCGGATACCGGCGGCTGCACGCCGCTGTTATAATTCAGGACTGCGGCTAGCTCCCTGCAAGCCGAGGTCCTGAATAATCAGCAGCAGCAGCTGCGGCAGGATGCACATCGGACCAGAGGGCATATTAGCCCTCCGGTTTTGTGTGCTGATTTGGTCCGGGGCTGTCAGGTTCACCCCTGACAGCCCCGGACCGGACCTGACCGCAGTGTGAACCCACCCTTAGAGTGTCCACATGTCAAGATAGCAGAATTCGTTTATTTCATTTTAAAGGCGATGGCTTGTTGATCGTCTGGGGTCAGAGTGTTCAGAACTGCACCCATCAGCTTGACCTGGATCTTTTGTCTTTGTTGGATTGGAACAGTGACAAGTGCGACCTGAGCTCTATTCAATCCCTATTGGCCACTTTACACGCAACTACAGGTAACAGGTTTTCCACAGGTAACTTACTGGCTGCAGTGAAATCATGGAGACATGGTTCTATCTTGTTGCTGTGTACAAATGGAACTATGTCTCCATGATTTCACTGCAGCCAGTAAGTTACCTCTGGAAAATCTGTTACCTGTAGCTGCGTGTTAAGTGGCCATATGAGTTTTTCCAGCAGCTTCATAGAACATGACTGTAGCAGTGATTAAGCATTTTACCTGCTGTGCCATTTTGTAATGGGGATAAAAAAAAAAACTTCTGTAAATGTACATACATTACATAATTATATTTTATTGTAGTATACTCCAGAGCTGCAATCACTATTCTGCTGGTGGAGTCTGTTGGAAGCCAGTATATGGAACATATATCCATATTAAGTTAAAGAAGCAGTGCTGTGTTTTGGTAGATGTGCATTGGTTCTGTATTGGTGGAGTTTTAAAGGAGAGGGCTGGTTTGTGAAAGGGTTTATAAACAAAGGGCTGTGGGTCTCACCCTCCTCCTGCAATTTACCTCAGCAATAAAAGCTGGGGACTGGAGGATAAAGTTTCATCTGTTGGTGCTGGAGGGTTGGAGAGGGAAAGGCCTTTCTGGAGCCAGTGTACAAAAAAAGGCATTAAGGGGATTTTCATTGTTAAAGCTGTGGGGAGTCCAGGGTGTCATGAAGGAGGTCAGAATCAAACAAATTGTCAAAGGCTGAAAAAAAGAAAGTCTCAGGCAGGATGTCAGATGGCTGGTCTCATTCAATATTTTTACTGTCTTGTTTGATATCCTGACTGGGGTGACACGTGTTCCAAGCATGTCTTTTTCAAAGAGGCTTTTTCATTGGTTATTTTCAGGGCATTATGTGTTGGGGAGTTGGTGCCACTCAGTGCCAAGACATCTCCCGTATTGTCCGGAACAGACAGTCATGGATTACATGGCTATTCATCCCGTTAGTCAACGATTTTTAGCGCACATGTCAGGTGCTCCATTAACAAGGTACAAGTTTTAAATGATTTTTTTAGCTTTGGTAAAAAGGTTGTGTAAGGACGTGTTGCATTTTGCGACACATGCCTTTAGAAACGGCACAGCAATGAAGGTTAAGGTTCTAGGTTTAGGGTAAACAACCAGGAGGCAATCGGGGCATTCAAAGTTAGAGGATTTCCATTCGTACATAATGCCTCTCCTGTTGTAGCTCTTTAGTATTTTCGTTGCAGATTGGGGGGCTCCTAGTTAAAAGTTATGTTGATTACAGAAGTTAACTCTGTAGATATAGATCCTAGGACACTCGTATCTTTTGGGCAAGGAACAGAGCGAAAATCAGACTGACAGGAATTAACCTCGGACAATCCAAGGTGGAAGTGCACTGGTGAGGCATCAGATACCTTTGTTGGGCACAAATTTTTACCACTGGTGAGAGAATGTAGTAAGGTGAGCAGACAACCTTCCATGTTGGTGAGTAACGCCGGCGGAAAGATCAAACTGGCAAAGCCAGTTATTAAGTCGGATTTTGGTAGATGAAAATAATATTTTGCAGATAAGTGTATGGTGGTTTGGTTGGTGATAGTGCCACAGGCACTGTGGAGGGGAGCTCGGAGACTAACAGCGTTAGAGAGGGTCCACAGATTGCCCAATATGAGGGTGACTGGGTACGTAAGATCCAATGGGGTCTGGCGGTGTGGCATCGCATGCTGGAGGGCGACAACAATAATCTATTTTTATCTGACGAAGTTCGATCGAATGTGATCAGCACTGACATATTTCTGTCAGGTTTACAAGATGGGATAGAGGATGCTTTGGTGTTGTAGGGTGGAGATAGTCAGACAGTTGTGTAGATGTCACAACTTCTTCCCATTGTGGTTTGGTTTCTTTGGCCCTGAGGTGTAACATGCTTACTGCGGAGTGCAGTTAGGCTGGGTTCACACTTGCAGATGCCTCCGCAGCGTTCTGCGGAGGACATCTGCAAGTGTCTGCATGCAGACGGCAGCCCTATCCTTTATAATGGGCCGCACGGTGTCTGCAGATGCTTGCAGACCGCTGTGCGCTCCCATTGCCCGCCATGAGTGATCTGTGCGCATGCGGAGACATGCGCACAGATCACAGACTCCCGTCCGCACCGAAAACCCGACATGTCGCGTTCCCGGTGCAGACGAGAGTGTGTGATCTGTGCGCATGTCTCCGCATGCGCACAGATCACTCATGGCGGGCAATGGGAGCGCACGGCGGTCTGCAAGCATCTGCAGACACCGTGCGGCCCATTATAAAGGATAAGGCTGCCGTCTGCATGCAGACACTTGCAGATGTCCTCCGCAGAACGCTGCGGAGGCATCTGCAAGTGTGAACCCAGCCTTACTCAGCATAAGGCAGTGGTTGGTAAAATGGTTACAGGGTCAAGTTATGGAAATTATATGAGTATTTAAATAAACCTGCGGCTATTAGTTTACCCAACAACCATTTTTAGTGTTGTTTATTATAACAATGCTTGTAAAAAAGGAGGAAAGAAGAACAAAATGGAAGCAGTCAGAAGTGCTGTGGGGGTGATAAAACCAGTATTGCAGAAAGGCAGTCCAGCTGTGTGCGGCCCTTTGTATTGTTGAGTGAATGTAGATGAAATGTAGATTGTATCTCTGGCCTCTTGTATTGTTCATCTGTATACAACTGTGGTTTTGGAATATAAACCACTGTTCTTGAGATGGAGCCTGGTCTCCATTTTAAAGGGATATTGCACCTATCCTCCAGCCTTTATTGACACAGGACCTTTTTCTAAAATACAAGGACACCATCCACAGAAAGATTATTAGGACTACACATTTGTAAGGACCCTTGACACTCTGATCCATTCTGCACAGTCGCCATCTTCAGTGCAGTGTCGATATCAGCTGCCATGTGTGTGTTCCTGGAGAACTCAAAAGATTGTGACCTAATTGAATGGTACTATTACATGGAGATGTTATGGTGGGTTTACACGCTACAACGTCGGTCCGATATTGGATCCGACGGCGCCGGAGCGAATTTCCATGAATCGCATCGGAGGTTTACACAGCGCGATATCGTGATACAACGTCCCTACGATGTCTACGCCCCCCCGACCCAGGAACGACCATTTAACATGGTAGTAAATGGGGGACGTTGTACTGCACATCGGAGTTGGGCTGTCACACAGCACGATCCGGCATCCGATATCGGGCCATTGAATAGCACGCTCATTCGATTCCCGATATCGGATTGACATCGTTCGTGCATCGTATTAGACGTTCATACCATACAACGCACGAACGATATCGGGTCCAACGCACGAACCACGTGACTTTTGGTCGGAGTTGGACGCCGATATCGCGACGTGTAAACCCACCATTACAGGGATGGGCAATGTATGGGCCATGTCTGACTGTGTGGCTGATAGAAAGGAAGCAACTGTGTACATATATTACATTATGTGTCTTGTACTGATCCTGAGTTATCTCCTGTATTATACCCCAGAGCTGCGCTCACTATTCTGCTGGTGCAGTCACTGTGTACATACATTACATTACTGATCCTGAGTTATCTCCTGTATTATACCCCAGAGCTGCACTCACTGTTCTGCTGGTGCAGTCCCTGTGTACATACATTACATTACTGATCCTGAGTTACCTCCTGTATTATACTCCAGAGCTGCACTCACTATTCTGCTGGTGCAGTCACTTTGTACATACATTACATTACTGATGCTGACTAACATCCAGAGATCTATTCTCATACCAAGATCAATTTTATTTTTTCTTTGCAGGGAATAGCCTCTTATTCCACGATGCTGCAGTTTCTGTTCTGCTTGTTGGAAACGGTCAGTCAGGCTGTGGTCACAGTTTTTTTAGTGCCTTTTAAAAACGCATGCTTTTTTACATGCGTTTTTCATGTCAGCATGAGTTTTTTAAGGTCTCTGATGGCTCCCTGCGTTTTTGGCTGCGTTTTTGAATCTGCACATAAAAATAGTGCTTGTAGTATTTTTTTGAGCGTTTTGAAAAACGCATGCGTTTTTGTAGAAAACGCATGCGTTTTTATAACATGGGTTCCTATGGGAAACGCATGCAAAAACGCATGTACAATTAGTACCTTTTAGTGCCATTCAAAAACGCATGCGTTTCCCATAGGAGCCCATGTTAAAAAAAACGCATGCGTTTCCGGAAACGCATGCGTTTTTTTAACAGGGGCTCCTATGGGAAACGCATGCGTTTTTGAATGGCACTAATTGTACATGCGTTTTTGCATGCGTTTTCCATAAGGCCCCTTATTAAAAAACGCATGCGTTTTTGGATATGCTCCAAAAACGCATGGGACAGTCACACATGCTTTTTGGCTATTAGGGCATGCGTTTTTTAACATGGGGGCCTATGGGTGCGTTTTTTACATGCGTTTTTGAAAACGCAGGTCTCCAAAAACGCATGTGAAAAATGCTACTGTGACCCCAGCCTAAGCCTAATTTTATAATGTACTTTTTCCTACATCAGATGATTGTTGTAAAGAGGACACATCCATGAATACAAATCCCCAGAGAGCTCAGCAAGAAGTGCTGGGAGATACCAGTTATTTTACTGTAATGGGCGCTGTATCGTCCTGAGCTTCTGTGGCAGAAGTGAGGAAATCCTGCATTTTATCCTTTTATCAGCCGCCATGTTTACTTCATCACTTCACCATAATTTAGATCTGGGGAATCTGTGATAATATTGGAGGAGTGAAATGATCAGGAAGAGGAATATTCAGTAATTATTATCACTGGGCGCAACACAGTGTTATAATATTCCTGTGTGTGAGGTGATACATCGCAGTGTTATACTCCGAGGTGAAGGACATTTTGTGCTGTCTGGTAAGAAACTGTAGCCAGTATTGATATGAAGCCTCAGAAGTGCGGCCACACTGCTCACATATAGGCCACAGGCACATGGTGAGAATATGGAGAGATTATTACCTCAGTATTTGTGAGGAAAAACCAGGAGTGGGTGATAAATACAGAAGTGGTGACGTGTTTCTATTATACTTTACCTCAGATTGTTCCACTCCTGGTTTTGGCTACAAATCCTGAGGTAAAAAACTCACCAAATCCTCACCGTGTGCACGAGGCCTGAGACACCACTGACCTGAGAGTTAGGCCTCATGCACACGATGACGATTTGATATGTTTTTTACCTCATGATTTGTAGCCAAAACCAGGAGTGTAAAAATCATTGATAAGGCCCTGTCACACATAACGAGATCGCTAACGAGATCGCTGTAGCGTCACAGATTTTGTGACGCAACGGCGATCCCGTTAGCGATGTCGTTCTGTGTGACACTCACCAATGATCTAGTCCCTGCTGTGAGATCGTTGATTGTACACACTGCTCTGGATCATTTCTACGTCGTTGCGCTCCCGCTGGGAGCGCGCATCATTGTGTTTGACAGGAACAATGACCAATGATCTCAAAGCTACACTATGGAGTGACAATTCCCAACGACCTCGGTATAATTCTAGATCGCTAGTGCGTCGTTTTTCACATCGCTGGCGAGATACCTGTTTGACATCTTACCAGCGATGTGAAAAACAACGCACTAGCGATCTCTGCACATCTTTATCGGGATCGCTGGTGCGTTGTTATGTGTGACTGGACCTTTAGGCTGGCTTCACACCACGGCGAAGTCTGTTCTGGGGTTGTCAGGGATGAACCTGACAGCCCCGGACCGGATCAGCACACAGAACCGGAGCACTAATATGCCGTCCAGGGTAATGAGATGCGGACGCCATTGATGTCGGGCAGCACTTGATGATCTAAAGGAGAATGAAAGCGGATGCAGCGCATGTGCAGATTGAGGTCTTGGACACCCAGTCCTCCCATCCTCGGGCCCGCCACATTGTCTCACAGATGTCATTGACTATCAGCAGTGACCTTGCGCCACTGCGACCCCTGGTAAGATTATAAGACACACCCCATTTTCCCCACTAATTTTCATTAACATACCATTGAGGAACATAATAACTGGCCAGATGTTGTATGGTCGGTTTTATAGCACTGTAGAATATATATGTATCTGCTTTCCAATCACATGCTGGAGTCCACCATCCTTGAGGTGAGAAATGTAAATTAACCCAAGGTGCAATCAGCCATGATGCTCGAAATTGTCTCAAGTATGCTGTGTACAATGTGCACCAGGGGAAATAACACAGAGAAAGAATGAAGCACAATACAAGAAAATAAAGACACGGGAACACATTGATTATATTATTCAAATGTAATTAACTCTGCAACATATCCAGCAGTTACATACACAGATCTGAGGTCTCCATAAGTTTTTCAAACTGGTATAAAGTAAAGGCCCTGTCACACTTCAACGTCCGAGCGATCCGACTTGACCTAGATCGCTTGAACGTCGTTCAATGATCGCTAGTGAATAGTCACACGTATAGATCTCGTTAACGAGGCAGCAACGATTCCGCAACAAGCAAATGATACTTGCGGTCGTTAGATCGTCTACGTCCTTCACTTCTCAATAGGCGAGGTAATTAACGACATCGTTATCGAAGTGTCACATACACCCATGCTGCAGGTTGGACGGTCGCTCATCCTTTAGTTTAAGGTCCGGTTCACAAACCTCCGATGTATGATTTGCTGATTATCGTTGATCGGATGTACATGTCACACTGAACGACGTCAATACGACGTCGTTTGAACGACTGAAAACCTGTGACGTTTCAACGATATCGTTATGTGTGACGGGGCCTTAAGGCACGTTTCATGTGATTCGGTCATTATCAAATCAATAATTAAGAAATTATAAATATACAGTGTGACTACAATGTCAGAGAGGACCTTTCACCAAATGTTTCTTATTGAACTGGTCGTATGATGTATTAGTGGCTGCAGAGCAGAAGAAAATTTAATTTCTTTTTTTCTCATTTACCTTCTTCATTACAGAGATATTACCAATCAAAGTACCCTATTTTTCACATGATAGGTCACACTTTTGTTCCCCTAAATTTTGGGGGAAAGTGGGTGGTGCATCTTATAATGCGAAAATACTAATTTGTGTAGTGGGGCAGTGGGGGGGGGGGGGGGCGATTTCAGGAGCGGGGTCTGGGGCTGGAGGGGGCCAGGTGCAGGCTGCATCTGCAAATTGTGGTCATGTGGGGCTGCTCATTATGCTCCTGTAATATTCACTGCATCCCGCTATCAATCACAAGTGGGAGAGCAGCGCATCTCACAGGAGCGGGTCCTCAGTTGCTAGCTGCGATTCTGCGTGAATAATCAGTGCTTTCCATGCTTGCATTGCGTGGAAAGCACTGACTATCCAAACGATGGCATACTCACTTTGCTCCCTGCAGCCATCCATCCCCGCTGTCTGTTCTGTGCCGACCTCCGGTCATGTAAATGTCGCTGCAGAGTGACATCATCACCGTGTGCCGCTCCAGGACCGGATGCCAGTATAAGCAAACAGCAGAGATGGCGCCGGCTGTATGGAGCGAGGTGAGTATGACATTGCTATTTTTTATAGTTTTCACCATGGGAGACAGTGTGCCATGGGGGAGAGAGCGTGCCATGGGGGGGACAGTGTGCCAGCATGGGGGGACAGTGTGCCAGCATGGGGGGACAGTGTGCGTGCATGAGGGGACAATGTGCCAGCATGAGGGGACAGTGTGCTATAGGAGGGCTGTGTGCATCAGCATGGGGACCCAGTGTGCCATGGGGGGACAGTGTGCCAGCATGGGTGGTAGTGCGCCAGCATGAGGGACAGTGTGCCCCCATGGAGGACAGTATGCCAGCATGTGTGACATATACAGTTAGGGCCAGAAATATTTGGACAGTGACACAAGTTTTGTTATTTTAGCTGTTTACAAAAACATGTTCAGAAATACAATTATATGTATATAATATGGGCTGAAAGTGCACACTCCCAGCTGCAATATGAGAGTTTCCACATCCAAATCGGAGAAAGTGTTTAGGAATCATAGCTCTGTAATGCATAGCCTCCTCTTTTTCAAGGGACCAAAAGTAATTGGACAATGGACTCTAAGGGCTGCAATTAACTCTGAAGGTGTCTCCCTCGTTAACCTGTAATCAATGAAGTAGTTAAAAGGTCAGGGGTGGATTCCAGGTGTGAGGTTTTGCATTTGGAAGCTGTTGCTGTGATCAGACAACATGCGGTCAAAGGAACTCTCAATTGAGGTGAAGCAGAACATCCTGAGGCTGAAAAAAAAAAGAAAAAATCCATCAGAGAGATAGAAGACGTGCTTGGAGTAGCAAAATCAACAGTTGGGTACATTCTGAGAAAAAAAAGGAATTGACTGGTAAGCTTGGGAACTCTAAAAGGCCTGGGCGTCCACGGATGACAACAGTGGTGGATGATCGCCGCATACTTTATTTGGTGAAGAAGAACCCGTTCACAACATCAACTGAAGTCCAGAACACTCTCAGTGAAGTAGGTGTATCTGTCTCTAAGTCAACAGTAAAGAGAAGACTACATGACAGTAAATACAAAGGGTTCACATCTAGATGCAAACCATTCATCAATTCCAAAAATAGACAGGCCAGAGTTAAATTTGCTGAAAAACACCTCAAGAAGCCAGCTCAGTTCTGGAAAAGTATTCTATGGACAGATGAGACAAAGATCAACCTGTACCAGAATGATGGGAAGAAAAAAGTTTGGAGAAGAAAGGGAACGGCCCATGATCCAAGGCACACCACATCCTCTGTAAAACATGGTGGAGGCAACGTGATGGCATGGGCATGCATGGCTTTCAATGGCACTGGGTCACTTGTGTTTATTGATGACATAACAGCAGACAAGAGTAGCCGGATGAAATCTGAAGTGTACCGGGATATACTTTCAGCCCAGATTAAGCCAAATGCTGCAAAGTTGATTGGACGGCGCTTCATAGTACAGATGGGACAATGACCCCAAGCATACAGTCAAAGCTACCCAGGAGTTCATGAGTGCAAAAAAGTGGAACATTCTGCAATGGCCAAGTCAATCACCAGATCTTAACCCAATTGAGCATGCATTTCACTTGCTCAAATCCAGACTTAAGACGGAAAGACCTACAAACAAGCAAGACCTGAAGGCTGCGGCTGTAAAGGCCTGGCAAAGCATTAAGAAGGAGGAAACCCAGCGTTTGGTGATGTCCATGGGTTCCAGACCTAAGGCAGTGATTGCCTCCAAAGGATTCGCAACAAAATATTGAAAATAAAAATATTTTGTTTGGGTTGTTTATTTGTCCAATTACTTTTGACCTCCTAAAATGTGGAGTGTTTGTAAAGAAATGTGTACAATTCCTACATTTTCTATCAGATATTTTTGTTCAACCCTTCAAATTAAATGTTACAATCTGCACTTGAATTCTGTTGTAGAGGTTTCATTTCAAATCCAATGTGGTGGCATGCAGAGCCCGACTCGCGAAAATTGTGTCACTGTCCAAATATTTCTGGCCCTAACTGTATATCAGCATGGGGGACCATGTACCAGGATGGGGGACATATATACTGATTGTAAGATGGACACTGAGATTATAATACAGACCCCATTTAGCATTACAAATGTAATTTTTTTCTCTTTTCCTTCACCAAATTTGGGGGTGCGTCTTATAATCAGGT
>JARQOC010000004.1:605447500-605582211 GCA_033576535.1 Allobates femoralis
AAAATAAACTACCGTGTTAAGGTACCGTTACACGACGCAATATCGATTCGAGTGCAATTTCACAGGATCGTGCACGTTTTTGGCTCTTTTCCAAGATTGCCTTGTAGTTGTCACATGGGGAGATATCGTAGGCAACGTAACGAGGATGATGAAAGCAACTTTCGTTCCCTGGGTATGAGCAACCCAGCGAGCGATATTTATCAATGTAATGAATAAGGGAAGTTGCCGTCATCGTTATTGCGGTGTCACACTGAGCGATCCTACCACATCGCTTATGCAACATCGCCTGATTTAATTGTCTGCGCATAAATCAGGCGATGTCGATCCAGCGATAAATTGTAGTCGTGTCGCCCTGTTACACGCCACAACACTCTCACGATATCAATTACAATTGACCACACCATGTGACTGAGGCGATATTGCGTCGTGTAACGGTACCTTTAGAGAGCAGTATATCACCAATCACAATCTAATCACTGCGGGAAAATTTTGCAGCGAATTAAAATCCAAATGTTAAAGATTTTTACACCAGTTTTTACTGATTACTATGGACAGAGTGAAATCTGCTGCCATAACTGTCCCAAACTATCATACAACACATGCAAATTTCTTAGATTTTTCGTGTGGATTTTCATGCAGATTTACTTCAGGAAAATCTACTCAATGTGCAAATTTACCCTTTTAAAACATGTTTCAAACAATTTGTTTAGTAGCCGGGGATTTAATAAAAATTATTGCTAAAATACAAAGACTATAGAAGCACATTGGAATCGGTCCCCAAATTCCCAATATTGTCTCTATTATACAGCAGTACAAAAAGTAATCACCAGGTACCAACACAACGGATCATCCACCCATGTGATATAGTCATAGGGACAGCAGTCATGTAGGGATCATCACCTGTTACCCTGTCTTCTTATTAATCACATTGGTAGAATGATCCAGCAGTCTCTAGTAAAAATCTTAGGTCTCTAGTAAAAATCTTAGGTCATAATTGATGGTTTCTTCAAGTAACTGTTTCCAGCCAATATCTTTATAGAACCATCACATAAATAAAATGCAGCATGAAGGGGTTCGGAGAAGGCGGCAGTGAAGGTGTGTAAGTGTGTGATCCCTTTAGACAGCTCATAAAAGGACAGCTGCCCGGCCCCATAATCCAGACAGATCCTGACTATCACTGGAGATCTTTTCATGCAACTGGATTACTTTACCATCATGTTTAACTAAATAATTATTATCACAGCTCCACAAACCAAAGGACTTGTAATTATATCCAATACCTGACCAATCTCCCCCCCTGTCTACACTGGGATAACACATCCCCACACTCCACTCCTCTGATCTACTGATCTCCACATCCCAGTAATGTCGTCCTGAGGTAAATCCCCTCCTGCTCATCACATGATCATATTGGAATCTCTCTGCTGTTTCTGGACGATTCTGCTGTATTTGTGTCCAGGTTGCAGTTTTCAGGTCGTCTGATATAAGGAGATTATTAGCAGCTGTGTTTACATCCAGTAATATGTCTGCAGGATCCTCCACATAGATCCCGCTCGTCGTTATAGCTCTTATTACCTCACATAATGTGTGTAATGTGTGTGAGATCACAGCCACATCCAGGTCATCTCCATCATGGAGCTGTTTATCATGTCCCCCTGTGTCCTCATCACCTCCCTCCTCCTCAGGATCACACAAGTCACCGGTGTCTGGATCCTGTAAGACAGTCAGTGGATCAGTCATGTTACACAGCTCCTCAATGTGCCTCATCCTCCTGGACAGCTCGTCCTTCTTTATCTCCAGCTGATGGATCAGAGCAGACAGTGACAGTGACTCTTCCTTCTCCTGCCTGGAGATCTCACTCAGGACCTTCTTCTCCAGGTCGTCCACCCGTCTCCTGATGTCTGTACACAGGGCAGTGACTCTCTCGGCTACTCCAGATGCTTTGTCTTGTGCTTTTCTCCTGCGTTCCTCCAGACTCCGGATTGTTTTCTTTGTCTTATTCCTCTTTGAGGTCATTTTCTGAAGAACATGTCTTAATTTTTTCTTTTTTTTATTAGAAGCCTTATCCACTGACTCCATTTTATGTCCATTATGTCTTCCGATTAAGCTGCAGGACACACAGATACAAGCAGTGTCCCGAATGCAGTAATATTCCAGGATCTTCTTATGGACAGAACATTTCCTTTTCTCCAGAGAAGTGCTGGGATCAGATAAGACGTGTTCTGCTGATTTGCTGTGAGATCTCAGGTGTTTCTCACACAGAGAAGCCTCACAGTGTAGACAGGATCTAACAGCAGGTACAGGAGAGTCCACACAGTAAGTGCAGCAGATCCCGGTGATCTCCGTCTGTGTTGGTGGAGGAATCAGGAAATTCTCCATGATGTTACGTAGAGCTATGTCCCTCATCAGTGCCGGCCGTACCTGAAATTCTTCTCTGCATTCAGGACAGGAATAAACTCCAGACTGGTCATGTGTATCCAGCACACGATCTATACAGACCCGGCAGAAGTTGTGTCCACATCTCAGCATTACAGGATCTGTATAAGTGCTCAGACAGATGGAGCAGAGCAGCTCTCCCTCAGATCAGCAGATGCCATGATGACTGAAGTAGGAAGTAAGAGAGAAACAAAGCTACATTCCTCTCCCGCTCAAAAGGGTGGGGTTATATGTGTGTACACAGGGGAGGGTTGAGGAGCAGGAGGTCAGTTCAGGGCCGGATTGGGCCCAAAAAGCAGCCCTGGAAAACAAGCCCCACCAGCCCACACAGCATATCAACAAACAGCCCCAATCCGTAAATTTTGCTTTTACGTTGTCGTGTCCCTCCCCACATTCTTAAAGGAGTTATCTGAAGAGCACATGTGAATGGTGCAGCAGAGGGAATAATCAACCACAGCTCCATTTACACGGTGCTCTTCAAAGCTCCGTTTGTCAGGATTGTGGGATCTCAGTGGTCAGCAACACAGACACACAGCCAGCCACACACACAGCCTCAGATAGCCACACAGCCTCAGCCAGCCACACACAGATACACAGCCAGCCACTCACATATAGCCACACACATACAGCCATAAAGAGCCACAGCCACACACATACAGCCACACAGAGCCACAGCCACACACAAACAGGGAGCTACATAGACAGCCACACATAGACGCAGACAGCCACACACACAAGCAAAGCCAGCCACACAACCAGCCACAGACACAGCCAGCCACACAACCAGCCACAGCCAGCAAAATAGACAGCCATAGCCAGCCACAGACACACAGCTAGCCACACACACAGCCAGCCACACAAACAGCCACACATAGACGCAGACAGCCACACACACAAGCAAAGCCAGCCACACAGCCAGCCAGCCACACAGCCAGCCATACACAGCCATAGCTAGCCACAAACAGCTAGCCACACACAGCCACATAAACAGCCATCAGCCACACGCAAACAGCCAACCACATAGACAATCATACACACAGCCAAAGCCAGCCACACAAAGCTACAGCCAGACACAGCCAGCCACACAGCCATAGCCAGCCACACACAGACCACCACACAGACAGCCACACAGACACACACACAGTCAGCCACACACAGCAAGCCACAGACACACAGCCCCAGCCACACACAGCCATCCAAAACCACACAGCCCCAGCCCCAGCCACACAAAGACATATAGTCAGCCACACAGCCAGCCAGCCACAGACACAGCTAGCTGCACACAGAGCCACAGCCAGCAAAATAGACAGCCATAGACAGCCACACACAGCCAGCCACACAAAGGTACAGCCAGCCACAGACAGACACACACAGCCAGCCACACACATACAGCCTCACACAGCCACAGCTAGCCACACACAGACCCACAGCCAGCCACAAACAGCCAGCTACATAGACAGCCACCAGTCACACAGCCACACACAGACACAGCCAGCCACACACTGTCACCACCTGGCCGGTGCCTGCTCCCGTCTGGCCTGTGCCTACAGTCACCCCGCGGCCTGCCACCTCGCTGTTGCAGCCTGTCATGAGGCAAGGCGGTCAGGTCCTTGCAGGTCGCCGACCTATCCGGGGGCTCCGCTCCCACTCCCGTCTCTGTGCTCACCTGGCCCGCGCCCCCACGCCATCTCCTCTCTCCGTGGCGCTGTCCCGGGCTCCTGCGTCCTCCTCTCCTCCTGGAGGCGCGCATAGGGCACGCGCACGCACTGCCGCTCAGTCTTAAAGGGGCCAGTGCACCATTTCCTTCCTGCTCCTCTCCCAGCCAATCAATGAGGGGAAGTCTCCCAACCAATCAATGAGAGGAGGTGGATACTAAAGATCCACACTGCCTGCAGTCAGTGCCTGCGCAACTTCTATGCTTCCAGTATTGAGTTGCCAGCTCAGGTCCAGCAGCTTTAATATTGTGCTCTGTTTCTCCCAGTTTTCTCATTGTCTGTTTCTCCTTGTTTCAGTGGGATCCATCCTGGTTCCAGTAGTCCTCGCCCTACCACGTTGTTCCCTGGTCTCCTGGAGCTTGCCTTCTTCTCTCCTCATCACTACCCCGTGTCTCCGATACTGTACCTCTAGGGTCGATTTGCAAGTTCTGGCTCACTGGTCCCCCCATCGCTGCCCTGCATGATATCCCTGTATAGGGGTCACTCTCGCTGGGCTCCCCTGGGGGATTACCGGTGTTTCGGTCCTGTGGCTCTCTCTAGGGGCTGTATCCATTGTGATCTTGTGTTCAATAAACCCTACTTAACTTGCTTTTGGTGTCTGGCTTGGTCTCTGGGTTCAGCATCCACAGTGTTCTGTGGTCTAGAGCAGGGGTGGGGAACTCCAGTCCTCGAGGGCCGCAAAGAGTTCAGGTTTTCGCGATTTCCTTAGTATTGCACAGGGATTGGAATCATCACTAGTGCAAGTGATTATGTTATCACCTGTGCAATACTAAGGAAATCCTGAAAACCTGCACTGTTTGCGGCCCTCGAGGACTGGAGTTCCCCACCCCTGGTCTAGAGAGTCCACCTGTTCCGTTCCACCTGCGGTAGCGTGACAGATTTTGCCCAGGCCATGGACCCCGCTGACCCCAGGTTTTCCGCTCAGAGAGAGCTTGCCGGCCTCCACCAGAGCCAGGATCAATTGGTCACCTTTATACAGACCTTGGAGGCCCGTCTTGGGTCTCTCCAAGTGGCTGAGCCTTCTTTTTCCACTCAAATTACAGGTCTCCACCAATAACTGGACCGACAACGAGAGATGCAAACCCAGATGTTGACCTACATGTCATCGGTGGATGAACCAGGAAATTCAGGAAGGGAAGGTGTGCTACGGTCCGCGCTGCCAGAATCATCAATGAAGACCCAAGGCGAAGTTGTGATCCAAAACTTCTTTATTCTCCTCCTACGCGTTTCAGTGCCCACCTGGCACCTTCATCAGGGATCGGTGGATGAACGGCTCACCGGCATGCAGATGGCAGCTCCTCCTACGGTTCCTGTACGTATGCTGGATCCCGGGGTTGCGGTGGGCGCTACGTCATCTCCCCGCCTCTGCAAGCCTCCAAGGTACTCCGGGGATCCTACGTTGTGCAGGGGGTTTCTCAACCAATGCCAACGGCATTTCTGGCTGTTGCCTCACCAATATCCGACGGACGTAGCCAAGGTGGCGTTTCTGGCATCGCATCTGGAGGGAGAGGCACTGGCATGGTTCAATCAGCTACTGGAGAGGGAGGATCCTATCGTGTCCAATCTCCAGGCATTCTTGGATAACTTCCGCAAGATATTCGATGAACCCGTTCGGGTGGCGTCATCCACAGAGGTGCTCTTCAACTTGCAACAGGGAACCCTGTCCGTAGCTCAGTATGCCATGCAGTTCCACACCTTGGCCTCCGAGCTTCGGTGGCCTGATGAGCCATTGATTGGGGTCTTTCGACAGGGACTGTCCGGACGACTGAAGGACGAACTAGCAGTCCGTGATCTGCCTGGGACCTTGGACGACTTCATCTCCCTTGCCATCCGGATTGACCACCGCCTACAGGAGAGGTCCAAAGAGAAGTCCCATGAGAGACAGTTTCCTCGTTTGGCTCCCGCGTTTCCGAGGCCTCTTCGGCAGCATCGGCCCCGTCTACGGTTCACGAGCCCATGGAGGTGGATCGCCTCAGGTTGAGCATTCAGGAGCGGGAGGAGAGAGTCGCCCGGAGACTGTGCCTGTACTGCGGAAAAGCTGGTCATTTCCGTCGTCAGTGCCCTAAAAGGCCGGAAAATTCCAACTAGGATAGGTAAGAGAGGCCAACCTAGGTGAGAGCGATTCCTCTCTACCATTTACTATTTCCATCCAGGTGAAGGTCGGAGACAAGCGGTTTTCAGAGATGGCATATCTTGATTCCGGATCTGCAGGTAACTTCATACAACATGATGTGGCACAACGCATTGGCATTTCTGTGCATCCCCTGCAGCATCCATGCATCATCACCTCTGTTTACGGGAGGCCCTTACTGCACTCCGTTGCTGGCATCACTGGTGAGGTGGAACTGCAGATCGGAGCTCTCCACACGGAGAGGATCTCCTTCTACGTGCTCCCTACTCTCTCTCCTCCGTTCATGCTTGGTCTACCGTGGCTTTGTGTTCACGAACCAGTCCTGGATTGGCATACCGGGGAGGTCTTGCGCTGGGGTCCGGCTTGCCACAGCCGATGTCTCCTTTTCGTCCTTCCTGCTCACATGCCTCAATCGCCATCGGCCATGCCTAGATTACCATCAGCCTATTGCTCCTACGCCGATGTGTTCGACAAACGAGAGGCGGAGACCCTACCCCCGCACAGACCGTATGACTGTCCCATCGACCTGGTTCCAGGTGCTTCGCTCCCGAGAGGACGTATCTACCCTTTGTCTCCTGCCGAGACCCAGGCGTTTTCATGCTGGCTTGCGGCAGGGGGGGCGTGCGGGGGGGGGGGAAAGGGGGAGGGTACTGTCACCACCTGGCCGGTGCCTGCTCCCATCCGGCCTGTGCCTACTGTCACCCCACGGCCTGCCACCCCGCTGCTGCGGCCTGTCATGAGGCTGGGGGGGGGTCATGTCCTTGCGGGTCGTCGACCTCTCCTGGGGCTCCGCTCCCACTCCCGTCTCTATACTCACCTGGCCCGTGCTCCTACGCCATCTCCTCTCTCCGTGGCGCCAACCCGGGCTCCTGCATCCTCCTCTCCTCCTAGAGGCACACATAGGGCACGCGCGCACTGCCTCTCAGTCTTAAAGGGTCCAGTGCGCCATTTCCTTCCTGCTCCTCTCCCAGCCAATCAATGAGGGGAGGCCTACCAACCTATCAATGAGAGGAGGTTGATACTAAAGATCCACACTGCCTGCAGTCAGTGCCTGGGCAACTTCTATACTTCCAGTATTGAGTTGCCAGCTCAGGTCCAGCAGCTTTCATATTGTGCTCTGTTTCTCCCAGTTTTCTCATTGTCTGTTTCTCCTTGTTTCAATGGGATCCATCCCGGTTCCAGTGGTCCTCGCCCTACCACGTTGTTCCCTGGTTTAATAGAGCTTGCCTTCTTCTCTCCTCATCACTACCCCGTGTCTCCGGTACTGTACCTGTAGGGTCGGTTCACAGGTTCTGGCTCACTGGTCCCCCTATCGCTGCCCTGCATGATATCCCTGTATTGGGGTCACTCTCGTTGGGCTCCCCTGGGGGATTACCGGTGTTTCGGTCCTGTGGCTCTCTCTAGGGGCTGTATCCATTGTGATCTTGTGTTCAATAAACCCTACTTAACTTGCTTTTGGTGTCTGGCTTGGTCTCTGGGTTCAGCATCCACAGTGTTCTGTGGTCTAGAGGGTCCACCTGTTCCGTTCCGCCTGCGGTAGCGTGACACACACAAACAGCCAACCACAGACAGTCTCACACAGCCAAAGCCAGCCACATACAAACAGCCAGCAACATAGACAGCCACACACAGACACACAGCCACCACACACACAGCCACAGCCAGCCACACAAACACTCACAGCCACAGTCAACCACACAGTCCCAGCCACACGGTCAGTCACACACAGCCAAGCAGCCCCAGCCACACACAGTCAGCCACACAGCCAGCCACAGCCACACAGCCGCCACAGCCACGCACAGCCAGCTAAAACCACACAGACCCAACCACAGCCATGCAGCCCCAGCCGCACACAGACATAGTCAGCCACAGATAGTCAGCCACACAGCCAGCCACAGCCCCAGTCACACAGCCAGCCAGTCACGCAGCCCCAGTCACACACAGCCAGCCGCAGCCACAGCCACACACAGTCAGCCACAGCCATGCAGCCCCAGCCACACACAGACACATAGTCAGACACACAGTCAGCCACAGCCACACAGCCCCAGTCACACACAGCCACGCAGCCCCAGCCACACACAGCCAGCCACTGTCACGCAGCCCTGTCTTTTGTTACTGGAGGAGCTCACATCTCTCTCGTTTCTTCTGCTCTGTGGAGATCTTTGCAAGATAAGTGAATGGTTTTTTGATATTTTGTGGCACACTTTTGTGTGCTTAAGGTTCTGCTTATGTTTTGTCTTAAGGGGGTGTCACACGCGTCAATATCGCCTGCACGATATCGGCTGCACGTGACGTTGCAGCGATATTGACGCGTGTGACATACTGCATCAATCAGCGATAAATCGCTGGTTGATGATCGCCAGGTTTCAGAACCAGCTCAGAAACCTGGCGATTGTCGCCCGGTGGACACGCAGCATCGCTGCGTGTGACACCGGGACTAGCGATATTCCAGCTCCCAGCGCCTCTCACAAGCGCTGGGAGCTGGTATCCAAGGTACACTGCGGGTAACTAGGCAGCGCGCGCTGCCTAGATACCCGACTGTGTACCTTAGTTACCAGCCTCCTCCGCTCACCGGGTGAGCGGAGGAGGCTGGTAACTAAGGTACACGTCGGGTATCTAGGCAGCGCGCGCTGCCTAGTTACCCGCAGTTTACCTTGGAGACCAGCCTGCTCCCACTTCCAGCAGGCTGGCAGCGGGAGCAGGACATCGTGGAAACGATATTTAAATCGTTTCCATGATGTCACTGGTCAATTGATCGCTGGTGAGTCTGTCTGTGTGACAGCTCACCAGCGATCAGCCGTCAATGTCGTCAGCGATCATCTCGCTGACGACATTGACGCGTGTGACACCCCCTTTATTCTGAGCTGTAGGTTTGCTATCTAGTTTGTATATTTGTTTATCTGCTCTCAGATAGGAAGTTTTCTTCCTAGGAATTTTACCATTCACTATTATCTGTTATTTCCAGTTCTGCTGGCATTTGATTCATAGACGTCTGCTGATATAGAGTTCCCGAGTTAACCTTTTTCCAAAGGTTAAGACCCTATGCGCATTTATCACACATTTGCAGGTTACTGTCACACACAACGACGCTCCAGTGATCCTGACAGCGTTAACCGGGATCGATGGAGCGTCGTTACCTGGTCGCTGGGGAGCTGTCAAACAGGCAGATCTCCCCAGCGATCAGGGACCTGAGGGCCACCTCCCACATTGCTGAAGGCGATGTTACCAGAGTCCTCCCTGCTTAGCGCTGCCTGTAAGCAGGGAGGACGCTGGTAACTATGATAAACAGCGGGTATCCAGGCAGCACCAAATGAGCCTCTCGGCATTAATTCTGTAGGCCATGGTCGGTTCTTATGGGCTGCCTTCCCGGAGATCACAGGATTGTGTAGCCTTCTACTTTCTGATTAATCATGTGACACCTCCTAACCAAGCTCAGATGGTCCGTGTGCGGTCCGACTGCAGTCCGTAATTTTTGTCGAACCCATAGACTTGCACTGGCGAATCTCGGCCGTGAATCGCATGCTGTCGCAGCATGTTGCGACTGCTTTCTCATCTGTGAAGAGGACGAGAAAAAAAATGTCTTACACTCGCAAATGTGCTCTCAGACATTGAATAACGTTGGTCCGACTGCAATGCAATCTTTACTCGCATTGCAGTCGTCCGAGTTTCACGCCACTGTGTCTGTACCCTATGAGGTTTTTCAGCAGCTTCATAGTGTTAGGTCCCCTGGCACAGCTCCCCAGCTCATCCCCTGCCTCTCTGCCAACCGGGCATCCAGCGTCCAGGCGTACTGTGTCTCGGAGCCGTCGCCAGGTTCCCTTCCTGTCAGCTGACCACCAGGCTCACACATGAGCACATTACAATGGTCGTATTCATATGACCAATCAGCGGCGCACTAGGTGCACTCCTCCCCTGTGACTCTAGGGGCTGGCACGGTCCAACCTGACACTCCCCTTGACCAATAGCTGCTATTCCTCTGGTATATCAGGCCACTTCTACTGATGGGAGGTGCCCGATTATTAAGTCAGTTTGCTTCTACCTTGCTGACTGTTGGTCAGGCCTTCCTTGTACTCTCTTCTGTTAGAGTCATTCCAGTTCTTTCAGCCTTGTACCCTATTTCCTGGAACCCTTGCTGTGCTCTTCCCCGGTAGCGCCATTCCTGCTCTCCTAGCTTGGTACCCTGTTATCCCGGAATCCTTAGCTGTGCCGTAGCGTAGGCTAACCTTACGAGCCGCCCCCCTGGTACTACGGTAGCTGCTGTGGTACTTAGACCCCCTGGGCTTGCCCCTGACAATCCCTGTATAAGGGGTTGGGTAAACTAGGATCAGCTCACCCAGGAGAGTTCGGTACCACGGCCCAGTAGGTCGACCCTAGGGCGCCTTCCCCCAGAAGCGTGACACATAGAACATGAATATAGCAGTGATCAAGCATTTTACCTGCTGTGCCATTTTGTAATGGGGATAAAAAAATCTCTGTAAATGTACATACATTACATAATTATATTTTAACTAGCTGTACTACCCGGCTACGCCCGGGTTAATAAATAACTGATGTTAGCTATAACAGAATAGAATTTTAATATGTCATATTAATGACCTGTAGGAAAATAGAAGCTCACACATACACATAATAGACAGCTCATGTGACTGACATCTGCCTTAATTCCCTATATGGCACATGTGTTGCATATTGGCTGTTTTTAATCAGATGTTTACTTTTGGAAATTAAAGATAGCACAGGTATGAGGCGAGTTGTGAGGCAAATTGTGCACATCTGTGTCTGTCTGTGTGATGTGTGTGTCCCTGGGGTGTGTGTGTGTCCCTGTGGGGTGAGTGCATGTGTCCCTATAGGGTGTGTGTGTGTGTGTCTGTCCCTGGGGGGGGGGAAATCTGTGTGGTGTGTGTGTGTCCCTTTGGGGTGAGTGCATGTTTCCCTATAGGGTGTGCATGTGTGTGTCCCTGTGGGGAGAGGTGGTGTCTGTGTGGTGTGTGTGTCTCTGTGTTGTGTGTGTCTCTTTATGGTGTGTGTGTGGGGTGAGTGCATGTGTCCCTATTGGGTGTGTATGTGTGTGTGTCCCTGTGGTGGGGGGGAGGGGGGTC
Source organism: Allobates femoralis (assembly GCA_033576535.1). Taxonomy (NCBI): domain Eukaryota; kingdom Metazoa; phylum Chordata; class Amphibia; order Anura; family Aromobatidae; genus Allobates; species Allobates femoralis. The sequence goes on from JARQOC010000004.1 coordinate 605,458,882, forward strand.
TGCGTGGTGTGTGTCTCTGTGTTGTGTGTGTCTCTTTGTGGTGTGTGTCCCTGTGGGGTGAGTGGATGTGCCGCTATAGGGTGTGTGTGTGTCTCTGTGTTGTGTGTGTGTGTTCGGGTGCGTGGTGAGTATCCAATGTTGGGGCTGCATCTTAGCGACTATACACTTGCTGTTACTCAAATTAGACTGCTCTGATACGGGTTAGCTTGGCGAGGTAGAACGGCTTAGTATACATTTTTTGCAAAAAACGTATCAACTAAATACCCTGTCTTTTTTTTTTTTTTTTTTATAGCAACACTTGCTTTTTACTGTTTTTCATTACAACAGAGTACTTGTACACGTTTGTTTGACTGTTTTATTGCGACTCAGTCTTTTGGTGGTGTGAACACTGTCTTAGGGTACCGTTACACGTCGCAACATTGCATGCAATTTCACTTGCAACTTACTGGTTGCAGTGAAATCATGGACACATTCTTCTATTTTGTGGCTGTGTGCAAATGTAATAATGTGTCCATGATTTCACTGCAACCAGAGAGTTGTATGCAATATATCTCTGTGTGTGACGGTGCCCTTACAGACGTGTTCACTGTGTACATGGCTCATTAGTTTTTGTCTAATTTGTTTCTTGTTTCTGCAAGATAAGGGAGTCTCCCACCACTCCCTTTGAGCCCTGCACATGAAAAGCAGTTTTCTGCTGCCAGTCCATATCAGATATTCGACCTGTCTGAATCCTGCTCATATAGGTACCAATACACATGGTCAGGTTTTTAAATACATCGGCTAGGGACTGCTCTGATATGGGTTACCCTGGTGAGGTAGAGCGGCTTAGTATACATTTTTTTTTCCAAAAAAACGTATCAACTAAATACCCTGTTGTTTACTTCTTTTTTAGCAGCACTTGCTTTTTATTGTTTTTCATTACAACAGAGTATTTTTACACGTTTGACTTTTTTTGCGACTCAATATCCATATTAAGTTAAAGAAGCAGTGCTGTGTTTTGGTAGATGGGCAGTGGTTCTGAATTGGTGCAGTTTTAAAGGGGAGGGCTGGTTTGTGAAAGGGTTTATAACCAAGGGGCTGGGGGTCTCACCCCCCTCCTGCAATTTACCACAGCAATCAAAGATGAGGACTGGAGGATAAAGTTTCATCTGTTGGTGCTGTAGGGTTGGAAAGAGAAGGGCCTCTCAGGAGCCAGTGTAACAAAAAGGGATTAAGGGGATTTTCTTTGTTATAGCTGTTAAAGGGAACCCGACCTCGCAAAATGTGCCCCCAGCCTCTGTATACCTGTCCCTGCACCATGTTAATAGATTTCTAGGCATCCCTTTCTGCTTGTAAAGCGATATAGTAAACTTTAGAAAAGTTGTTATGATACCTTATAATCTGCGGCTTCTCATTATTTGAGAAGCGGCAAAAGGTGTTCCTTTCTGGGCCTCCCCGCTGCCTGCTTTTTATTTATTCAGGCCCGATGGGCGTGCTACAGAGCAGGGACAGTGCTGGTCATATAAGGGACGGTAAAGCCGATATGACGCTAATCGGGTCATATCCGGCTTTACCAAGTCAGTACACCCATCGTGCATGCGCACTCGGCATTGTGAGATCGGCAGTACACCCTAATGGGTGTACAGTCATGGCCAAAAGTTTTGAGAATGATACAACTATTAATTTTTACAAAGTCTACTGCTTCAGTTTTTCTAATGGCAATTTGCATATACTCCAGAATGTCATAAAGAGTGATCAGCTTAACAGCAATTACTTGCAAAGTCAATATTTGCCTAGAAAACGAACTTTAACCCCCAAAACACATTTCAACAACATTGCAGTCCTGCCTTAAAAGGAGCAGCTAACATTGTTTTAGTGATTGTTCCATTAACACAGGTGTGGGTGTTGATGAGGACAGGGCTGGCGATCAATCAGTCATGATTAAGAAAGAATGACACCACTGGACACTGTAGCCTCCCTGGCGGTCTGTTTAGTTCTAGAATTATTTGCTAAAAGCGGGCTACCCGCGTTCGCGGTAGATGCGGTTAAAAAACCGCATCTGCCGCACTTGCCGCATAGCTGCCGCACTTGTGCCGCACTTCCGCCGCACTTGCGGCGCGGTTGCGGTAATCTGCATAGGAACCAACCACCTCTGATGACCCTCATACATTGTTAATATGTGCCCCTGCAGCCTAGTAAACCATTAGCAGCACTGTTGTTGTGTGCAAAGTGGCTGCAGTAGAAGTGCGATAATGATTTGAGAAACTTACATGCCAGCGTACATGAGGGCGTCTCCCTGTGTGTGCTGGCACTTGTGGGCTGTGCTCATCATGTCTGCTCGCCCCCTCCCTTATGCACGCCCCCTCTCAGCCTGCTATAGTGCTGTGAGGCTGATTGCGTCATAAAGGGGCGGGGCTACCGTGATGCCGCGATTTAGCCCCGCCCCTTTATGACGCAATCAGCCTCACATCACTATAGCAGGCTGAGAGGGGGCGTGTATAAGGGAGGGGGAGAGCAGACATGATGAGCACCGCCCACAATTGCCAGCACACACAGGGAGACGGCCTCATGTACGCAGGCATGTAAGTTTCTCAAATCATTATCGCACTTCTACTGCAGCCACTTTGCACACAACAACAGTGCTGCTAATGGTTTACTAGGCTGCAGGGGCACATATTAACAATGTATGAGGGTCATCAGAGGTGGTTGGTTCCTATGCAGATTTCCGCAACCGCGCCGCAAGTGCGGCACAAGTGCGGCAAGTGCGGCAGATGCGGTAGATGCGGCAGATGCGGTTTTCTCACCACATCTGCCGCGAACGCGGGTAAGCCCGAGCCTGACTCGGGGTTAACGCTTCTGGTAGTGAATGTTAACCCCGAGTCAGGCTCGGGAATAACGCTAGGAAGGTTAAAAAGGAGGCTGGTGCTTGGTATCATTGTTTCTCTTCAAATAACCATGGTTATCTCTAAAGAAACACGTGCAGCCGTCATTGCACTGCACAAAAATGGCCTAACAGGGAAGAGTATCGCAGCTAGAAAGATTGCACCTCAGTCAACAATCTATCGCATCATCAAGAACTTCAAGGAGAGAGCTTCCATTGTTGTCAAAAAGGCTCCAGGGCACCCAAGAAAGACCAGCAAACGCCAGGACCGTATCTTAAAACTGTTTCAGCTGCGGGATCGGACTACCAGCAGTGCCGAGCTTGCTCAGGAATGGCAGCAGGCTGGTGTGAGTGCTTCTGCACGCACTGTGAGGCGGAGACTCTCTGAGCAAGGCCTGGTTTCAAGGAGGGCAGCAAAGAAGCCACTTCTCTCCAGAAAAAACATCAGGGACCGACTGATATTCTGCAAAAGGTACAGGGAGTGGACTGCTGAGGACTGGGGGAAAGTCATTTTCTCTGATGAATCCCCTTTTCGATTGTTTGGGACATCTGGAAAACAGCTTATTCGGAGAAGAAGAGGTGAGCGCTACCACCAGTCTTGTCTCATGCCAACTGTAAAACATCCTGAAACCATTCATGTGTGTGGTTGCTTCTCAGCCAAGGGAATTGGCTCACTCACAGTCTTGCCTAAAAACACAGCCATGAATGAAGAATGGTACCAGAATGTCCTCCAAGAGCAACTTCTTCCAACCGTCCAAGAGCAGTTTGGTGCCCAAGAATGCCTTTTCCAGCATGATGGAGCACCTTGCCATAAAGCAAAGGTGATAACTAAATGGCTCAGGGAACAAAACATAGAGATTTTGGGTCCAGGGCCTGGAAACTCCCCAGATCTTAATCCCATTGAGAACTTGTGGTCAATCATCAAGAGACGGGTGGACAAACAAAAACCAACAAATTCTGCCAAAATGCAAGCATTGATTATGCAAAAATGGACTGCTATCAGTCAGGATTTGGTCCAGAAGTTGATTGAGAGCATGCCAGGGAGAATTGCAGAGGTCCTGGAGAAGAAGGGTCAACACTGCAAATATTGACTTGCTGCATTAACTCATTCTACCTGTCAATATAACCTTTTTGTACTCATAATATGATTGCAATTATATTTCTGTATGTGATATAAACATCAGACAAACACAAATAAAAACCAGAGGGCAGCAGATCATGTGAAAATATAATTTTGGTGTCATTCTCAAAACTTTTGGCCATGACTGTACTGACGTGGGAAAGCCGGATATGACGCCAGCGGAAAGATCAAACTGGCAAAGCTAATCACAGTTATTAAGTCGGATTTGGGTAGATGAATAGAATGTTTTGCAGACGAGTGGTGGTGGTTTGGTCGGTGATAGTGCCACGGGCACTGTGGAGTGGAGCTCGGAGACTAAAGCCCCAGTCACGCATAACAATATCGTTAGAGAGATCGTTGTAACTGTGATGTTACAACGATCTCTCCAGCGATGTCGCTGTATGTGACATCTAGTAAAGATCAGGCCCCGGCTGTGAGGTCGCTGATCATTACATTCTGCTGCGGGTCATTTTTTGATTGTTGGTTTCCCGCTGGTCAGCACGCATCGCTGCGTGTGACCGAGAGAAACCAGCGATCAGTGACCTCACAGGGCTGGTAACCATGGTAAACACCGGGTATTCAGGCAGCGCGCGCTGCCTAGATACCCCACTGTTTATCATAGTTGCCAGCGTTCTCCCTGCTTACAGGCAGCGCTAAGCAGGGAGGACGCTGGTAACTATAAAAAACACCGGGTATCCAGGCAGCACGCTGCCTGGATACCCGCTGTTTATCATAGTTACCAGTGTTTTCCCTGCTTAGCGCTGCCTGTAAGGCAGCGCTAAGCAGGGAGGACGCTGACATCGCCTTCAACGATGTGGTAGGTGGCTCCCAAGGCATGATCGCTGGGGAGATCTGCCTGTTTGACAGCTCCCCAGTGATCAGGTAACGACGCTCCAGCGATCCCGCAGGTCATTATCGCTGTTGGGATCGCTAGAGCGGTCGTTCAGTGTGACAGGGCCTTAAGAGCGTTAGAATGGGTCCACAGATTGTCCAATATGAGGGTGTCTCAGTACGTAAGACCCCATGGGGGGTGGCGGTGAGGCAGCATGATGGAGGGTGTAAACAAAAATGTAGTTTTGGCTGAAGGAGTTCGCTTGAATGTGATAAGCACTGACATTCCTGTCAGGTTTACAAGATGAGATAAAGGGTGCTTTGTTGTTGTTGTCTTCTTCCCCTGGTGGTTTGGTTTCTTTGACCCTGAGGTCTAACATGCTTACTGCCTAGTACAGTTAAGGCCCAGTCACACATAGCGACGCACCAGCGATCCCAACAACGATGTGCAGAGATCGCTGGTAAGATGTCAAACAGGTATCTCACCAGCAATGTGAAAAACGACGCACCAGCGAGGTCGTTGGGAATTGTCACTCCATAGCGTAGCATTGAGATCGTTGGTCTTTGTCCCTGTCAAACACAACGACGTAGAAATGATCCAGAGCAGTGTGTAACGATCTCACAGCAGGGGCCATATCGTTAGTGCGTGTCACACATAACGACATAGTTAGCGGGACTGCTGTTGCATCACAAAATCTGTGACGTTACAGCGATCTCGTTAGCGATCTCGTTATGTGTGACAGGACCTTAACTCTGCATGAGACAGTGGTAAAATGGTTACAGAGTCAAGTTATGGAAATTACATGAGTATTTAAATAAAGCTGTGGCCAATAGTTCACCCTACAATGGTTTTATGTCTTATGTATAACAATGCTGGGAAAATGGAGGAAAGAATAACAAAAAATGGAAGCAGTCAGACATGTTCTGTGGGGTGGTAAAACCAGTATTGTAGCAAGGCAGTTATGTGCCCTGCTGTGTGTGGCCCTTTGTATTGTTGAATGAATGTAGATGAAATTGTATCTCTGGCCTCTTGTATTGTTCATCTGTATACAACCCCTATGGATTTGGAATATAAACCATTGTTCTTGAGATGGAGTCTGGTCTCCAGCCTACAGGCACCTATCCTCAAGCCTCTTTTGACACAAGGACCTTTTTCTAAAATACAAGGACACCATCCACAGAAAGGTTATGACCACTGCAAGCACATTTGTAAAGACCCTTTAACCCTCTGATCCATTCATGACCTAATTTCCATCTTCAGTGTAGTGTCCATATCAGCAGCCATGTGCATTTTTCTGGAAAACTCAAAAGATTGTGACCTAATTGAATGGGGTGCTATTACATGGAGATGTTACAGGGATGGGCAATGTATGGTCCATGTCTGACTTGTGTGGCTGATAGAAAGGAAGCAACTGTGTACATATATTACATTATGTGTCTTGTACTGATCCTGAGTTACCTCCTGTATTATACTGCAGAGCTGCACTCACTATTCTACTGGTGGAGTCACTGTGTACATACATTACATTACTGATCCTGAGTTACCTCCTGTATTATACTCCAGAGCTGCACTCACTATTCTATGGTGCAGTCACTTTGTACATACATTACATTACTGATCCTGAGTTACCTCCTGTATTATACTCCAGAGCTGCACTCACTATTCTGCTGGTGCAGTCACTGTGTACATACATTACATTACTGATCCTGAGTTACCTCCTGTATTATACTCCAGAGCTGCACTCACTATTGTGCTGGTGCAGTCACTGTGTACATACATTACATTACTGATCCTAACATCCAGATATAAAGTCTATTCTCATACTAAAATCAATTTTATTTTTTCTTTGCAGTAAATAGCTTCTTATTCCATGATGCTGCAGTTACTGTTCTGCTTGTTGGAAACAGTCAGTAAGCCTAATTTTATAATGTACTTTTTCCTAGATCAGATGATTATTGTAAAGAGGACACATCCATGAATACAAATCCCCAGAGAGCTCAGCGAGAAGTGCTGGGAGATACCAGTTATTACTGTAATGGCCGCTGTGTTGTCGTCCTGAGCTCCTGTGGCAGAAGTAAGCAAATAGTGTCTTCAAAGACTGTGAGGTCAGCGAGACTGGGGATAGAGGAGAAAAGAGAAGGCGCAGATCTAAGTGCAGTGCATTAGTAGCAACAGTTGTTCTCAGGTATTATTCTCACCTTTCTGGTGTCTTGTGCAGTTAGCATATAATCCTACAGAGGGATATTTCCTGGATCTCCTGGCCTGCTGCTTGTTCCCAGAGAAGCAAGTCACCCAGAGGGAGGCTTGTGTTGAAGTGCAGGAAAAAAAAAAAAAAAAAAAAAATTTTCTGGTTTGAATTGAAGCGCTTCCAGAGGGATCACAGGGATGGCAAATTATTCCAAAATAAGTTCTTCTTTTATTACGCGTTTCAGCTTAACATATAACAAGCCTTCATCAGATAAAAACTTTATCTGATGAAGGCTTGTTATATGTTAAGCTGAAACGCGTAATAAAAGAAGAACTTATTTTGGAATAATTTGCCATCCCTGTGATCCCTCTGGAAGCGCTTCAATTCAAACCAGAAAATTTTTTTTTTTGTGGCAGAAGTAAGGAAATCCTCCATTTTATCCTTATCAGCCGCCATATTTACTTCATCACTTCACCATAATTTAGATCTGGATAATCTGTGATAATATTGGAGGAGTGAAATGATCAGGAAGAGGAATATTCAGTAATTATCACTGGGCCCAACACTGTGTTATAATATTCCTGTGTGTGAGGCGATACATCGCAGTGTTATACTCTCTGAGGCGGCGGACATGTTGTGCTGTCTGGTAAGAGACTGTAGCCAGTATTGATCTGAGGCCTCAGAAGTGCGGCCACACTGCTCACATATAGGCCACAGGTACATGGTGAGACTATGGAGAGATTATTACCTCAGTATTTATGAGGAATAACCAGGAGTGGGTGATAAATACAGAAGTGGTGACGTGTTTCTATTATCATTTTCGTCTGATTGTTCCACTCCTGGTTTTGGCTACAAATCCTGAGTTAAAAAACTCACCGAATCCTCACCGAGTGCACGAGGCCTAAGACACAATTGACCCCAGATTTATGCCTCGTGCACACGCCGAGTATTTGATGAGTTTTTTACCTCAGAATTTGTAGCCAAATCTAGGAGTTGAAAAGTCATTGTTATCCGCAGGATGTAGAGCGCAGTGAATAAATTGTTAGATGACGGAGTCACCGACTACTCATTCCACCATAAGGCCACGTGCACACACTGAGGGTACCGTCACACCTGGACATATCGCCAGCGATTTCACAGGCGACGCACGTGCGCGCCGGTTTTTGCGTGTCGCCCAAGGTCGCCGTCGCCTATTTACACGGGGCGACAACTCAGGCGATGACCTGACCAGAAATTGCCTGAGAGTCGCCCAAGGCCGACGGGGGATCAAGTCGGTGGTGGCCGCATCCGCGTCACACAGAGCAACCACATTAGCGATGTGGGTGTTGTTTTGTCCCGCATCTCGGAGATAGGCGTTAACATTATGTGGTGTGACGCCTTGAAGACGTGTGATTGGTTGCAAACACCAATTATTATTAATGTGTCCTTGTTCGCCGCGCCACATCGTTAAATGTAAGCATGCATGTGCGTATTGGCTCGATGCTTAGTCAACTCTCGTGTGATGTGTCGCGGATTATTGCTAGAGGCATTGGCGTGGGCAACAAGGCAAAACACGGCGCTCGCGTGTCGAGTAATTGTACAGTGAATCCGTATGGCGCTTTTATGTAATGTGTGTTGTGCTACTGCGTTGGCTAATAAAATCACTCTTGCTTTGTTGGTCAGGAGAATATTGGAGCCTTAACCAAGTATGTGTGTGCACAGATATTTGTGTGTTTGCAGTTAGGTGTGACATATGTATTGTTCACCTAACATTTCCTTGTCCATGTGTGTGTACAGAATATGTGTAATGAAATACATGTATATGGAGGACAATACACACAGGCACCATACAGTGTCACCACAAAGGCCTGTCTCTGGGTGCCGTACATATGTCCCCAGTGCTTATGTACCCCTATAAATCAAACATTATGTCACCATACGAATTTGGGAACACCATACTGGGACATGCATCTCTTTCCTGGGACAAATAAACACATTTAAGGACACAAAAAATGTACTTGTGGTATTGTGTCAACCTTTCTTACGTAATAATGGTATGGGGTAAAACCCCGTTTACAGGGGTACCAAATATTAAACATTATACATTAAACATTATACATTCACAAAAAAACTTAGCAAGGGTTCATGGTTTTGTACATACATATCACATGACCGCGAGCAGCCAATCAGCGCCGGGAACGCCCCTCTGATGTCACCGCAGGTCCTGGCAGCACTACACATCGCTTGGCACCGGAGACCGGACACTGGGAAAAGGCATCGGAGAGGTAAAGTATTCATTCTTTTTTATTTTTCATACACTTGCCTTTCTTTAATTTAGATTTTGCAGTGTATATTAATACACTGCGAAATCTAATGGGCGGTCACAGATGTCACAGAGAGGAGGAAGCAGGATTCTTCTTCCCCACTGTGACATCACAGTGAGAAAACGCAGGAGCAGCTGCGTAAAGAATTGACATCTCAATTCTTTACGCAGCTGCGTTTTCTCCCATAAACGCACTGCGTATTTTTGCGCAATGTTTGCACTGCAAAGTGAATTTCACATTCACTTTGCTGGCAGACAAAAGGCACATTGCGTATTTTGAAAAAGTGCGGCAAAATACGCAATATCTGAACGCAGCCTCAAAATGCCATAAACTAGGGTAAAATTTAACAATCAAACTTCAAACGTGAGTATTTAGAGGCTGGCCTTCTTGAGGGGCAGAGCTGGGATGGGCACGCTTGTATTGCTCAATCAGATTGGCTAATTGGGACAGCTTCAAAGACACTTCCTCATGGGCCGCCTCCAGGTCCTGCAGGGATGGGCCACCCACAGATTATACATAACATCAACATCAGCAACATGTTTAGGACACATAGCAGGTGTGTTTTCTTAGAAGTGTTTGCACTTACCAGGGGGCTGTGGACCCACAATTTGGGGGGGGAAGGGATGGTGAGGGGCTTATTGCCCAATCTACCGCATGGCTTGTGTCATCTGTAATGAGATCAGCATATGTGTATTTGTTAGGCCATAACAAAGGTCCCTACATTCCAAGTAACGGCAAAAAAACAAGAAATTCAGATATAGTGCACAGTATATATAAGTAATAATGACATTACACACACCTTCTTGTCCGTTTGTGGGGTCCTCAGGGGACCACTGTGCTGTACTCCCACCACTCGATATCTCCTTCCAAGGGTGGGGTTGGTGCAGCCCTTGGTGTCCCTCCCGAGCCTGATGGTCTAGGACTGTGGGGTGATGTTGGCCCTTAGAGATGTGGTGGTGTCGGGGTGTTTGCCCATTATTCTCTGGGGCTGGCAATTTCTCTGTTGGTGAGGCAGCTGGCGTTCCCGCCGGCGGTTGGCCTGGTTACTCTGGTTGGCTCTGTGGTGCTCCTACATTGGGGGATGGGGGATGCTCAGCCCTTCTGTCCCTACCTGTTGAGGCAACAACACACTTAATCACAATAACAACATGGCCAGATATGTGGGGACTTATTAAACAGTGCTGTTTGAAGTTCATTAGGTCAGGTTAAGTGCGATTGAAAGAAGGCCAGGATAGGCCAACACTATGTCATATGTGGGTAGGGTACACATATGACAATATGTGGCTAGGTAAAGTAGACATATAGGTTAGAGGGGAATATAGGGTGTATGTGGATGAAGCAGGAAGATGATCCTGCAGCTGCAGAGTCATGAAGAAGCTCTCACATACATTGTCCCTATATATTTTGGAGTGTACAGTGGCATGTGCTGGCCTTCATATATGTTTGTTTACACAGAAGGGTATGTGTAATTTGTCATGCTAAATACTCACCACTCATCTGGGCAATACTGTCACACAGTAGGATGATGCGTCCAGGCGTCTTGTATTTAAGATCTGCGATCTTCTTGCAGATCTGCTTTGGGGTGCGCACAACACCCAACCTCCTCTCCAGCCGCCTCTTCACCCTCATCAGGACAGCCTGCTTGTGGAGGCGTGGATGGGTGTGCTGCTCCTGACACCAGTAATCCCTGGTGTCACATACATCCACAAGGATAAGGAACTCAGGCTCCCCCCACATTGCAGCTCGCCTGGGTGCCGCCATTTTACTATTCTGCAGGGGAAGGGAAAGCACCAGGAAGGCTGGCACCCAAAAATTGACAAAGTTATGATGAATGAACGCACGGGAGAGATGTCACATGTTGACGGGGGCCCAGAGGCGCCGCAAAAGCCACAGGATTCACTGTATGCTTGTGCATCATATACTTTAAACAGGAAGGCTGCCACTACAGCGGTCTGATGCACACATTAGTTGTCATGTAATTGCGTTGATGTTAACACACATTGTTGCCCGTCGCACATCTCTGCACTTTGAACACACACAGCCGCAAACATAGAGGCCACAGCAATGCGCTACTGTATAGTATGTACACTTCTGGGTAATAAAGCCTTTGGACGCACAGATCATCAAATATGGCGCGGAGAAACAAGACGACCAATCGTAACGCTCGAGCTGCCACCAATCCACGCAGACCGCCAGAGGTAGTAAATACGCCCAGAAATGCCTACAGGAATGGTTTAGGCGATGGGTGCTGTCGCTCTTGACATCGCTCATGAGATGTTACACAGGGCGATCAGCACACATCCCCCAAGAATACTCGCCTGGTTTCAGAGCTCTGATGTGAAACCAGGCGACCACTCGGATGTGTCGCCCTCGCCCATTTACGCCTCAGCGTCGCCTGTGAAATCGCCGGCGATATGTCCAGGTGTGACTGTACCCTGAGTATTTGATGAGTTTTTTACCTCAGGATTTGTAGACAAAACCAGGAGTGGAGCAATCAGAGGTAAAGTATAATAGAAACACCTGCACCACTTCTGTATTTAATCATCCTCTCCTGGTTTTGGCTACAAATCCTGAGGTAAAAAACTAATCAAACACTCAGAAGTGTGCACGTGGCCTTAGGCGGCCGTCACACGCACAGATATCTTTAGCGATATTGTAAGCGATCACGTGCACGCGCAATCGCTTACAATATCGCTCACATCGCTGGTGAGATGTCACACAGACAGACTCACCAGCGATGCGGAGCCGCGATCTCGCTCGTTACTATGGTACACATCGGGTTACTAGGCGCCGCGCGTCGCTTAGTTACCCGACGTGTACCATAGTTACCATCTCCCAGCATAGGCTCTGCCGCTGGGAGATCGCTCATCGTGGTGTTACACACCACGATGAAGCAGATCGTGGCATCGTTCATCGCTAGATCTGAGAACCGAACCTCAGATCAGCGATGTCACGATCAAGCGATTTAACATTGTAAATCGCTAGATTACATGCAACGATATCTTGCCCGATATCGCTTAAGCGATCAAAAAGGAGATCGCTTAAACGATATCGTTCAAGATATCTGTGCGTGTGACGGCCGCCTTAGTATGAGCAAGTGAGACATTATATCACGTCTGCTGTTCAGAAAGTCCGTGCACTGGAGAAAAGTGACGGGGGAAAGGGAGCAATGTATCTTTGTTTTGTTTTTTTCCCATTATGTATGGGATGTGTGCATGTATATGGAGAGGCTATGAGAGGGCTCATACTATATTTAGGGGGCTATTTGAAAGGTCATGTTGCAAAGAGAGGCTATTTAGGGTATTTGGGGGCTCATAGTGTATTTAGGGGCTATGTGTGGACATATTACTGTATTTTGCTGATTATAAATCTCACCGTATTATAAGACGTACCCCAAATTTGGAGGAAGAAAATAGGCAAAAAATGTTTTACATGTTAAAAAATGTGGTCCATTTCTTGGAGTGCGTTTTATAATCTGCATATATCTTACCAGAGGGTGTGGGGTCACTAGAGGCAGAGTCACTGCTGATGAACTCGGCGACATGTGTGGGGCAATGCTGCGGGGCCAAGGATGGGAGGTGGGGGGTGTCAGGGTGATGAGATGTGGACGCCATTGATGTTGGGCAGCACTTGATGAACTTAAAGGGAACCTAACCTCAAAAAATGAGCCCCCAGGCTCTTTTAACCTGTCCCTGCACCATTGTAATCCATTTCTATCCATCCCTTTGTGCCCATAAAGTGCAATTTAAAGTTTATAAAAGTTCTTTTTTTTACCTGTGGATTTGCAGCTTCTCATTATATGTGAAGCTGCAAAAGGCGGTCTTTTGTGCTTCTCCCCGCCGCCAGCATGTTAATTATGCACGCCCATATGGGCGTGCTATAGAGCAGCGATTGTGCTTGTGCTACAAGGGGGCGACAAAGGCGATATGACGCGATTTTCGTCATATCGGCTTTACTGCCCCCTTGCAGCACAAGCACAATCGCTGCTCTATAGCACGCCCATATGGGTAGCATAATTAACACGCCGGTGGCGGGGAGAAGCACAAAAGACTGCTTTTTGCAGCTTCACATATAATGAGAAGCTGCAGATTCCACAGGTAAAAAAAGAACTTTTATAAACTTTAAAATTGCGCTTTATGGACAGAAAGGGATGGATAGAAATGGATTACAATGGTGCAGGGACAGGTTAAAAGAGCCTGGGGGCTCATTTTTTGAGGTTAGGTTCCCTTTAAGGAAAATAACTGCAGATGCAGTGCATGTGCAAATTGAGGTCTTGGACACCTCCTCCTCCTCCTCCCCATCCTTGGGCCCGCCGCCACATTGCCCCACACATGCCGTCGACTATCAGCAGTGACCCTGCGCCCCCTGATAAAATATATCTGAATTATAATACACACCCCATTTTCCCCCTAATTTTAATTGGGGAACATAAGAATATGATAGATGTTGTATGGTCGGCTTTATAGCACTGTAGGATATATACCGTATATACTCGTGTATAAGCCGACCCCCTACTTTGCCCCAAACCTGGGAAAACCTATTGACTCGTGTATAACCAGGTGGACCCCAGCACAGTATACAGCACCCCAGTGTAGTATACAGCACAGCCCATGGTAGTATACAGCAGCGCCCAGTGGTTATATACAGCAGCCGCCCCAGTGGTTAGTATACAGCAGCCGCCCCAGGGTAGTATACAGCACCGCCCAGTGGTTATATACAGCAGCCGCCCCATGTTAGTATACAGCAGCCGCCTCAGTGTAGTATACAGCAGCCGCCCCATGGTTAGTAACAGCAGCCGCCCCAGTGGTAGTATACAGCAGCGCCCCAGTGGTTAGTATACACAGCCGCCCAGTGTTAGTAACAGCAGCCGCCCAGTGGTAGTATACAGCAGCAGCCCAGTGTAGTATACAGCAGCAGCCCAGTGGTAGTATACAGCAGCAGCCCCAGTGTAGTTACAGCAGCAGCCCCTGGTAGTATACACGCACCCAGTGGTAGTATACACCAGCCCCATGGTAGTATAACGCACCCCGTGGTAGTATACACGCAGCCCCAGTGGTAGTATACAGCCCCCCCCCCCCATCAGTATACAGGCCCCCCTTGCAGCACAAACCTGTAAAGGAAGAGATTAGTATATTTATCACTGTCCCCGCTGCCGTCATCACCTCCTCCGTCTTCATGCAGCGTCTTCCGACTTCCTCTGGCGCGCAGACAATGACGTCATTGCCTGCACCGACCGGAGGAAGCCGGAAGAAGCCGGATGAAGACGGAGGAGCGCGATGACGGCGGCGGGACAGTGATAAGTATACTAATCTCTTCCTTTACAGGTTTGTGCTGCAAGGGGGGGCCTGTATACTGTATGACACTGTATACAGTATACAGTGACTCGCGTATAAGCCGAGGGGGGGACTTTTCAGCCCAATTTTTGGGCTGAAAAACTCGGCTTATACGCGAGTATATACGGTATTGTATTTGCTCTCTAATCACATGCTGGAGTCCAGCATCCTTGAGGTGAGAAATGTAAATGAACCCAAGTGGCATCAGCCATGATGCTGGAAATTGTCTCCAGTATGCTGTATACATAGTGCACAAGGTGAAACAACACAGAGAAACAATGAAACACAATACAAGAAAATAAAGACACAGGAGCACATTGATTATATTCAAATGTAATGAACTCCGCAAAATATACAGCAGTTACAAACACACATCTGGAGTCTCCAAAAGTGAGAAAAACTGGTATAAAGTAAGACACTTTTCATGTGATTGGGTCATTATCAAAACAATAATTCTCTGGTAAAGGATAAAGATAAGACTCCACATTAACAAATAATAAATGACAAATATACAATGTGAATTCAACATCAGTGAGGACCTTTCATCAAATTTTTCATGTTGAACTGGTCATACGATGCAGAGCAGAAGAACATGTTTTTGTTTTTTTCTTCTTAATTTAGCTCCTCCATTTCAGAGATATTAACAAGCAAAGTATTTGACACCTAATAAAGATTTTTGTTAAGTTCAAAGAGGACAGTATCAGAGAATCTTCACTGGGGCGTGTACTTTTACCCTCATATATGTCGTTGTCCAATCATAATCAGACAGCAACACAGAGGAGAAAGAAACTCTTTAAAACCAGCTAGTCATGTGTGAGTTGCAATGACAGCAAGGCTGATCTCACTACAGAGCACAATGGGTATAATCACGACTACGGACACCATTAAGCTTTCATCTCCTGGGACTCCTTATGATGGAGGGGGCAGTACAGTTGAACTGGCAGCATCATGAGGGGAGAGGTGATAGAAGGGTTTGCAATGTGACACTGCTAAACTCAGCAGTATGGCTTTTGAAAGAGAAGGATTACCATGAGATGAAAGCTCAATGAGTCAGCAGTCACTTATATGTGTTATGCTCACAGAAACTTGTACACACTCTGCAGTGAGATCAGGCTGTCTCATTATATGCCTTAGGACTTGTGCAGACGATTATCTTTTTGGTCCGAGTGCTATGGTATCAGTCAAAAATTTGGATTGCACAGAGACTAAGGGTGGCTACACACTTGCGTTCGCCTGCGCATTGCGGTGGGCGAACGTAAGCTGAGCGCATACACCGCGCGTCCCTATGTTTAACATAGTTGCGTTCATGGTGCGGACGAGAATGTATGATTTGTACGCAAGCATCCACATGCGTACAAATCACACATGGGGAGCAATGAGTATGCACGGCCATCCGCACCTGAGCGCATACACTGTGCGTCCCCATGTTAAACATAGGGATGTGCAATGTATGCGCTCGGCTTGCTTTCGCCCTCCGCAATGCGCAGCACAGGGTAACACAAGTATGAAGCCACCCTTAGTCTGTAATATAAAGCAGAAATTTGTTGTAGTTACTCTGAATACTATTATCCTGAAGCGTATTAATAAAAATGTACCCATTGGAACGCATCTTGTCCTGTCTATAAGCACCACAGACCTTTACTGATATTATCTTCTACACATTGGTTGATGGGTCCTTGGATGGAGCACCCACTACATCAAAAGCAGGCTGCAGACCAGACTGTATGAAGATCAGACTTGATCCCCTAGTAGATCGATACGCCACAATTCAAGATCATCACAAGGTGAGGAGCACCGCTAATAAACCTCATTTTAACAAATGATCCTCTACACTTACATATTGTGCCCCCTCTCTGGTTTCCCCTCTAGACCCCATACGGGGGTTACACCATACAGGCATCAATGTTATCCAGTGAGGCAGTGCACATGTCTGACTTTTGCAGCAGGCATGATTTGCATCTGAGAATTGGATGGGACTTGACCATTCAATTCTATGGGGTATTTAAAAAAAAAAAAAAAAAAAAAAAAAAAAATCGCACTGCACTCTGATGACATCCAAATGCGACCCAAATTGTTTACGGACTGACAATAGAGAACTTATATTAAGTTTTGTTCTTTTCCACTTCCTAAAAACAAAATAGATTCCACTGTGGTTAAACTGTGATCGGATGTAGCACAATTGGACTGTTTTTCTCAGATGGGAGAAAAATACAGTCATGTGGAACCTAAAGTTACCTACAGAGATATCTGTGCAGACATTGCTTGCAACGCACTGGTTGCAGTGAAATCATGGACACATTGTTCCATTTTGTTGCCGTGACAAAATGGAACAATGTGTCCATGATTTCACTGAAACCAGTGAGTTGCAGCAAGTGCAATATTGTGTGTACGGTACTACAGTGATATCCTGTTTTTATCCCTTTATCCTGAGTGTTGTTGTCTAGTTGTTATTGGGAAACACAACATAGATGAAAGAAGTACACATACCTCCAGAAAAACTCTCTGATAATGGTCAATATGGCTGATGCAGTCAGACATAGGTTTGTCAGTGGGGAAAAAACTCTTTTTAATGTGACTATCTCAAATTGTTGTTAGGGTACTGTTAATGCAGATATCGCTGGGAGATCTCTAAAGTCTCGGGAGCGCGCACTCGCTGAGGACATCTGTTGGACATTAGCTGGGGAGTTGTCACACGCATAGATATCGTGCACGACACCCCTGTGATGTTGTGAGCAGAGATCGTTCGCACACCCAAGCGATCGGTCCCTGTTCATTGTGGTCAATGGACGAAACCTTTATCCACATCGTTATACGGTCCTAACGATGTCGTTTGAGCGATGCCAAACTTGTGACGTTTCAGCGCTATCTCTCATGATATCTCTGCATTAACGGTACCCTTACACACATTCACTCATATGGCTTAGGCCACTTCACACCATGTTTTTTGCCCTGTTAGGCTGTGTCCGGTGCTTTGTAGGAGGCACTGGACACAGCCTGACAGCTCCGAACAAATAGAACCAGAGTTAATATGCCCTCCGGTCCTGTTTCAGCTGGATTCTGCAGAGTGCAACTGAGGAAGCTGTCCCCTGCTGAAATGGTGCTGAATCTCTTCACAGGGGACAGCAACCTGGTGCTGAAGTTCAGCATAGCTCACGCTGAACTGCAGCAGCTGGCGTCTGGCTCCCGGATCAGGGGCAATCCGGCACCATAGACTCCCATGTTAGGGAGAGCCGGATCACCCCGAATCTGGGAGGCATCCGATTTTGAGTCGTTTTGGACCTGGACACAAAAACAAAGCTGTTAGTTCCGATTTTGTGTCCGGGGCTAAATAAAAAACGAACGCTGCCGGATCATCCCGGACAGCTCAAAACCGGATGGCAAAACATTACCATCCAGTGCAATCCGGCCCCATAGGAATACTATGGGGCCAAAACCGGATCCGTGACGTCCGGTTCCTGAAAATCATGGTGTGAAGGGGGCCTTACTATATTATCAGACACTGCACATAACATTTATGCATGTGAAATATTATTCATTCATCGAGTATTTATTACAGAATCTGTACCAGATAATTGTAGGGTACTTTCACATTTGTGTTTAGTTTCAGTTCAGGAAGTTCAGACAAACCTGAACTTTTGAAATTCAGGTTTTTTTTTTTCACTTTCACATCCCGCATTTTTTCAAATCCAGCAGAATTTCAATTTTCTGAAAAAAAACTGATGCGTCACACTTGCGAAAAGATTGCATTCTGGCTAACGCATTTTGTATTGGACTTCCAGACACTGCGGCACTTGCATCTTCAAATCTGGCACCAGATAAATACCGCTGCTAAATGCAGTTTTAAGACAAGCCAGATCCAGATGAAAACGCAAGTGTCGGATCACGTCTGGAACTCCTATACAAAGGCATTAGACAGAACGCAATCGTGCCGCAAGTGTGACACATCCGTTTTTTTTTTTTTTTTGAAAAAAGGTGGAATTCTGCCGGTTATGAAAAAACGCAGATGTGAAAGTATCATAACAAAAAAACTACAGTGTTAGAGAGCAGTATATCAACAATCACAATCTAATCACTGCGGGAACATTTTACAGTAAATTAAAATCAAAATGTCACAGATTTTCACAGCAGTTTTTACTCATTACTATGGAAAGAGTGAAATCCGCTGCCATATACTGTCCCAAACTATCATATAACACATGCAGATTTCTGTGATTTTTCGTGTGGATTTTCATGCAGATTTACTTCAGAAAAATCTACTCAATGTGCACATTTACTTTTCTAAAACAGGTTTCAAAAAGTTTGTTTAGTAGCCGGGGAATTAATAAAAATTATGGCTAAAATACATGGTCACATTATCCACAAAAACAAAAGATGCACATTGGAATCGGTCCCCAAATTTTCAATATTGTCTCTATTATACAGACAGAGGTCCCAAACTCCAAGCCTCAAGTACCGCCAACAGTGCAGGTTTTCAGGGTTTCCTTAGTATTGCACAGGTGTTAATGTGATCACCTGCCCAGGTGATGATTCCAACTCCTGTGCAATACTAAGGAAACCCTGAAAACCTGCACTGTTGGCGGCCCTTGAGACCTGGAGTTGGGGACCCCTGATACAGCAGTACAAAAAGTATTCATCAGGTACTTAAGAGCAGATCACCCACTCATGTGATATAGTCATAGGGGCAGCCAGTCATGTAAGGATCATTACCTGTAGTTCTGCCTTCTTATTAAGCACAATAATAGAATGATCCAGCAGTCTCTAATAGAAATCTTAGGTCATGATGATGATGTCTTTAAGTTTCTGCTGCACCCTAATATCTCTATAGAACCATTACGAATATCTATTGCAGCATGAAGAGGCTCAGTGAAGGTGGCAGTGAAGGTGTGTAAGTGTCTGATGGGGTCACACAACTCATAAAAGGACAGCTGCCCGCCTCATAATCCAGACAGATCCTGACTTTATCACTGGAGACCTTGTCAGGTAACCAGATCTCCTCATTTCATGTATCACTGAATACTTATTATTAAATCTCCATAAACTCCAGGACTTGTTGTTATTTCCAATCAGTGACTGACGTTTCCTCCTGTCTATACTGGGATAACACATTCCCACACTCCACACCTCTGATTTACCGATCTCCACATCCCAGTTATGTTGTCCTGAGGTAAATCCTCTCCTGCTCATCACCTGATTATACGGGAATCTCGCTGCGGTTTCTGGACGGTTCTGCTTTTCTTGTGTCCAGGTTGCAGTTTTCAGGTCATTTGATATAAGAACATTATTAGCAGCCGTGTTTACATCCAGTAATATGTTCACATAGATCCCGCTCCTTATACTTGTTATTACCTCAGATAATGTGTGTAAAGTGTGTGAGATCACAGCTACACCCAGGTCATCTCCATCATGGAGCTGTTCATCATGTCCCCCTGTGTCCTCATCACCTCCCTCCTTCTTAGGATCACACAAGTCACCGGTGTCTGGTTCCTGTAAGACAGTCAGTGGATCAGTCATGTTACACATCTCCTCAATGTGCCTTATACTCCTGGACAGCTCGTCCTTCTTTATTTCCAGCTGATGGATCAGAGCAGACAGTGACATTGATTCTTCCTTCTCCTGCCTGGAGATCTCACTCAGGACCTTCTTCTCCAGGTCGTCCACCCGTCTCCTGATGTCTGTACACAGGGCAGCGACTCTCTCTGCTTCTTCAGCTGCTTTTTCTTTAGTTTTTCTCCTAAGCTCCTCCAGACCCTGGACTTTTTCCTCAGTCTCATTTCTCTTTGTGGTCATTGTCTGAAGAACATTCTTCAGTTTCTCCTTCTTCTTCTTATAGGCCTCATCCAGCATCTCTACCCGGTGTCCCCGATGTTCTCCGGCCAAACTGCAGGACACACAGATACAAACAGCATCCTTAGCGCAGTAATATTCCAGGATCTTCTTATGGACAGAACATTTCCTTTTCTCCAGAGAAGTGCTGGGATCAGATAAGACGTGTTCTGTTGATTTGCTGTGAGATCTCAGGTGTTTATCACACAGAGAAGCCTCACAGTGTAGACAGGATCTAACAGCAGGTACAGGAGAGTCCACACAGTAAGTGCAGAAGATCCCGTCTTTCATCTTTATAGGTTGAGTAATCCCGTCTTCCGTCTTTACCGGTTGAGTAATCCCGTCTTCCGTCTTTATTGGTGGAATAATCAGGAAATTCTTCTCCATGATGTTACACAGAGCTAAGCACCTCATCAGGGCCGGCCGCTGATGAAACCTTTTTCTGCATTCAGGACACGTATAAACTCCAGACTCGTCCTGTGTATTCAGCACACGTTCAATACATTCCCGGCAGAAGTTGTGTCCACATCTCACCATTACAGGATCTGTATAAGGGCTCAAACAGATGAGCAGAGCAGCTCACCTCTCAGATCAGCAGACGCCATGACTGTAGCTGAAAGGAAGAAGGAAGAGAGAAACAAAGCTACATTCCCCTCCCACTGAAAAGGGTGGGCTTATACTGTGTACACAGGGAGGGCTGAGGAGCAGAAGATCAGCTACTATTAACCTGTTAATGGACACTTGTGAAATCACAATTTATATTACTGTAAATTCCAGGTCTACATTGTGGTCACATATGAGGAGAGAGATTATTACTTACAGTTAAGGTTTATAAAGTTACTCTCAGGATTGATTGATCAGTAGAAAATAAGATAAATGCTAACATAAAAGAGCATTACTGCCTACAGGAAAATCACAGATATGATGCTGAGAATCTTACATATCTCATTTGTAATTGTCTCTTTTCAAAAATATTTGAGAAATTCTATTATGATTAAAATATTTCTAGTAGAGATGAGAAGAAGCAAAACCCGAATAGTAGATGGTAGAGTTCATCTGCGGCTCGTCTTTGGATTGGTCAGCTTGGAACGACGTCATCAATGACTGATTATAGGAAATCGACTGTATGTAATTCATTTCTGATGCAATTAGGACAAATGATCTTTTGTTTGAAGAAATATTGATTGTCCATGACGATCTTTCCAAATAAATTATGCCCAGCAATATTACTTTCATGCCCCAGTGTCACAGAACATGTATGGAACTACCAGGAATTTTCCCAGTGGGCCTGTGGTGGTGGGGGCAGGGGCTGATGCGCCCGCTTCTCCGCCCCAGGCTGGCATTAAATCATTATGTGGTGGTCGTACAGCGGGGAATCATATTATATGCAGGTCCAGAGTCCCCAGCCATGATCACTGCCAGCCCGCACACTCTGCACCCTCTCCTCCCCTCCTTTAAGCTACATTCACACAGAGCGTAATTTTCACGCTATTTAGCGCTGCACTCTCCCCCAAAGCGCACCTGCATCTGCGTCTGCCAGCAAAGTTCAGATGCGGCGCTATTTTCGGCAGCACTTTTATGGGAGAAAGCGCGCGAAAAAAGAAGGAACCTGTAAATTCTTTACGCAAGTGTGCGCGCGCTTTCTTCCATAGGCACCATTATAAATGCAGGAATTATGCATTGCTGGTCAGAAAATGCACAATTCCAGCACGTATAATGTTGTGCGCAGGAGGAGAAGCAGGATGTGATGTCACATGGGGGGGGGAGAAAGAATCCTGTGTTCCTCCCCCCGTGTGACATCTGTGACATGTTACTTTCGCTTAGCAGCGTATATGAAGCAGCTTCATGGCTCCTGTACATTCGCTGCTAAGCAAAATGAAAAGTAAAGAGCAGAAGAAAATTTAAAAAATCATCATATTCACCCCTCCGCAGACAAGTCCAATCAGCCGAAGCACCTGCCTGTAATCAGCTGATGCTGTCAACTCACAGCATTAGCTGATCGTTAAAGGCCCCGTCACACACTACAATGTCACAGCAATGTGGATCGCTGGGATATAGTTATCTGACCGCTGGTGAGCTGTCAAACAGGCAGACTCACCAGCGATTAGCGCCAGCGAGAACGCTGGTAACCAGGGTAAACAGCGGGTAAGGGTGCCTTCACACTGCTGTCAGGTCCGTCTGGGCCTGTCAGGGGTGACAGCCCTGGACCGGATTTTGGCCCCATAGTAGCCTATGGGGCCGGATGGCAGCTATCTGGACATGGTGGTACACTGTCTATGCACAGCACAGAGCTGAGGACATGGTGGTACACTGTGCACAGCACGGTGCTGGGGACATGGTGGTAAACTGTGCACAGCACAGAGCTGGGGACATGGTGGTACACTGTGCACAGCACAGAGCTGGGGACATGGTGGTACACTGTCTGTGCACAGCACGGAGCTGAGGACATGGTGGTACGCTGTCTGTGCACAGCACAGAGCTGGGGACATGGTGGTACACTGTGCACAGCACAGACATGAGGACATGGGGGAACACTGCAGAGCACGGAGCTGAGGACATGATGGTACGCTGTCTGTGCATAGCACGGAGCTGAGGACATGGGTACACTGTCTGTGCATAGCATGGACGAGGACATGGATGCGGTACACTGTCTCCGCAGCCTTAAAATCGGTCCGTTTCCCATCCAGGAGAGTCGGACGAGTGACATCTGTTTTATGCTCTGTTTGGCAACTGCCGTACTAGTGTCCGACATTTCTCTCAGATTCTCAGATCACATCCGAGTGATGTCTGTGTGCAATCTTTTTCCTCAGCAGCTACCGTGTTTCCCCAAAAATAAGACACCGTCTTATATTAATTTTTGGTCCAAAAGTTGCACCATGTCTTATTTTCAGGGGTGGGGGGAGTGCCTGATATCAAGCATCATCCACTATCCCTCTGTAGCCCCCATCATACTCCACTATCCCTCTGTGTCCCCCATCATCCTCCACTATCCATCTGTAGCCCCCTCATCTTCCACTATCCCTCTGTAGCCCCCCATCATCCTCCACTATCCCTCTGTAGCCCCATCATCCTCCACTATCCTCTGTAGCCCCCATCATCCTCCACTATCTCTCTGTAGCCCCCCATCATTCTCCACTATCACTCTGTAGATCCCATCATCCGCCACTGTCCCTCTGTAGCCCCCATCATCCAACACTATCCCTCTGTAGACCCCATCATCCGCCACTGTCCATCTGTAGCCCCCCATCATCCTCCAACATCCCTCTGTATCCCCCTCATCCTCCAACATCCCTCTAGCCACACACAGTCAAACACACACACACAGCCACACACAGAGTCAGACACATCACTGGAGCCTGCCGGAGCTTACCCGCCGCCACCACTTGATGTCACCCGGTGTGTACGTAGACGGGCGCCGTAGATGTACGAAGGTAAGCCATCAGCCAATCAGGCGGCTGCTGGTATCTGATTGTCCCCGGCATTACCATACATCTATGTTGAGCGGCGCAGATGACCTCTGTACAGGAGATGTACGGTAATGCCGCGGCCAATCAGACGCCAGCAACCGCCTGATTGGCTGATGGCTTACCATCGTACATCTGCGGCGCCCGGCTATGTACACACACCGGGTGACATCAAGCGGCGGCAAGCTCCGGAGGAACAATGGCAGCGGCAAAGACAGCTGAGTAGGTGAGTATGAATTTTTTTTTTTGCCTGCCTGCCACGTCCTATTTTCCATAATTGCCGCCTGCGCACAGATCACAAATGGCAGTGAATGGGTGCGCACGGTCTTGCGCTGTCAAGCACAGCACCGTGTGCTCCCATTATAAAGATAGGGGCTTGCCGTGCTGCGCTCACATTGCGGATCCCCTCCGCAGAATGCTGCGGAGGGGTCCGCAAATGTGAAGGCAGCCTGTCACACAGGCATGTTTCCTCTGTGCTCTGTGTCGGCAAGGTGACGGTCCCTCTTTTCCATCAGGCCCAAGAGGTGGTGAGTGGCGGGGACAGACTCAGAGGAGTCTGGAGATCAGCTGCCTGGGAGCAGGAAGACTGAGCATACGCCGACCGGCAGAATCTGTGACTCAGCTCCTCAACGGCCATGAGGTAGGCGGGCCGCATGTGCCTCCTTCAGCACCGCAGTCTTTTAGCAACGTCCTCCGCACGTTAGACATCACGTCATGACGTATGGTGTGGAAGGAAGAAGGGACAGTGTCAATGGTGCAGAGCGCGGTGGTGGATTATAATGAGGCAACTCACCCTGGGTTGGTGGGCACCCCCACAGCATTGGGCCTGGGGCTACCGCCCAGATTGACCTCATTATAATCCGCCACAGAGTGCTGTATATCCAGTGCTAGAATCTCCAGTATACCCAGTGCTGTAGTCACCTGTATACCCAGTGCTGAGGCTGTATATACCCAGGGCTGTAGTCACTTTTATATACTTAGTGCTGAGGCTGTATATACCCAGTACTGTAGTCACTTTTATATACCCAGTGCTGAGGCTGTATATACCCAGTGCTGAGGCTGTATATAAACAGTGCTGAGGCTGTATATAAACAGTGCTGAGGCTGTATATAAACAGTGCTGAGGCTGTATATACCCAGGGCTGAGGCTGTATTTACCCAGTGCTGAGGCTGTATATACCCTGTGCTGTAGTCACTTTTATATACCCAGTGCTGAGGCTGTATATACCCAGTGCTGAGGCTGTATATAAACAGTGCTGAGGCTGTATATACCCAGGGCTGAGGCTGTATTTACCCAGTGCTGAGGCTGTATATACCCTGTGCTGTAGTCACTTTTATATACCCAGTGCTGAGGCTGTATATACCCTGTGCTGTAGTCACTTTTATATACCCAGTGCTGAGGCTGGATATACCCTGTGCTGTAGTCACTTTTATATACCCAGGGCTGAGGCTGTATATACCCAGTGCTGAGGATGTATATACCCAGTGCTGAGGCTGTGTATACCCAGTGCTGGGGCTGTATAACCCAGTGCTGAGGCTGTATATACCCAGTGCTGTAGTCACTTTTATATACCCAGTGCTGAGGCTGTGTATACCCTGTGCTGTAGTCACTTTTATATACCCAGTGCTGAGGCTGGATATACCCTGTGCTGTAGTCACTTTTATATACCCAGGGTTGAGGCTGGATATACCCAGTGCTGGGGCTGTATATACCCAGTGCTGAGGCTGTGTATACCCAGTGCTGAGGCTGTATATACCCAGTGCTGAGGCTGTATATACCCTGTGCTGAGGCTGTATATACCCAGTGCTGAGGCTGTATATACCCAGGGCTGTAGTCACTTTTATATACCCAGTGCTGAGGCTGTATATACCCAGTGCTGAGGCTGTATGTACCCAGTGCTGTAGTCACTTTTATATACCCAGTGCTGAGGCTGTATATACCCAGTGCTGAGGCTGTATATACCCAGTGCTGAGGCTGTATATACCCTGTGCTGAGGCTGTATATACCCAGTGCTGAGGCTGTATATACCCTGTGCTGAGGCTGTATATACCCAGTGCTGAGGCTGTGTATACCCAGGGCTGAGGCTGTATATACCCAGTGCTGAGGCTGTGTATACCCAGTGCTGGGGCTGTATATACCCAGTGCTGGGGCTGTATATACCCAGTGCTGAGGCTGTATATACCCAGTGCTGAGGCTGTATATACCCAGCTCTATCTCAGTCTCCTCAGTAGTGATCAGGCTGACCCCCCCCGGACCTCATCCTTACCGTGGCCGGGGAGCAGTACATTCCCAGCACCAGCAGGGGGCGCTGTTGCCGTCGCTCAGGAGGATGCGATGCTTCTCTGCAGTTATCTCCATACTGAGCGGGGGCGGACCAGGCACCAGGTAGCCTCCATTGCTCCATCTTCAGTCACAGAGGCCACAATAGGCGCAGATTAGCGCCACATACGCTATGTGCGGGGTTTATACAGGGCTCCGGGTGTTCCCCGCGCAGGTGGCGGCTCCGTCTCCACAGGCGTCAGTGACGCATCATCTGAGGTAAAATGGCGGGAGCGCGCACCTCACATCGGCGCAGTCACCTGTCAACCAATAGGAAGCCTGTTGCCGGCAGACACCTGCGCGAGGTGAGGTAGAGAAGCAGCTGATTGGATCTGCGGTGTAACCTGTTAGCCAATAGGAAGCCTGTTACTGGCAGACGCCTGAAGTAGAGTGGCAGCTGATTGGTTGTTTTTTTGGCGGGCTGCACGGACCTGTGTGAGGAGGAGGAGTGTACACCATGAGGTGACCGGAGTGTGACTGCGAGGTCCCAGGTATTGTCAGCCATGCCGCCTCTCTACTGGGCACATATAGGGGCAGGGTGAGGGCACACACAGGGGGTTATTTATATTAGTATGGGGAACAAAAGGCGTCAATATTCTTGTTTAGGAATAACTGTGAGGTATTAACCCCTTCACCCCTGGCGATTTACCGTTTTTCATCCTCTTCTTCCAAGAGCCATAACTTTATTTTTCCGTCGGTATAGACACAAGGACTTGTTTTTTACCTGTTGTGTTGAAGTTTTGAATGACATCATTTATTTTACCATATAGTGTACAGTGAAATGCAGAAAAAAATTAAGTGTGATATTGCAAAAAAAAGTGCAATTACACGTTTTGTTTTTTGTTAAAGGGAACCAACCACCTAAAAATCGCTTTTCTAAGCTATAAATATCTGTCCCTAAAATTACTATTCTAACCATCCCTGACTGACTAAATCTAACTAGAGGCACACTAGATCACTTTTTATACTTACTAAATTCTTGTCGGATGGGCGTTCCTCCAGGCTCCTTGTCAGTGAGGCGGGTCTCCTCGCTGGTTTCCATCTTCTTCCCAGGATTCAAATTACCCGCCCATTGCGTCCTCGAAATGAGCGGGTCACGTGCTGCAGGCCCCGCGTCACTTCCACCCCCGCGTCACTGGTACACCCAGGCCGGCTTCCGAGCATTGCGCAGATGGCATGCTGAAGCCGGCCTGGGAGCGTCATAGACCCAGAGGCGGGCGGAAGTGACGCGGGGCCTGCAGCACGTGACCCGCTCATTGCGAGGACGCGATGGGCGGGTAATTTGAATGGCCCAGTGGTTAGCAGTGTATGGTGGCTCAGTGGTTAGCACTGTATGGCGGCTCAGTGGTTAGCACTGTATATGGTGGCTCAGTGTTAGCACTGTATATGGTGGCTCAGTGGTTAGCACTGTATATGGTGGCTCAGTGGTTAGCACTGTATGGTGGCTCAGTGGTTTGCACTGTATGGTGGCTCAGTGGTTTGCACTGTATGGTGGCTCAGTGGTTAGTACTGTATATGGTGACTCAATGGTTAGCACTGTATATGGTGGCTCAGTAGTTAGTACTGTATATGTTGGCTCAGTGGTTAGCACTGTATATGGTGGCTCAGTGGTTAGCACTGTATATGGTGGCTAAGTGGTTAGCACTATATGGTGGCTCAGTGGTTAGCCACTGAGCCACCATATAGTGCTAACCACTTAGCCACCATATACAATGCTAGCACCGTATATGGTGGCACAGTGGTTAGGTGGCTCATTCGTTGGCACGCAATGATGGCCCAGTGGTTAGGACAGTATGGTGGCTCAGTGGTTAGCATTGTACGGTGGCTCAGTGGTTAGCACTGTATGGAGGCTCAGTGGTTAGCATTGTATATGGTGGCTCAGTGTTAGCACTGTATATGGTGGCTCAGGGGTTAGCACTATATGGTGGCTCAGTGGTTAGCACTGTATGACGGTTCAGTGGTTTGCACTGTATGGTGGTTCAGTGATTAGTACTGTATATGGTGGCTCAATGGTTAGCACTGTATATGGTGGCTCAGTGGTTAGCACTGTGTATGGTGGCTGAGTGGTTAGCACTGTATATGGTGGCTCAGTGGTTACCACTGTATGGTGGCTCAGTGGTTAGCACTGTATATGCTGGTTCAGTGGTTAGCAATGTATATGGTGGCTCAGTGGTTACCACTGTATATGGTGGCTCAGTGGTTAGCATGGAATGATGGACCAGTGGTTAGCACTGTATGGTGGCTCAGTGGTTAGCACTGTATGGGGTGCTCAATGGTTAGCACTGTATATGGTGGCTCGGTGTTAGCACGCACTGTATATGGTGGCTCAGTGGTTAGCACTGTATATGGTGGCTCAGTGGTTAGGTGGCTCAGTGGTTAGCACAGAATGATGGCCCAGTGTTTAGCACTGTATAGTGGCTCAGTGGTTAGCACTGTATATGCTGGCTCAGTGGTTAGCACAGAATGATGGCCCAGTGGTTAGCACTGTATAGTGGCTCAGTGGTTAGCACTGTATATGTTGGCTCAGTGGTTAGCACTGTATATGGTGGCTCAGTGGTTAGCATTGTATTTGGTGGCTCAGTGTTAGCACTGTATATGGTGGCTCAGTGGTTAGCACTATATGGTGGCTCAGTGGTTAGCACTGTATGGTGGTTCAGTGGTTAGCACTGTATATGGTTTCTCAGTGGTTAGCACTCCATGGTGGCTCAGTGGTTAGCACTGTATGATGGCTCAGTGGTTAGCACTGTATAATGGGTCAGTGGTTAGCACTGTATGGTGGCTCAGTGGTTAGCATTGTATACGGTGGATCAGTGTTAACACTGTATGGTGGCTCAGTGGTTAGTACTGTATATGGTGGCTCAATGGTTAGCACTGTATATGATGGCTCAGTGGTTAGCACTGTATATGGTGGCTCAGTGGTTAGGTGGCTCAATGGTTAGCATGGAATTGTGGCTCAGTGGTTAGCACTGTATGGTAGCTCAGTGGGTAGCACTCTATATGGTGGCTCACTGGTTAGCATTGTATGGTGGCTCAGGGGTTAGCACTGTATGGTGGCTCAGTGGTTAGCACTGTATATGGTGGCTCAGTGGTTAGCATTGTATACGGTGGCTCAGTGGTTAGCACTGTAAGCTGGCTCAGTGGTTAGTACTGTATATGGTGGCTCAATGGTTAGCACTGTCTATGGTGGCTCAGTGGTTAGCACTGTATATGGTGGCTCAGTGGTTAGGTGGCTCAGTGGTTAGCATGGAATGGTGGCCCAGTGGTTAGCACTGTATACGGTGGCTCAGTGGTTAGCACTGTATGGTAGACCAGTGGTTAGCACTGTATATGGTGGCTCACTGGTTAGCATTGTATGGTAGCTCAGTGGTTAGCACTGTATATGGTGGCTTACTGGTTAGCATTGTATGGTGGCTCAGTGGTTGGCACTGCATGGTGGCTCAGTGGTTAGCACTATATGGTGGCTCAGTGGTTAGCACTGTATTGTCTCTCAGTGGTTAGCATTGTATACGGTGGCTAAGTGGTTAGCACTGTATATGGTGGCTCAGTGGTTACCACTGTATATGGTGGCTCAGTGGTTAGGTGGCTCAGTGGTTAGCACGGAATGATGGACCAGTAGTTAGCACTGTATAGTGCTCAGTGGTTAGCACTGTATGGTGGCTCAATGGTTAGCATTGTATATGGTGGCTCAGTGTTAGCACTGTATATGGTGGCTCAGTGGTTAGGTGGCTCAGTGGTTAGCACAGAATGATGGCCCAGTGTTTAGCACTGTATAGTGGCTCAGTGGTTAGCACAGAATGATGACCCAGTGTTTAGCTCTGTATATGGTGGCTCAGTGGTTAGCACAGAATGATGGCCCAGTGGTTAGCACTGTATAGTGGCTCAGTGGTTAGCACTGTCTATGTTGGCTCAATGGTTAGCATTGTATATGGTGGCTCAGTGTTAGCACTGTATATGGTGGCTCAGTGGTTAGCACAGAATGATGGCCCAGTGTTTAACACTGTATAGTGGCTCAGTGGTTAGCACTGTATATGTTGGCTCAGTGGTTAGCACTGTATATGGTGGCTCAGTGGTTAGCACTGGATATGGTGGCTCAGTGGTTAGAACTGGATATGGTTTCTCAGTGGTTAGCACTCCATGGTGTCTCAGTGGTTAGCACTGTATATGGTGGCTCAGTGATTAGCACTGTATACGGTGGATCAGTGTTAACACTGTATGGTGGCTCAGTGGTTAGTACTGTATATGGTGGCTCAATGGTTAGCACTGTATATGATGGCTCAGTGGTTAGCACTGTATATGGTGGCTCAGTGGTTAGCATTGTTTACGGTGGCCCAGTAGTTAAAACTATACGGTGGCTCAATGGTTAGCACTGTATGATGACTCAGTGGTTAGCACTGTATGCTGGCTCAGTGGTTAGCACTGTATGGTGGCTCAGTGGTTAGCACTGTATATTGTGGCTCAGTGGTTAGCATTGTATACGGTGGCTCAGTAGTTAAAACTATACGGTGGCTCAGTGGTTAGCACTGTATGCTGGCTGAGTGGTTAGCACTAGAGATGAACGAGTACTAAAATGCTCATGTGCTCGAAGCTTGGGCCGTGCATCCCAAGATACTCGTGTACTCGGCCCGAGCACCGAGCCCAATGTTATTCTATGGGAGACCCGAGTATTTTTCTGGCATGGAAAAATCCTAAAAATGTCACAAATGTATCAGAACAATGCTAAAATAACATGGGAACAGCATGGGGAAGACCCCTGTAAGCATTTCAGACCCCAAGGTCACTGCTGTGAACAATGTTGTCAGACTATTACACCACTTTTACGGACTGTCAAGAAAATGTTACAAAATGAAACCAAAATGGATTTTCATGGATAAAATATTAAGGGCTCATACCCACTTGTTAGACAGAGTTGATGTATGTTAGTTTTTTGGATTATATGAAAGATTTTTTTTCCAAAAAATTGTGTGGCACTCACATGCCCCTGGGAAGAGACGTAATTGAAGGCCTCTTTAAATAATGTGCCCATTATAAGGAAGTGGGTCTTTTGTAGGATTGCCCTAGGCAGGGAAGCCAAAAACTGTGTGGCACTCCCATGCCCCTGGGAAGAGACGTACACGAAGACCTCTTTAAATAATGTGCCCATTTTAAGCAAGTGGGTCTTTTGTAGTAATGCCCTAGGCAGGGCTGCTAAACATTGGGAGGCACCCCAATGCCTCTGGATAGAGGCGTGCATGAGGGTCTCTTTAAATAATGTGCCCATTTTAAGGAAGTGGGTCATTTGTAGTATTGTCCTAGGCAGGGCTGCCAAAAGTTAGGAGGTACTCTGATGCCCCTAGATGGAGGCGTGCTTGAGGGCCTCTTTAAATAATGTGATCCTTTTTAAGGAAGTGGGTTTTTTGTAGTATTGCCCTAGGCAGGGCTGCTAAACATTGGGAGGCTCCACAATGCTCCTGGGAAGAGACGTACATGAAGGCCTCTTTAAATAATGTGCCCATTTTAAGCAAGTGGGTCTTTTGTAGTATTGCCCTAGGCAGGGCTGCTAAACATTGGGGGGCACCCCAATGCCCCTGGATAGAGGCATGCATGAGGGCCTCTTTAAATAATGTGCCCATTTTAATGTACTGGGTCTTTTGTAGTAATGCCCTAGGCAGGGCTGCTAAACATTGGGAGGCACCCCAATGCCCCTGGATAGAGGCGTGCATGAGGGCCTCTTTAAATAATGTGCCCATTATAAGGAAGTGGGTCTTTTGTAGTATTGCCCTAGGCAGGGCTGCCAAAAGTTGGAGGCACTTCAATGCCCCTGGATAGAGGCGTGCATGAGGGCCTCTTTACATAATGTGCCCATTTTAAGGAAGTGGGTCATTTGTAGTATTGTCCTAGGCAGGGCTGCCAAAAGTTGGGAGGCACTTTGATGCCCCTGGATGGAGGCGTGCATGAGGGCCTCTTTAAATAATGTGCCCATTTTAAGGAAGTGGGTCTTTTGTAGTAATGCCCTAGGCAGGGCTGCTAAACATTGGGAGGCACCCCAATGCCCCTGGATAGAGGCGTGCATGAGGGCCTCTTTAAATAATGTGCCCATTTTAAGCAAGTGAGTCTTTTGTAGTATTGCCCTAGGCAGGGAAGCCAAAAATTGTGTCGCACTCTGATGCCCCTGGATAGAGGCGTGCATGAGAGCCTCTTTAAATAATGTGCCCATTTTAAGGAAGTGGGTCTTTTGTAGGATTGCCCTAGGAAGGGCTGCCAAAAATTGGGAGGCATTGCGATGCTCCTGGGAAGAAACATGGAGGAGAGCCTTTAAAAATTGTTCCCATTACAAAGGAGCGGGTCTCCTGTACTTGTAATGCCCATTCTGTAAGCATGGACTAAAACATTTACCCCTGGGGGGTATACATGAAACTAATGCCTAAGTTTTGAACGGTTAGGGTCATCATCATCATAAATATGATGTAAAAAATGATGGTTTTCTGGCATCATGAACCATGGTCACACTGATCATATGATGGTGGTGGATGAGGAGAAGGAGGAGCAGTACAGTAAGTAGCCAAAGACATGAAGTGTGTACCGATGTGTGGGTGTGCGGAGGTGCATGGCAATCTACCGGCACAAAATTAAAATTCCGCTATCATTTAGTGGTGGTGTGGTGAATTCAGGCCCAATCCAACCCTTGTTCATCTTGATCAGAGTCAGCCTGTCAGCATTTTCAGTTATAGGAAAGTACCACTCCGGGCCCTGATGACGGTGCCCGGAGTGGTACTGAAACGCGTAGGTGGAAATAAAGAAGGGTTTTTTTTATTTGAAGACATTTGACTGATTATTTCGAGCAGCGCGGACCATCTATACACCTTCCCTAGATCTGTGTATATTTTGAGTATTTTCAGTTGACAAGCGGGTGCGTTTATCTGTA
The DNA here is from genome assembly GCA_033576535.1 of Allobates femoralis. NCBI lineage: Eukaryota > Metazoa > Chordata > Amphibia > Anura > Aromobatidae > Allobates > Allobates femoralis. The sequence continues at coordinate 605,492,025 of JARQOC010000004.1, forward strand.
ATGATTCCACCTGCGGCACTAAAAACACGCTCTGACAAAACACTAGCGGCAGGGCAGGCCAGGACTTCCAAGACGTAGAGAGCCAATTCCTGCCACGAGTCCAGCTTGGATACTCAATAATTATAAGGCACAGAGGAGTCTAGGAGCACTTTAGTACGATCGGCAAGGTACTCCTTCAGCATCTTGGCAAACTTTGCAGTCCTTGTGACACTACCCCGCACCTCAGGGCCTGTTGTACAGGAGGTGCTGAGAAAAGTGTCCGAGATCTTTGAGAGTGTTCCCCTACCTCTGCTGGATTGTACTTGTGCCTCTCTCGGCACATCTGTGGATGGATACCTGGTCTTGGTATTCCCTTCATATATCTCTAAGCTTTAAAAGAGCTGGATATTGACTAAAAGGGCCACTTAACAGGTGGTTAGGTGTTCTCCGCAGAGCCACCCTTGACTAGGTCTTCCTGGAAGGATATCTGGCTAGTCTGTGTTGAGACTCCTAACGGGCTCACAGACTATTGCATATTCATAATTCCAGGAGGCAATGCGCCTAGAATTCACTGTGTTGAGCGCTTTAGCCAGCTGCCTGCAGTGTTTCTGGACTGTCTCCCTGAGATCAGTGAATACTTTGTGATGTTGGTTATAGGCCTTGCTTCCACTAGCCGAACCTACTCCACACTGATGAGGGGCAACACCCCGAAACAGCTGTCTGTGGATGGTACTGGTCTTGGTATTCCCTTTCATATCTCTAAGCTTGTAAAGAGCTGGATATTGACTAAAAGGGCACTACATGGTGGTTATGGTGTTCTCGCAAGGAGCCACCCTTGACTGGTCCTTCCTGAAGGTATCTGCTAGTCGTGTTGAGACTCCTAACCGAGGCTCCACAGACTTATTTGCATATTCATAATTCCCAGGAGGCAATGCGCCTAGGAATTCACTGTGTTGAGCGCTTTAGCCAGCTGCCTGCAGTGTTTTCTTGGACTGGTCTCCCTGAGATCAGTGAATACTTTGTGACACTCAATAATTATAAGGCACAGAGGAGTCTAGGAGCACTTTAGTACGATCGGCAAGGTACTCCTTCAGCATCTTGGCAAACTTTGCAGTCCTTGTGACACTACCCCGCACCTCAGGGCCTGTGGTACAGGAGGTGCTGAGAAAAGTGTCCGAGATCTTTGAGAGTGTTCCCCTACCTCTGCTGGATTGTACTTGTGCCTCTCTCGGCCGGACGCCTTGGTTGTCTACCGAATCGTGAAATCTGCCGCTAGCGTTTTCAGAAAGGAATTTTTTGACTAATTCCGCGACTATGGCCTTCTGGTACTGCAGCATTTTTGTAGACCTCTCCGCCTCGGGAATAAGAGAAATAAAGTTCTCCTTGTTGTGTGGGTCTAAAAGTGTCACCAACCAGTAATAAGTGTCCGCCAAGATGTTGATAACGCGAGGGTCACGAGACAGGCAGCGCAACATAAAGTCAGCCATGTGCGCCAGACTGTTAACAGGAAAGACTTCAGGGTCCTCACCAACAGCATTGCTGGCCTCATCCTCCTCCTCCTCTCCCCTGTCCTCTGGCCATCCACGCTCAACCGACGGTCTGACGGTTGTGCATGTATTACCGTCAATTCCGCATGAAAGTAGCTCTATTTCTTCATACTCCTCCTCGTCATAGTCCTCCAATGCACGTTGGGATGAGATGAGGCTGGGCTATATGTAATCACCCAGTACGGTTTCTTGCTGCAAGTCATCGTTCTCCATCTGCAATGCATCGTCTTTGATTTTGAGCAGAGAGCGTTTTAGAAGACAGAGAAGCGGGATGGTGACGCTAATGATGGCGTCATTGCCGCTCACCATCTTGGTGGAGTCCTCAAAGTTTTGGAGGATAGTACATATGTTGGACATCCATGTCGACTCCTGAGGTCTTATGTGTGGAGTGTGAACCGTATACCGACGGCCTAGTTGATGCTGGAACTCAACAACTGCCCTCTTCTGCTCACAAATCCTGACCAACATGTGCAGTGTGGAATTCCAATGCGTGGAGACATCACACAGCCGGTGTACTTTGACGAGCAGATCAGACAGCTCCGGGTAGGATTTAATAAACCGCTGAACCACGAGGTTGAGCACATGGGCCACGCATGGAAATGTGTCAGCTCGCCTCGCTTCAGAGCCGCCACAAGGTTCCAGCCAATTTCGCACACGACCATGCCTGGCGGTAGGTTCAACGGTGTGAGCCAGTGATCTGCCTGCTGTTTCAGAGCTGTCCACAACTCTTCAACGTTGTGGGGTTTGTCACCTACGCATATTAGCTTCAGCACAGCCTGTTGCCACTTAGCGGAGGCAGTGCTGCAGTGCTTCCAGTTTGGGACTGGTGTGGAGGAGGAGGGGGAGGCTGAGGAGCATGACATGCCAGAACTGTACACTGTGGGTGAAACCCTGACTGAGTTAGGGCCTGCAATCCTTGGTGTCGGAAGGACGTGTTCTGTCCCAAGCTCAGACTGGGTCCCGGCTTCCAGAATATTAACCCAGTGTGCCATCAGCTAGATTTACCGGCCCTGCCCACAAGCACTTGTCCACGTGTCCGTGGTTAGGTGGACTTTGCCTGAAACTGCGTTGTTAAGGGCACGTGCGATGTTTTGTGACACGTACTTAAGTAATGCGGGGACGGCACACCGGGAAAAATTGTGGCGGCTGGGGACTGAGTAGCGTGGGACAGCCGCCGCCATCAGGTTGCAGAATGCTTCAGTCTCCACCAGCCTAAAAGGCAACATTTCCAGCGCAAGCAGTCGCGAAATGTGTGCATTTAGAACTGTGGCATGTGGGGCATTGGCAGCGTATTTGTGCCTGCGTTCCAAAGATTGGTGTATGGATAACTGAATGCTGCGCTGGGACAAGGACGTGGCTGATGATGGTGCTATTTCTGCTTGTGCAACTACAGGTGAAGAACAGGAGGCATCTTCGACTGCAGTATGGACAGGGGATTGGCTTGCACGCACAACAGTGGAAGATGCAGTGGTATCACCCGCAGACAATGCCCCTGGACTCTGATGTACATCCCACAAAGTCGGGTGCTTTGTTGCCATGTGCCTGATTATGCTGGTGGTGGTCAGGCTGCTAGTTTTGCTACCCCTGCTGATGCTGGTTTGGCAGGTGTTGCCAATGGCCTTTTTTGAATTATCCGCAGACACCTTAAAAAACAGCCAGACTCAGGAAGACCTAACAGTTGTACTGGCAACTGCACTCGTATTGTTGTTCCGGGGATGGGTTGCCTGCCTTCTGCCTGCGGACACCACCCTGCTTCTTCCGGCCTGTTGTGATGCTACGCCTAACTCCCCCTGTGCACTTCTGTGGTCGCTCTGCATTTTCCTCCTGCCAGGTTGGGTCAGTTACTGGATCATCCACCACATCGTCTTCCACTTCCGCACCCTGGTCCTCCTCCTGACTTTCTGGCAATTGTGTCTCATCATCGTCCACCTCTTGTTGAGACACGTTCCCACCGTTGCCTTCGTGAGACCGTGGCTGCTCAAATATTTTGGTACATACGATCTCATGACCCACTTCAACTGCAGCTGGCGAGAGGCCAGAATCTACGAATGGATGAGTGAACAGCTCTTCAAAGTGTCCAAGTGTGGGATCAGTTATGTCCGGGGCCGGGCACTCGGCATGGTGGGAGGAAGGAGTATCAAGGTGTGGAATGTGCGGTCCAGTCTCACGGCTACTGACACTTGACCGTTTGGAAGACAGGGTATTTGTGGTGGTGTCAAACTGACTGGAAGCATTATCCGCTATCCAACTAACAACTTGTTGACACTGGTCTTGCTTTAATAGTGGTGTACTGCTGCGGTCCCCTAGAAATTGGGACAGGAAGGTCGAGCGAGATGATGTGGGCGTTTGTCGTGTGCCTGGCACAATTCGAGCTTGCACACGGCCTCTGCCTGCACCACCATCACGTCCAGTTCCTTGTCCCTTGCCACCGGCCTTGCGCATTTTCAATGTTTTTAGCACAACACTGAGATTAGAGATTAAGGCCCTGCAGGTGGACTGGTCAGACACAAACGCTGACGAGAATAGCGAGTCTTTTGGCGTATCCTAATTAACGCTACAACCTACTCCTGCCTATAGAGAGCTAAATGAATCCTTAAAAGCACTGTTTTGGGATGGATGAGATTTCCAGCCTGTACACCAGCCCCAGATGTGATGCAGGCTGGTATACTGGCACAACGAAGTTTGCTATATACCCTGCCTCCCTGTATACAGCTCTATTAGTCCCTCAGAAGGACTGTTGTGGTAATTAGACTGGCAGCCCTGCGCCTACACTAGCTGAAAGGCCACAAATCTGTCCCTCAATCAGCAGCAGCTCTCCCTACACTGACTGTGTGGAGCAGAGTTACGAGCACAGCGCGTTCAGGTCTTATAAAGACCTGATGACGTTGTGCGGCCAGCCATTCACTGTAATGCCACAACCAACATGGCTGTGGCATTACAGTGTCTGTCAGCCAATCCCTGCATGCGGGCTGGCTCTGTAAACAGCGCCAACATGCAGGGACGTGGACCCCGAGCATAACAAGAGTATTGCGAGATTACTCGGCACTCGCCGAGTATCGAGATATTTGTGCGAGTACCGAGTAGTGAGCATACTCGCTCATCCCTAGATAGCACTGTATGCTGGCTCAGTGGTTAGCACTGTACGGTGGCTCAGTGGTGAGCATTGTATGGTGGCTCTGATGGGAGTCAGGCACACGGGAAGCAGAAGGCACAGAGGAGGCAAGGGCACAGGGGAAGGAGAAGGCACAGGGGAGGGAGGCAGAGGCACAGGGGGGAGGCAGAGTCATAGGGAGATACAGCGCACACAGGGAGAGACAGCGCACACAGGGGCTGAGAGCACACAGAATGGAGAGAAAGGCACAAGTAAGACAGAGTGCACAGGGGAAGAGATAGCACAGAGAGGAGAGAGCGCACAAGGGGACACAGGCACAGAGACTGCCCTTGTGATGCAATAGCATCTGGCCTATTTCTAGTAATGCATAAAATCAGAAGCTGTAACTGTATAAAGAATTTGGAAAAACTGTGCTCGCTTCGGCAGCACATACACTAAAATTGGAACGATACAGAGAATATTAGCATGGCCCCTGCGCAAGGATGACACACAAATTCGTGAAGTGTTTCATATTTAAAAAAAAAAAAAAAAAAAAGAATGTGGAAAAACTTTAAATTCAAAAATTTAAAGATTAACTTCACGGTTATCTATGAGAAATTATATTGTTAAACATAAGATACTAATACATATTGCCCCAGTTACAAATGTTTTTTTCTAACATGAATTAATTCCATACATATAATTTATTTGATTCTTTGTTTGTAATCCCCCTTTGGACATATATATAGTGAATAGAGTATGTTTTGATATCGACTTCATGTTTCTAAATCCCTGCAAAGTGTGTCCGTTTTCCGGATCCGATGTTTTGTCGTATCCGTTGCTGTCCGATACCATTCACTCCTATTATGTATATTTTGCTGGAACTTTTGTTTTTTACTGTAAAATATTGGTTTTATGTACTATTCAACAAACCTTCCACGATTTGTTTTCATATATTGTATAAAATTCAACTTGTATATAATTTGTATATGATTCACATACCTTAGGAATAATATTTCTGTGTCAAGTCTTTCTTTAAAAGCATTTCAAATTATGAAACATGCAGGTACATTGGCACCTTACTATGGGGAATGTGGACATAGAATTAGTGCGTGGTATATATCATATAAAGAACAAACATGTGAATTAAGCACAATACTATGTCAGTCTGCCTGTGTAAAACCAGGAATGGTTAAGTTCCTTGTTTTAATGATGTATGTAATTGTTTTCAGCTGGGAGTGGGGTGTTACTTTTAATACATATGTATGAAGTTTTGTATTTGTAACTTGCTAATGATTAAGAACAAGGAATTGTTCGAAATGTGTCTAGTGACCTGCTAGTACGCTGAATGTACCGTATATACTCGTGTATAAGCCGACCCGTGTATAAGCCGACCCCCCTACTTTTGCCCCCAAAACCTGGGAAAATCTATTGACTCGTGTATAAGCCGAGGGTGGACCCTAGCACAAGTATACAGCCCCCAGCAGTGTGGTATACACCAGTCCCAGAGGTAGATACAGCAGCCCCAGTGGTAGTATACACGCAGCCCCAGTAGTATATACAGCCCCAGTGGTATATACAGCCCCAGTGGTAGTATAGACGCAGCCCTAGTAGTATATACAGCCCCAGTGGTAGTATATACAGCCCCAGTGGTAGTATACAGGGCCCCAGCAGTATATACAGCCCCAGTGGTATATACAGCCCCAGTGGTAGTATATAGCAGCCCTAGTAGTATATACAGCCCCAGTGGTAGTATATACAGCCCCAGTGGTAGTATACAGGGCCCCAGCAGTATATACAGCCCCAGTGGTATATACAGCCCCAGTGGTAGTATATAGCAGCCCTAGTAGTATATACAGCCCCAGTGGTAGTATACAGGGCCCCAGCAGTATATACAGCCCCAGTGGTATATACAGCCCCAGTGGTAGTATATAGCAGCCCTAGTAGTATATACAGCCCCAGTGGTAGTATATACAGCCCCAGTGGTAGTATACAGGGCCCCAGCAGTATATACAGCCCCAGTGGTTTATACAGCCCCAGTGGTAGTATACAGGGCCCCAGAGGTATATACAGCCCCAGTGGTAGTATACAGGGCCCCAGAGGTATATACAGCCCCAGTGGTAGTATATAGCAGCCCCAGTGGTAGTATATACAGCCCCAGTAGTAGTGTATAGCAGCCCCAGTGGTAGTATACAGTATCCCCAGTAATGCAGGGCCCCCCCAGCCTGACTCCGGTCACCTGTAAAGCAAACTATACTTATCACTGTCCCGCTGTACGCGCCCGCTCGCTGCTGACATCCGCGATCCTCCATCTTCATGCGTCTTCTTCCTGTTTCCTGTGCTCGTCGCAGGGAATGACGTCATTGCCAGCGACGAACACAGGAAACAGGAAGAAGACGCATGAAGATGGAGGATCGCGGATGTCAGCAGCGAGCGGGCGCGGACAGCGGGACAGTGATAAGTATAGTTTGCTTTACAGGTGACAGGAGTCAGGCTGGGGGGGCCCTGGAATACTGGGGATGCGGGGCTGCTGTATACCGATGTATACATCGGTATGTACCGATGTATACATCGGGTATACAGCACTGACTCGCGTATAAGCCGAGGGGGGTACTTTTCAGCCCAATTTTTGGGCTGAAAAACTCGGCTTATACGCGAGTATATACGGTATTTAATCTTTAATAAATAAAATACTGGAATAAAAATGCAGTTGCACTAGGGTTTCCCTTCTTGATACGGTCTTCCAGGCGGTTGCCAAGCCGCCACACCGATGCAGGAGTTCAGGAGGTAATTGACGGAGGAGCGGCTCTCCCATTTTCCCTTCCTAGACTCATACAGCTCAGTGTAGGTTGTGTCCTCCATGGTCCTGTGTGACCCTTCTCCAGGTCCCTGCACACCCGGGATATTTAATACCGAAAGAGCCAGGTTCAGCTCTTCCTCTAAGGGCCTTATAGCCTGGCTGGCTGGCATGAGGCCGACTGCAGGGGCATTGGGGACATTTGCCTTGTCCCGAAATGGGGCCCACAGTGGAGAGGGCATTGGAGGTCTTCCCAGACTATGAGAGGCCTAACAGGATGATGGAGCTGATGGTGGTGCTGGTTGCTGGATGTTGCTCCGGTTAAGTAAATGCTCAGCTGAGTTCTGCCATACCCCACAGCATGTTAAACACTGTTGGGGGTTTATTGGGAGGCAGACAAGCATCCAGGACAATTTGGATGGCAGCCCTTGCACACAGCCTCCGTGGGCTTGGTATCTCACACAAGTATCCGCAGAGGCTGCATGCAAAGGCTTCCTCCCCATCATCTGTCTCAGGCCTTGCAGGGTATGGAAAAATCCCCTGTCCACATTGCGCTGGAGGTTTTGGCCAGACAAATGCCTCTGATGCCTGGAGCGAGGTCCCCATGGTGAGGTGACGGGACACCTGGCATGGGGCAATTGTTCAGCGGGATGCAGTCCAAGGTCCCCTGGTGGCTGGGGCTGGTGTTCCTTCAGAGGACTGTGAGTCCTGGCCAGCACCACTAGTGGAAGGCTGTGGGAAGATGGCCTAAAACTGTTTTCAGCCGAGACTCCTCCTGCCACGCTTTGTGGCTCTGAATCCGAAGCTCAAGGGCGCCTCAAGTTGGAATGAGATCTATGTTTGATGAAAGACAATAATGACTACAGTGTTTGAAATTCAAAAGGACAAAATCTTGGGAATAATCCAATCAAAATAAACATACGTTCTCATGCGCATCATGACTCCAGGAAGGAAAGGCGGTCAAAATGGACGTAAACCCTCCTCCGTGGTGCATCGGACCCACTGGATGGCTGTCTGATGAACTCCCGCCGGTACTGGTCCTGACAGCTACGCCAGCGTTTAGCTACCTGGTCCACTTCATAATTTAAAAACTCATTGTTTAACATTGGAACATACTACACACAATAAACAAGAACACCTCTAATCACATTACAGTAGCTGACCATCCCATGTGGTCAAAAGATGGGAACAGTATCCTGGTGATGTCCCTCCAGGTTGCATCCCTCTTGCTCCTGTCACCATAGCCCTGGTGTGTAGGGTCCCACAGCTCTGGCCTCTCCTTGACCAGGGCTGAGTGACATGCCCACTCCAGGGCCGGGGAAGACTCGGGAACCGGGCGATTATTCGTTGTTCTCCTTCACCTTCGCCAAGCAGATTTGGCTTCCACTACCATCTGTATGCTGACGACACACAATTATACACTTCAGCTCCTAACCTTACCCCAGCGGTGTTAAAGAACACCAATGACTGTCTAGCTGCTGTTTCCAACATCATGTCGGCTCTCTATTTAAAACTCAACCTCTCCAAAACTGAACTTCTCATGCTCCCGCCCTCCAATAACCTCCCTCAATCTGACATCTCTCTCTCAGTGTGCGGTACCACGATAACTCCTAGGCAGCAGGCTCGCTGTCTGGGTGTCACGTTTGACACCGATCTATCCTCCACCTCCTATATACAATCTCTCGTTCGTTCTTGTCGCTTACACCTGAAGAACATCTCTAGAGTCCGCCCCTCTCTCACCATGGAAACAACTAAAACCCTGACCGAGGCCCTAATCCACTCCCGCCTTGATTATTGCAATTCTCTGTTAATTGGCCTCCCCTTCTCGAAACTCTCCCCACTACAGTCCATTCTTAATGCAGCAGCCAGGATCACCTACCTGGCCAATCGTTACTCAGATGCCTCCGCTCTGTGCCAGTCATTGCATTGGCTGTCTATACACTGCAGGATAAAGTTCAAATTGCTTGTTCTCTCCCACAAAACTCTTCACAATGCAGTGCCCCCCTACATCTCCTCCCTCATCTCTGTCTATCACCCCACCCGTTCTCTACGTTCTACAAATGACCTTCGACTAACATCTGCACTAATGCGATCCTCCCACTCCCGGCTCCAAGACTTCTCATGAGCCGCACCAATTCTCTGGAATGCTCTACCCCAAGAAATCAGGACCATCCACAACTTGCATGGCTTCAGACGCTCACTAAAAACACATCTTTTCAAGGCGGCCTATCATGTCCCCTAATAAAATTTCTTTGTACTGTACATAGCCCATTCACTATCTCTCTCGACATAACTCTTCTTCAAATTCCACCAAACCCAAAAGGTCTACACAGATTGTCTGGTGACCATTCATGTAACTTTAGTTCTATCCCCCATTTCCTCAAGATGCCTGGACCATTAGTGTGATAAGCCCCAGTACTTTGTATAACCCCTATCTCGTTGTAGATTGTAAGCTCTTGAGCAGGGTCACCCCTATTTTTTGTTTTATCTATTGTATTTTTTACATTGATTTTATGCTTATTGTATTGTTTCCTATTATTGTACTGTTTTCTTTCTGTACTGGAATTACTGTATTGTGTATTCTCTTACTGCATTATACTGTGTATTTTCATCTATTACCCATTGTATTGTAAAGCGCTGCGGAATATGTTGGCGCTATATAAATAAAGATTTTATTTTATTAGTTTTTATTTTTTATTCACCTCTTTTCGGTTCTTTTCACGGGAACAGAGACCCGGTCCCGTGCCCCTGGCGGTGTCATTTAAAATAAACAGGGAATGATGACAGGGAATGTTTGAGGGGATAAGGGGTATTCGTGACGCCACCTGCGGTATGCGGCCAAGACGGACGCCGCTGCTTCAGAACCTCTGTGGATGATGGCCGGCGCTTGGATGGCGTCGCTCCCCGCAGGTGGAGCATAGTCCCAACGCAGTGGAGTAGTTCCCCACAGCTTGTACCTTGTCAGATGTTCGCTCTGTCAACAGTACCCTCGGTGTTCTGGGCAGCCTCTGCGGCCAGTGGTCGATGCTCAAGAAAGTCACACACCACAGCTGCAGTTTAGTTACTTTTACTTGGGTGTTAAAACATGGCCACCAGGTACGTTCCTTTCCACTCTCCGGTACAGCTCTTTCACCAGAGTCGGGTTAGTGCAGTCAAGCCACCTTTGGTGCCCTTTCTCTCTAAGTGTCTCAGTCTCTTGTGGATCTCATCTCTCGGTGCTATAAGGGGTAACTTTTATCTGAGGTGAGCTGGTCGTTGCTCTGCTCCTCAGGCTCTCAATGCTCTCCGCAGCACAGAGCTGAGGTACCGGTAGCCACAGGTGCTTCTGTGTGTCCCGGGCACCATTAGGACCCATCCTGGGCACTGCTCCCTAGTTCGGCTACCTTCCCCAAGATGTGTCGGGTGTTCGTCCACAGCTCCGTTAGAAGTCTGAGGCCTCCGGTTTCGGCTCAGGCTTGAAGCATCTGCACTGTCTGCGGGGCCGGTCCCTGTCTCCACCATCCTCTCTGTCTCGTCAGATTCAGGTGTATGGGGGACAATGCCTCATCCGCACCCTGAGGGCTCTTCTCTCTGCCGTCAGTTCTTTCTTTCCCTCCTGTGGGTGAGTGAGGTGGTGTAGCTTCAGCCCACGGGAGTCGGCACCACACCGCCTCTGCACCACAGACTACCACTCCTCGCCTCGTCAGCTGGTGTTACTACTCCGGTCTCCTTCTACTTAATCTGCTCCCTGTCGCTTTCTGCTCCCCCTTTTTGTGACCTAGACCCTCCCTCCAGGTCCTCCCATTGTCCCAGGGCCTAAGGGGTCATGTACTGTGTGTGTTCCTTGGGCTCAATTGCACCATTCCAGCATCTGGCGAACAGGGGCACTACACTCCCTAACCGCAGGAGTTCAGTACCTCTAGTCGCGGCTCAGCCAGTGGGGCACCAAATGAGCCTCTCGGTATTAATTCTGTAGGCCATGGTCGGTCCATGTGGGATGCCTTCCCAGAGATCACAGGATTGTGCAGCCTTCTAGTTCCTGATTAATCATGTGACGCCTCCTAATCAAACTTGGATGGTCCATGTGCGGTCCTACTGCGGTCCATAATTTTTGTCGGACCCATAGACTTGCATTGGCGAGTCTTGACTGTGAATCACATGCTGTCGCAGCATGTTGCGACTACTTTCTCGCCTGTAAAGAGGACGAGAAAAAAAAACATCCTACACTCACAAATGTGCTCTCGGACATTAAATAACGTTGGTCCAACTGCAATGCGATGTTTACTCGCATTGCAGTCGTCCGATTTTCACGCCACTGTGTCTGTACCCTATGTTTTTCAGCAGCTTCATAGAACACGAATATAGCAGTGATCAAGCATTTTACCTGCTGTGCCATTTTGTAATGGGGATAAAAAAATCTCTGTAAATGTACATACATTAATAATTATACTTTAATGTAGTATACTCTAGAGCTGCAATCACTATTCTGCTGGTAGAGTCTCTTGGAAGCCAACATGGACAATATCCATATTAAACAAAAACTAATGAGCCATGCACACAGTGAACACATCTGTAAGACAGTGTTCACACCACCAAAAGACTGACTCACAAAAAAACAGTCAAACGAATGTGTAAAAATACTCTGTAATGAAAAACAGTAAACAGCAAGTGCTGCTAAAAAAGTTGTAAAATACAGGGTATTTAGTTGGTACGTTTTTTGCAAAAAATGTATACTAAGCCGCTCTACCTCGCCAAGGTAACCCATATCAGAGCAGTCCCTAGCTGATGTATTTAAAAACCTGACCATGTGTATTGGTACCGATATGAGCAGGATCAGACAGGTCCAATATCTGACATGGACTGGCAGCAGAAGACGGCTTTTTATGTGCAGGGCTCAAAGGGAGGGGTGGGAGACTCCCTTATCTTGCAGAAACAAGAAACAAAATTAGACTGCTCTGATACGGGTTACCTTGGCGAGGTAGAGCGGGTTAGTATACATTTTTTGCAAAAAACATATCAACTAAATACCCTGTCTCTTACTAGTTTTTGGTGGTGTGAACACTGTCTTACAGATGTGTGCATGGCTCATTAGTTTTTGTCTAATTTGTTTCTTGTTTCTGCAAGATAAGGGAGTCTCCCACCCCTACCTTTGAGCCCTGCACATAAAAAGCCGTCTTCTGCTGCCAGTCCATGTCAGACATTGGACCTGTCTGAATCCTGCTCATATAGGTACCAATACACATGGTCAGGTTTTTAAATACATCAGCTAGGGACTTCTCTGATACAGGTTACCTTTTTGCACAAAAAAAAGTATCAACTAAATACCCTGTCTTTTACTAATTTTTTTAGCAGCACTTGCTTTTTACTGTTTTTCATTACAACAGAGTATTTTTACACGTTTTTGGCTGTTTTTTTACGACTCAATATCCATATTAAGTTGAAGCAGTGCTGTGTTTTGTAGATGTGCAGTGGCTCTGGATTGGTGGAGTTTTAAAGGGGAGGGCTGGTTTGTGAAGGGGTTTATAAACAAGGGGCTGTGGGTCTCACCTCCCTCCTGCGATTTACCTCAGCAATCAAAGATGGGGACTGGAGGATAAAGTTTCATCTGTTGGTGCTGTACGGTTGGAAAGAGAAGGGCCTCTCAGGAGCCAGTGTACAAAAAAGGGATTAAGGGGATTTTCTTTCTTTGTTATAGCTGTTAAAGGGAACAAGACCTCTAAAAATGAGCCCTCAGGCTCTTTTAACCTGTCCCTGCACCATTTTAATCCATTCCTAGCCATCCCTTTCTGTCCCTAAATCGCTATTGTAAAGTTTGTAAAAGTTCTTTTTATACCTATTCTTCTGCAGCTTCTCATTATATGAGAAGCCGCAAAAGGCGGTCTTTTCTGCATCTCCCTGTCGGCGGCGTGTTAATTATGCACGCCCATATGGGCGTGCTATAGAGCACAGACTGTGCTTGTTGCTGGTTAAAGGGGACGGTACAGGCCATATCTGAACCGCGATTTTTCCTTCTATATAATGAGAAGCTGCAGAAGAACAGGTATAAAAAGAACTTTTACAAACTTTACAATAGCGATTTAGGGACAGAAAGGGATGGCTAGGAATGGATTAGAATGGTGCAGGGACAGGTTAAAAGAGCCTCAGGGCTCATTTTTAGAGGTCAGGTTCCCTTTAAAGCTGTAGGGAGTCGGGGATGTAAAGAATGAAGTCCTGATCAAAAAATGATCAAAGTCTAGAAGAAAGAGAATCACAAGCAGGGTGACAGATGACCGATAACATTCAATATGTTAACGGTGTTTGATATCCTGGCATGGGTGACAAGTATTGAGTTCCAAGCATTCCTTTTTCAAAGAGGCTTTTTCACTGGTTGTTTTCAGGGCATTATGTGTTGGGGAGTTGGAGGCACCCAGTGCCAAGACATCATCTGTATTGTTCAGTACAGGCGGTCATGGATTACATGGCTATTCTTCCCGTTAGTCAACGATTTTTAGCGCACAAGCCAGGTGCTCTATTAATAATGTACCAATTTAAAAAGACTTTTCTCGCTTCAGTAAAAGGGTTGGGTAAGGACGTATTGCATTTTGTGACACATGCCTTTAGAATCGGCACAGCAACAGAGGTGGAGGTGCTAGGTTTTGGGTAAACAACCAGCAAGCAATTGGGGTGTTGGAAGCCTCCACTGTTGTTAGTCTTCAGTATTTTCCTTGCAGTTCGGGGGGAGGGGGGGGGGGGGGTCACATAGTTAAAAGTTATGTTCATTACAGGAGTTAACTCCGTAGATATAGATCCTAGGACACTCATATCTTTTGGGCAAGGAACAGAGCGAAAATCCGACCAAAAGGAATTAACCTCCGACAGTCCAAGGTGGAAGTGCACTGGTGAGGCATAAGGGACCCTTGTTGGGCACAAATGTTTACCACTGGTGAGAATGTAGTAAGGTGAGCTGACAACCTGCCATGTTGGTAACGCCAGCAGAAAGATCAAACTGGCAAAGCTAATCACAGTTATTAAGTCGGATTTGGGTGGATGAATAGAATGTTTTGCAGACAAGTGCGTGTTGGTTTGGTTGGTGATAGTGCCACGGGCACTGTGGAGGGGAGCTCGGAGACTAAGAGCGTTAGAATAGGTCCATAGATTGCCCAATATGAGGGTGTCTCGGTATGTAAGATCCAATGGTGGGAGTGGCGGTGTGGCATCGCATGTTGGAGGGCGAAAACAAAAATCTAGTTTTGGGTGATGGAGTTCGCTGGTGATCAGCACTGACCTATTCTTGTCATGTTTACAAGATGAGATAGTGGGTGCTTTGTTGTTGTTGGCTGGAGATGGTCAGACAGTTGTGTAGGTGTCACAACTTCTTCCCATTGTGGTTTGGTTTTTTTGGCCCTGAGGTCTAACATGCTTACTGCTTAGTACAATTACTCTGCATAAGACAGTGGTTGGTAAAATGGTTACAGGGTCAAGTTATGGAAATTACATGAGTATTTAAATAAAGCTGTGGCCAATAGTTCACCCAACAATAGTTTTATGTGTCATGTATTATAACAATGCTTGGAAAAAGGAGGAAAAAAATAACAAAAAATGGAGAAGGGAAAGAAATGTTTGTACTGTGTTAGCCAGTAGATAGAAAAATATTGAAATCTGAGAGACCTCAGTGGTTATTTGCCTGACGAAGGGACCACAGTGTCCCGAAAGCTTGCTATGTTTACCATCTTTTCAGTTAGCCAAAAAATGGAAGCAGTCAGACATGTTCTGTGGGGTGGTAAAACCAGTATTGCAGCAAGGCATTTATGTGCCCTGCTGTGTGTGGCCCTTGTAATTGTTGAATGAATGTAGATGAAATTGTATCTCTGGCTTCTTGTATTGTTGATCTGTATACAACCCCAATGGTTTTGAAATATAAACCATTGTTCTTGAGATGGAGTCTGGTCTCCAGCCTACAGGGATATTGCACCTATCCTCAAGCCTCTTTTAGGGTACCGTATATACTCGTGTATAAGCCGAGTTTTTCAGCCCAAAAATTGGGCTGAAAAGTCCCCCCCTCGGCTCATACACGGGTCATACGGTATGCTGTGGGGGGAAGGGGCTGCACCGGTGGCTGGAGGAGGCAGGAGGGGGCCGCGGTGACCGCAGGTGGTCACGTGGGGCCGCCTCATTAGTGCAATGAATATGCACGGCATCCCCCCGTCCATCAGCGGCGGGGGGATGCCGTGCATATTGCACTACACAGCTTCCCCCTCCTTATTATGGGTCCCCCTGTGCAGTAATAAACAGCCCCCCTCCTCAGTATGTACCCCCCCCCCCCAGGCTGCGGCAGCTGTCAAAATAACAAACACTTTATACATCACCTTCCGGCGCAGCTCCTCCGGTCCTCCGCTCGCCGGCTTCTTCTTCCTGTTTGTGCCGGTGTCATGTGACCGGGCGCAGGAGATGACGTCATTTCCTGCGCGGGGTCACAGAAGCCGACACAAGAAGGAAGAAGAAGCCGGCGAGCGGAGGACCGGAGGAGCTGCGCCGGAAGGTGATATATAAAGTGTTTGTTATTTTGACAGCTGCCGCAGCCTGGGGGGGGACATACTGAGGAGGGGGGGCTGTTTACTACCACTGGGGCTGTATATACCTCTGGGGCTGCTGGATACTACCACTGGGGCTGTATATACCACTGGGGCTGCTGTATACTACCACTGGGGCTGTATATACCACTGGGGCTGCTGGATACTACCACTGGGGCTGTATATACCTCTGGGGCTGCTGGATACTACCACTGGGGCTGTATATACCTGTGGGGCTGCTGGATACTACCACTGGGGCTGTATATACCTCTGGGGCTGCTGGATACTACCACTGGGGCTGTATATACCTCTGGGGCTGCTGTATACTACCACTGGGGCTGTATATACCTCTGGGGCTGCTGGATACTACCACTGGGGCTGTGTATACCTCTGGGGCTGCTGGATACTACCACTGGGGCTGTATATACCTCTGGGGCTGCTGGATACTACCCTGGGGCTGCTGTATATACCTCTGGGGATGCTGTATACTACCACTGGGGCTGCTGTATATACCTCTGGGGCTGCTGTATACTAACTACTGGAGCTGCTGCTGTATATACCACTGGGCTGCTGCTGTATACTACCACTGGTGCTGCTGTATATACCTCTGGGGCTTCTGTATACTACCACTGGGGCTGCTGTATATACCTCTGGGGCTGCTGTATACCACACTGCTGGGGGCTGTATACCTGTGCTGGGGTCCACCCTCGGCTTATACACGAGTCAATAGGTTTTCCCAGGTTTTGGGGGCAAAAGTAGGGGGTTCGGCTTATACACGGGTCGGCTTATACACGAGTATATACGGTAAATATAACTTTATTAAGTTTTTGCAAAAAATTTTACATATTGAGCATCACAATTTAAAAAGAAAAGTGACACGATATAATATTCAAGAGAAATGATATCATCCAAATGCATCAACATTGCAGAATATAATATTTTTGAGCAAAATTAGGGGTCAAGACAGTTTCTCTTGTTCAATTCAATAAACACTATGTGTTACCCTCCTCCGGTTCCCCCAGGGAGGGTTATATCTTGTACCAAACCACATAGATCGTCCTTAGGTATTTGTATCTAAGCATTTATTGGATCGGGTAATAGCGTGTCTATATTCGTCCAGGGTTATAGCCCTTAGTAAAGCAGGGATTTAAAGAAGTAGAAGAGTGAGAAGAGATGAATAAAGAGAGAATATAGTAGGAATAGAAGAAAAAAGAAGCCAAGAGAAAAAGGCGAAACGAAGCCTAGCATTCCCCCAAGTGAACCTAGGGAAGAACGGAAGTATGTGTCTTGGTGATCTCAAGTAAACAGGTCCTCAAAGTCAGGTGAATCTCTGAATAAAACCCATTCAGTCCAGGTAGACATATATGAACGTTGGGTTTGGGAAAGGTCAGCCGACAATTCTCATACCGACGGAGCTTCTCCATTTCTGAGTACCATTCCAAGATGGGGGGGGGGGGTCACGTTCCCTCCAGTGACGAGAAACCACACTGCGTGCTGCGACTAGGCAAAATCGGAGGACATCTGTCCTCTGTACCTTCCACGAGCCAGGGAGCAGAGAGAGCAGGGCCATTTCAGGTGTGCCAACCAGGTTTTTCCCTGTGACCAGATTGTAATTCCGAAATACTTTAACCCAAAATTCCTGGATCAATGGGCAGCTCCACCATATGTGCAGCATAGTGCCTGTCTCACTGTTGTATCTCCAACACATGGGAGAAGTGTCTGGGGAAAACCT
The DNA here is from genome assembly GCA_033576535.1 of Allobates femoralis. NCBI lineage: Eukaryota > Metazoa > Chordata > Amphibia > Anura > Aromobatidae > Allobates > Allobates femoralis. Next base: position 605,509,699 of record JARQOC010000004.1, read on the forward strand.
ATGCAGCCTGTCTGGGGTAAGGTACCACCTGTAACGTAACTTGAGGCTTTTTTCCATGGCATCACATGAGCCTGCCAACTTGTGCGCCAAGAGGAAACTCTTTTCCCACTCCAGATCAGACATCGCCCTACCCAATTCTTCTTCCCATGCCCTCCTATACCCAGTGTTCTCAGCTGCTCCAGACCTGGACAGAATCCCGTGAATAGTCGAAATTCCTCTTGATGGTGCCTCGTCAGCCACAAAAACCTCTTCCAGCCGGGAGAGAGATAATGTTGGAGCCTTCTGAATCACAAGGGATCCTATAAAGGACCTCAGTTGCAAGTACTCCCACCATTTAAGTTTGACTTGTGGTGTAGCTGCCTGAAGCGTCTCAAGGGGAGGAAACTCACCCCTAAGTAGGACCTGTCCAACTCTGGCATCATCTGCTTCATTCCATCCCATGAAAGTCCGATTGGACATCCCCGGGAGAAAAGCCGGGTTGTGGAAAATTGGGGTCAAAGAACTGTCATACCGTGCCTCCCTCGAGTCTTTCTTCACTACTTGCCATGCTCTAAGCGTTTCAGTCGTAAAGCTAGGAAAGGAACCCAAGGAGGTCAAAGCTCCCTTGGGGATACACTGCAAATAATGGAGGGGTACTGAGATGCCCTCTTGTTCTACCCGTACCCACTGTTTGGATTTTGATTTAAAATGCCAATCTGTAAGGCGGACCAGAATGGCTGCCAGGCAGCATCTTCGAATATCCGGGAGACCCGCCCCCCCCCTGTTCCCTAGGAGCAGTCAAGTTCCTCAAGCTTACCCGTGACTTTTTGCCGTTCCAAACGAAACGTATGATCGCTGCTTTGAGGGTGTGAAAAAATGCGCCATCAGGCCATATGGGTACTGCCTGAAAGACATACAGGAACCTCGGGAGAATATCCATTCCCACGACATGGATCCTGCCCAGCCATGACAACCTCAGGGGTCTGTAGGTCTCTAATAGGGTCCCCACCTTAATTAGAATGACCTGATGATTCAATTGGAAAATTTTTGACATGTCAGCCGGGAGACTCACTCCCAAATAAATGTGTTCTGCCTTCCACCGAAAAGGAAAATCCCTAGCCGCTGAAGCCACTTCGGCCGGTGGCAAGGAGACTTCGACGCCTCTGTTTTGGAATAATTGACCTTAAAATTGCTGAGGCCACCAAAAATTTCAAACTCTCGTAATAAGGAGGGAAAGGTCACGGATGGTTGTGTTACATATAATAATACATCGTCTGCAAAAAGTGCAGTCTTGTGATGAACGTCTCCCACAACCAACCCGTGGATGTCGCGATTGTCTCTTATAACTTTTGCCAGGTGTTCCATCACTACAACATACAGCAAGGGAGAGAGTGGGCATCCCTGTCTCGTTCCGTTCTTCACACGAAACGTTCCTGATAAACCCCCGTTAATGCGGACCCTAGCAGAAGGACAAGAATAAAGGGAATAAATCCTGTTCATGAATCTGGTGCCCAGGCCAATATGGACCAGAGCCTCTTTCAGGAATCCCCAATGGACCCTGTCAAAGGCCTTCTCTGTGTCGATGGAAAGCAGACATAGAGGGGACTTCCACACCTTTAGCCTTTTCAATGAGTAGACAGGATCTAAGAATGTTGTCCCGCGCCTCTCGGCCTTTAACAAAGCCCACCTGATCGAGGTGGACGATGGACGGAAGTTTCGAAGATAATCTATCTGCCAAGATTTTTGCAAACAGCTTAACGTCCACATTGATGAGTGAGATAGGTCTGTAACTCGCTGCCTCACGAGGGTCCTTGTTCGGCTTAGGTAACACACATGTGTGCCTCAAAGGCTTGCGGAGGAAAGATGTCTCCCTCTAGAATGGCTCTGAAGGAGGAAAGGAAGTGAGGCAGCAAATCACAGAGCAGAGTTTTGTAAAAAATGGGCGTGAAGCCATCCGGGCCAGGACTCTTGGAAGTCTAGGTACTTTTTATTACCTCCGTAAGTTCCTCCGTCGATACATCCCCCTCGAGGGACTCCCTGTCTTCTTCGGACAAGGAAGGAATCCCTACCCTAGCTATGTAAGATTGCAATTTAGTTGTCAATGCTGCTGGATCCATGTCATCGAATCTTCCCCGTATGCTATAGAGATCAGTGTAAAAATCCTGGAACACCTTTGAGATCTCTTCTGTTCTATGTACCAGTCCACCCGATGGGTCTTTAATAGATGGTATGTACGTGGGCCCTGACCTAGGATGCAGTAACCTAGCTAGAGGTCACCCACTTACGTTTGCTTTTTTGTAGAAAAAGCCCCTGTTCCTCTCTTTACATTGTTCAAACCTAACATCCAAGAGGTTGCGTAGTTCTACTCTAGCTGTAGTCAGCTCCACTAGCAGCCCCCCAACCCGTGAACTCTTATGGGCAGTTTCCAAGCTTCCAATCTTAAGTAGTAGTTTGTTAATTTGTTCAGACCTAAGCTTTTTTAATCTGGCTCCATGTTTAATTAGAGTGCCACGAAGTAGACACTTAAGAGCCTCCCATTGCATAGGTGGCGATGTAGGGTCCTGTGCATGTGTCTGAGTGAACGTTGCTATATCGGCTTTCAAGGCAGCCAAACAGGTGTTATCCTTTAAGAGGTGACCGTTCAACCTCCAAGTCCATTCCCTTTTGGTCAGCCCCGGGATCTCCATGGATAAAAAGATAGGGCTATGGTCTGACAAAACAATGTTGCCAATGGTGGCCTCAGGTGCCCAAGAGAGAACCCCGTGGCTGACGAGGAATAGGTCGATCCTACTGTATGATTGATGAACCCCTGAAAAATAGGAAAAATCGCACAGAAGATCCCGGAGAGCCTTCATCCTCTTAGGTGGAGTCGCCCATCTGCCCGACGTGGAATCTATGGATGGGTCAAAGACAAAATTAAAATCACCTCCTATTATGACCTGACCCTCGGCAAAGTCTGCCAGTTTCAGTAGGAGGGCTCTGCATACTCTTACCAGTACCAGTTTGCTAAAGTGACAAGGTTGCCCGCTATTTTTAGTTTCAGGAAGACAAAGCGTCCTCCCGGATCAGTTAATGAATCTAACCGAGTGTATGGTAACCCCCGGTGAAAGGCAATCGACACCCCCTTAGTTCTAGCCTCAAGGTTAGTGCTATGAATCCAATCAGTGTAGTATTTCTCTCCCATGGAGGGAACATGACCTTCTTTAAAATGTGTCTCCTGGAGGAATAACACTTGAACGCCCCTTTTATGCATGTCATATGTGACTTGTTGTCGCTTCTGGGGTGTATTAAAGCCCCTGACATTTAGGGACCCGATCTTCAGAGACCCCATCATCTCGTGTTCTGAGGGCCGTCACAGCCTCGGGGCTCCAGTTACTACGCCCGCCCCGCCCCTAAAGAGGAGAAAAGGAGAAAAGAGAGGGGGGTAAGAAGTAAGGTGAAAGAAGATAAATAGGTTAAATGCCCCTGGACGAATTAGATATAACACTTACAAGGTTGTGGGGTAAATTCTTAACTATAAGTATCGTATCCAAGAGGAGAATACGATGTCCCCGTGGGGAGTTGCCTTTCCAGGTGAGAGAGGGTGTGAACTCTAGACCCGTTGTAAGAGTCTGTGTCGAAGTTTATAGAACTATCTGCAGTGTATGTTAAAGTGGTCCAAGAGATAAAGTCCCCCGGTCCATCACCCACAATTATGGCAATAGGCACATCTACTTATCACCAGCCGGTAGATTTAAACATATCAAAAATGGAAAAGACATGAATATCGTGTGATTACTTAACAAGGTTTCTTACTATTTAACGAGCCGTAAAGGTTAAGAACAACGGGACGAGTATGATGATTCCCCCATGAGGTTTGGGGTGGGTAAGGGCAATAGGAAGGGGAATAGGATAAATGTATGAGGGAAGGGGGTATGGGGTAAATGGGAAGAGGGAGGTGGAAAGGGGAAGGGTGCATAGGGAAATGGGAAAGCACATTGTATTGTATAGCCCGTCACATTTCGTTGTCTTCGGCATAGAGGGGTACCCCCTTTCTACAACATAGGTATTAAGGAAGAACTTGAACACATTATAAATTCTCGGAAGAGCATCCAATGATATATTCATTGGATGGTAAAAGGTTGAACTACAGACAAATCAAAAAGTCACCCCTCATCTTCCTGACCAACGTCGCTGGGTCTCCTCCTTCTACGATTTCTGGCCCTTCCGTTCCATCTGCGGTGAGGAGCCCGTCCAGGGTGTGTAGCTGGAATAAATGAGTTGTCAGGCGGTGACGACGGCCAATCTGGAAACAGGAGGCCAGGATCTGGAATGTCTGGAGCTTGTAGGAATCCTTGGAGTTCCCTGGGATGAGACAGATATGCCGAACTGTTTCCCTGTCGCACCTGGAGACGAAAGGGGTAGCCCCAAGAGTACGCCAGTTCCATGTTTAATTAGAGTGCCACGAAGTAGACACTTAAGAGCCTCCCATTGCATAGGTGGCGATGTAGGGTCCTGTGCATGTGTCTGAGTGAACGTTGCTATATCGGCTTTCAAGGCAGCCAAACAGGTGTTATCCTTTAAGAGGTGACCGTTCAACCTCCAAGTCCATTCCCTTTTGGTCAGCCCCGGGATCCGTGTAATGTTCTCTAAGGAGGTCTAGAAGAGGTCTCAAGGCTCTTTGCTTCTGGAGAGTCCTTCTGGATAAATCCGCCATCAGCTGTATATTATATCCTTGGAATACGATCTCTTCACACCTCCTTGCCTTATTAAGGATGTCGTCCTTAATTCGATATTTGTGTAGTCGACATATGACATCGCGTGGTAGTGCCCCCTCTGCCGGAGGCGGACCAAGAGACCTATGGGCCCTATCAAATTCTATGGCCGAGTCTACAGGAGTCTTTCTGACAGAATTGAACAGGTTCTGCAACGTTTTCCCCAGTTCATTAGGGGTGACCGACTCAGGAAGCCCCCAAACTCTTATATTTTGTCTCCTTTCATGGTTTTCAATGTCTTCCAGAGAGTCTAAAAGGATCTCCTGCTGAGAACATTGGAGCATCACAGTGTCCTCTAGTTTCTTGATCCGGTCAGTCAAAGCCTCGACCTTGGCATCAGATTGACACATTCTGTCAGTCACTCCCCGAACCTCTCCCCTGAGTTCATTGGTCGTTGCCCTGATGGAAGCCTCCATCTTGGCGACAAAATCTGCCAGTTCCTCTCTTGTGGGGATGTTTAGCATGCGAGTCTTAAATGTGTCCCAAGCATCTCCACTTAATGCGGCTGCGTCCTGAGGCACCTCAGGTTGACCCATAGGCTGGCCCATAGAATGCAGGTTCATTCCGCTCATCTGATGTCCATAATGGGGTCCCCTTTGAATAAGGAGGTGTTGAGAGTCTCCTGTGTTACCACTAGGACCCATTGCAGAAGGGATCTGTTGCCATGTCTGTGCCCCTGAGTAGTATGGCCATCCCTGGTATTGCAGACCAGACATATCAGTATATGTGGGTGTAATAATAAGGAGTCACAACAGGGCTGGGAGCTTGGATCTGCTGTGGCTGCGGGTCTTTAGGTCGGCTCCCCTTGCTTACCGCTACCTCCAGTGCCTCTGACTCCCGACCGCCATCAGTCTCCACCATCGTCTCTGCGTTCACTGCCGCTGGTGTGGGTCTGTGAGCTCCCGGTGAGTCGCCCTGTGGACCCCCTCTTCCATCTACCGGGTTCCTTGTAAGAGCCTCCGCCACCCTCCTCTTGTCGGCAGCGGGACCTCCACTGTGAGGGAGACCGGGAGCCGCCGCTGCCATCCTTAAAGCAGCTGAAGTGCGCGAGCTCTTTCCTGTGCTTGGCGCCATTCCAGCAGACAGGGGAGCGGGATCCGCCATCTTAGGGCTTGCTGCGTCCTGGGGGGGCCCAGAAGAACTCCTTAAATACCAGGTAATATGTGCAGGGTTTAGGCCAGGGAGGCCTGGGGTCGCTGCTCGGCGGGTGCTCTTCCTTCTCACCGACATATGGTGGGTTTCATCCGGGCTGGGAGGCTATTATCAGGCTTGGAAAGAGCCGAGGGGACAGAGCTCACAGACTAGTGACCGTCTTCCTCCATGGCCAGGACACGCCCCCTCAAGCCTCTTTTGACACAAAGACCTTTTTCTAAAATACAAGGACACCATCCACAGAAATACTATGACCACTGCAAGCACATTTGTAAAGACCCTTTAACCCTCTGGTCCATTCATGACCTAATCTCTATCTTCAGTGTAGTGTCCATATCAGCAGCCATGTGCATGTTTCTGACAAACTCAAAAGATTGTGACCTAATTGAATGGTGCTATTACATGGAGATGTTACAGGGATGGGTAATGTATGGGCCATGTCTGACTGTGTGGCTGAATGAAAGGAAGCAACTGTGTACATATATTACATTATGTGTCTTGTACTGATCCTGAGTTATCTCCTGCATTATCCTCCAGAGCTGCACTCACTATGGTAGCACAAGGCCCATTTTTTTATTAATAATAGCCCTATAACAAAATTCTTAACTACTAAGAAATAAATTGACTCAAACAACTGCATGGATAACAAAAGGTCGTGATGTTTATTATGGGTAATAAACAAACATTAAAGATGAGTACCAAATAAATTATGATAATAACACTTTAAACCATGTTCACTTTTTTATTAATAAACGATCCAGGCAGCTTACTGCCTATCATTCCCAAATGGCTAAGCCAGACGCTTAGTCCCCCCCAAACAACACAACCCTTGCTCCATGCAGTTCTGTAGGCCAATATTAAATATGTCATTACCCACATCTGAAAGATGAACCAAATCCCTATTATACAGACCATGAGTGTAATCCTCCTGGTCCACATGCCTATACGAGAATCCTCCCACGAGATTCATGAACTTCTCTAAGGAACGATTGACTTGCTTCCTTATTTTGTCCATAAATTTGTGATCTGGCGTGGCCCAAATTAATCTAGGGATAACTTCCAAAAAAATCAGGATGGACTTAGGCAAAATGTTGGCAAGGATGGCAATGTCCCGACACATAGACCCGATCAGGTCTAAAGTGCGGATTTTTCCTAAGTCGTTGCCGGACAAATGAAAAATCAATATATCGGGTGATGGCCAAGCAGAAAGTAAGTGCCTCACCTCTTTTACCAAAGCATCCCAATGTAAACCCCTTATCCAGCACAAAAAATATGCACTTCACCTTTATCAAAAGAAAGATTGTCCGAATACGGCCTTCGTTGAGCTCTAGCAAATGCACGTGAAATATAAGTGTCCCAAGATCCAAACCACAACCGGACCTGGGGAAAAAGATAAAATATACAACACATTTAAAACTGACACAAATGGGGGCGAATATACGCCTTATAGCAGAGGTTCCCAACTCCAGTCCTCAAGGCACACCAACAGTGCAGGTTTTCAGGATTTCCTTAGTATTGCACAGGTGATAATTGAATCACCTGCACTGGGAATGATTCCAATTTCTAAGGAAATCCTGAAAACCTGCACTGTTGGTGTGCCTTGAGGACTGGAGATTTCCAATGGCCAACAGCTTTGATCTTAGTAGATGATAAATCCAAATTTGCTGCAGCTGTAGCAGCCCCTATTCTGAAGGAATGAGACATCAATTTAAAGTGGGGAAGATTTAGTTTTGACAAACATTTTCGCAATATAGCATTAAACTGGAACGTAGTAGCAGGGGATCTATCCGAGTGGATAAACAATGCACCTGGAAGATCAGGATGAACTTTAAGCCAATTACGTAAATGCATAACTGGGCATAAAGCAGACCCCGAGACACTATGTAGCGTTATCAAACTACCTTGTCGCAATTGGTCAGTTTTTGATTTACTAAGGAGAAGGGAGACCGATGATCTTTGCAGTGTTACATTTTTAATTAACAGACCGGTTGGACAAAACTTCTTTATAGACATTAATTCACTAACGCGGAACGCGCTGAAAAAAGCGCAGACGAAAGCGGTTTTAAATAGGCAAGATTCATAAGTGTCAAAACAGACCGACGGTAAAATGGTCAAAAACTGAGAAAGTAAATCAGCGGTGATCGGCCGCCTGTCATCTACAGATGATGATTTCTTTTTAAGTCCTTTCATACATTGCTTTACTGCGAAGTGAGATGACAGGGGTTCGATACCGTGTAATTTTAGAAAATAGGAAACACCTGCCAACATTTTTTGGATAGTAGAATAACCTAGGTTCCTATTTATTAAATGATCAATAAAGCCTAACGCTAAAAAGGTATTGCTCTGAAAAAAGGAAACATGCATATTATTGCAAAATTTAACCCATTCAAACCAAGCTGAGTTATAACCTGACCACGTGTTCACTGCTAGAGAATTTTGTATCGGGGACGAAATCACTCCCATATGATCTCCCATAGACCCGGAGGGCAAGGATGCCCCTCCGCTGTTGATCCATGGACCAAATCCGTGAATAACCCCTTCTGATGAGACAAAATATCAGCGAGGTTATTAAAAAGACTAGTACAGAATTTTGCTTTCAGCCATATATTGTGGCTCATACATATTAAAAACAATCCGCCGTAAAATTCTCGCAGAATAATGACATTTTGAAGACAGGGTATTGATTGAAAAAACTGTTCCTAAATGATCAGATAGCAAGGAGATCCTCCTATTTTCTAAATCCGGAACCCATATAGACAGGGCAACCAAAATAGAAAATAACTTGAGCACTATTGGTTTGCTAGAAATACCTTGAAGATGCCAGATATCAGGCCAACGAGCTGATGAAAAAGAATTGCCAAAACGAACACTATAACCATGAGCTACTGAAGCATTAAAAGATAAATTAAGGGCGTCGGGAGATAAAAATTCTTCCCGACAGCAACTAATACCATTATACTCAGTCAAAAATTGCAACCATATTCTAAGATGGTCTTTAAGGGGTGAAGTAAGCCTAAGATGAGAAGTGGGTGAAGACAAGCCTCTAGTGGCCTCATACAAACAGCGTGAAAATACTCTCCCCATTGGCACTACTCGCAAAGCAAAGTTTAAAAGACCCAATAATGACTGAAGATCCCTTAAATGTGGTCTTATGTTTCGATAACATCATAGATATCATCATCCTAAGTTTTGATAATTTATCTGACGGTAAACGAAGTTCCATGGCCTTGGAGTCAATATAATACCCAAAAATTGAATCTCCGTACAAGGGAGTACTGTCTTTTCATGGGCTATTGGGACACCAAAATAAGAGCTTAGTTCTAAAAATTTAAAAACTAAACAACTACAAGCATCAGAGTTATCGGGGCTTATAAAGAAAAAATCATCAAGATAATACATTGCACCCCCCCCTTGGCACTCCATGCTGAACAGACCATTGTAAAAAGGTAGAAAAATTTTCAAAATAAAAGCAAGACATTGAAAACCCCATAGGGAGGCATTTATCAAAATAAAAACTATTACCGAACTGAACACCAAGTGAATTAAAACCAGAGGGTAAGACAGGTAAAATTCGAAAAGCTGATTTAATGTCGGTTTTAGCCATTAATGCACCAGTACCAAACTGTCTCAAGAGCTCAATAGCACGATCAAAAGAGGAGTACTGAACAGAAGCATCGGCCTTGCAGATCTGATCATTCAAGGAAAAACATTTTGGGTATGACAAACGATGGATTAATCTAAAGGAGCCAGGCTCTTTTTTAGGTACAATACCCAAAGGGGACAACCTGAAATTAGGGAAAGGAGGGGCAGCAAAAGGACCTGCTACCCTCCCTAACTCAATTTCTTTTTGGATTTTTTCAAGAACAACATCTTCAAAATCAATGACAGAGGCCAAATTATCAACCCACGTGCAGCCCACCCCGTGGTACTCAGGGACGAACAAAACATCCCTGAAACCATGGTAGAGCAAGTCAGCACTCACTGTGTCTGGGTAAAGTTTTAGCCATGGCACCATGTTTTCCAACTTCACTGGAATCAGTGCTTTTGGAAACAACTTCTTTGGTGACGGGCTGTGCTTGGGACGGGTAACCGTGTTTTTTGAAACACTTGAAAGGGGGTGAGCTCCCCCACAAAAAGAACATTCATGTTTGAACCTACAGTTGGAAGACCATTTGCAGGTTGAATCGTTAAAGGCATAACAGAAGCCTTTTCTAATCGTCTGGTTTGGAGAAGGCTGTCTAATCATGGTGTTCCTCTGGGCAACATCAAGTTGAGCCAAAGGCCCACATCCTTTGTACCCCATTTCATGTTAGGGTGAACGGACAGCTTTTGGCGGAAAGACTCGTCATATGCCCACCAAGCCATTCCGCCAAAATGTTTATAAGCTTCGAGGATAATCTCAACATGTTGAAACAATCCTGAGCAAAACATTCGATGCCGTTCACCCAAAACAGACGCAAAAATACAAAATGCATGTAACCAGCTATTAAACGATTTAAAGGGGCGCTTTTGATCCTCCCACTCCCCCTTATCTTTGGAGTTATCCTTAGAAACAGGGATAAGAGAAAAAATGTCAATAAATTCCCCATTCCATATCTTAAAAAAGGGGGAGGGGGACAGGAGGCGCAATAGTGCCCTTATCACTAGACACTAAATCTATAGTGGTGAGAATAAAAGGTCACTCACCTATACTGATGAAGACGCCAGGAGGGCGTTGAAACGCGTTGGAAAATAAAAGGTTTGATTTGAACATCATTATTTGCATTCTTTGGAAGCGGAAATTCTGGCAGCGCGGACTGTGGTACACCTTTCTTTCCCCAAAGCATACCATTCCATATCTTATCCTTTACTGTATTAGGAAGGTGAAAACCAAGCGGGGATAAATCGCAGGTCAGAGCCTCTTTAAAACATGTGTCAGAGACTCCACTCAAAGAATGAGCTGGAGCAGTCACCGCAGAGTCCTGAGACCCATGATCTAACCCCGACTGGGGGAATAAATCACACACTATATTCTGTACCAACTGTTTAAGTTAATACAGACCCTCATCACTATGGGCCACATGAAAGTTCTCACCCTGTCCGGCGTGGTGTGAAGGACGAGCATCTTCTTCAGACATCCTCCGCGTCTTCTGTCCAGGAGAAGCCGGATGGGCGCTGCTATTATCAGAGTCTGATGATTCAGACTCACAGACTCAGGCCGCCGCCACCGATTCTTCAGTCCTATTGCTTGCCCTCGGATTGTGCCTCACAGGGGATCTGCCTCTGGACGCTGATCCCTGTGCCGCCGACACGCTTTTACGGCACCGGCAGCTATACGGGTCACAGCCTCTCTTTACGGCCGCTCTAGGCTCGGGCTCCCTCTGATGGCGGCCTCCGGTACTGACCGCTGCTGAAGCAGAGCGGCGGGGAGGAGACTTCCGCCTGGCAAGCGGATTCTTCTTGGCTGGAGCTGACGTGGCGGAACAGGCGGCCCTCTGCTTCTCCTTCCGCCGGATGCATAACTTGATAGGGGACCTCCGCACCACAGCAGCAGCTGCGGGTCCCTTGCCTTCAGGCTCCGGCTCAGCGACGGTCACGGCCTCCGACGGCAGCTCCTGTGGCAGCGGCGCCTGAAGACAATGCCAAAGCCATTCTTCTCCTCCTGGACCTCCGATCTTCTTCTGCAGCTCCTCAAGTAAGGCTTCCATCCTCCTCTTCTTTATTCCAGGATCCCGCTAAGATTGCAGCTGGCCGATCCAGACACCTGCTTATATACAAAAACATCTCTCCCGCTCAGGGAGACTTAACCAATCACCAGGCTGCCAAGTATCTTACCTACACCAAGCAGCCAATCACAGCATATACTTGAAAATCACCTCAGGGCCTGGTCCCCATAGCAACCAGGCCACATCTGCCCAGATACTGGGATAACTATAGAATAGCCAATCCTGACCATCCTATATTAAATATAGGGCCTGTGCGACCATATGACAGCCCTATTAGAAATATGAGTTACCTCCTGTATTTTCTCCAGAGCTGCACTCACTATTCTGCTGGTGCAGTCACTGTGTACATACATTACATTACTGATCCTGAGTCACCTCCTGTATTATACTCCAGAGCTGCACTCACTATTCTGCTGGTGCAGTCACTTTGTACATAAAATACATTACTGATCCTGACTAACATCCAGATATAAAGTCTATTCTCATACTAAAATCAATTTTATTTTTTCTTTGCAGTAAATAGCCTCTTATTCCACGATGCTGCAGTTTCTGTTCTGCTTGTTGGAAACAGTCAGTAAGCCTAATTTTATAAATTACTTTTTCCTACATCAGATGATTGTTGTAAAGAGGACACATCCATGAATACAAATCCCCAGAGAGCTCAGCGAGAAGTGCTGGGAGATGCCAGTTATTACTGTAATGGCCGCTGTGTTGTCGTCCTGAGCTCCTGTGGCAGAACTGAGGAAAACCTCCATTTTATCAGCCGCCATGTTTACCTCATCACTTTACCATAATTTAGATCTGGGGAATCTGTGATAATATTGGAGGAGTGAAATGATCAGGAAGAGGAATATTCAGTAATTATTATAACTGGACCCAACACAGTGTTATAATATTCCTGTGTGTGAGGGGATACATCGCAGTGTTATACTCTCTGAGGCGGCGGACATGTTGTGCTGTCTGGTAAATGAGTGTAGCCCGTATTGATATGAGGCCTCAGAAGTGCGGCCACACTGCTCACATATAGGCCACAGGTACATGGTGAGAATATTGAGAGATTATTACCTCAGTATTTATGAGGAAAAAAACAGTAGTGGGTGATAAATACAGAAGTGTTGACGTGTTTCTATTTTACTTTTCCTCAGATTTTTCCACTCCTGGTTTTGGCTACAAATCCTGAGGTAAAAAACTCACCGAATCCTCACCGTGTCCACGAGGCCCAAGACACCACTGACCAGAGGATTTAGGCCTCGTGCACATGGCGAGTATTTGCTGAGTTTTTTTACCTCAGAATTTGTAGCCAAAACTAGGAGTTGAAAAGTCATTGTTATCTGCAGGATGTAGACCGCAGTGAATAAATTGTTAGATGACTGAGTCAACGACTCCTCCTTCCACCATAAGGCTACGTGCACACGCTGAATATTTGATGAGGTTTTACCTCAGGATTTGTAGACAAAACCAGGAGTGGAGCAATCAGAAGAAAAGTGTAATAGAAACACCTGCACCACATCTGTATTTAATCATCCTCTCCTGGTTTTGGCTACAAATCCTGAGGTAAACAACTCCTCAGATATTCAGCGTGTGCACGTAGCCTTAGTAGGAGCAAGTGAGACATTATATCACATCTGCTGTTCAGAAAGTCCGTGCACAGGAGAAAAGCGACGGGGGAAAGGGAGCAATGTACTTTTGTTTTTTTTCCATTGTGTATGGGATGTATGCATGTATATAGAGAGGCTATGAGAGGGCTCATACTGTATTTAGGGGGCTATATGAAAGGTCATGTTGCAAAGAGGCCATTTAGGGTATTTGGGGGCTCATACTGTATTTAGGGCCTATGTGTGCACATATTACTGTATTTTGTTGATTATAAATCTCACCATTTTATAAGACGCACCCCAAATTTGGAGGAAGAGAATAGGAAAAAAATTTTTTTACATGTTAAAAAAGGTGGTCCATTTCCTGGAGTGCGTTTTATAATATGCATATATCTTACCAGAGGGTGAGGTGGTGCGGGGTCACTGGTGGCAATGTCACTGCTGATGAACTCGACGACATGTGTGGGGCAATGCTGCAGGGCCAAGGATAGGAGGGAGGAGTGTCGGGGTGATAAGATGTGGACGCCATTGATGTTGGGCAGCACTTGATGAACTTAAGGAAAATAACTGCAGATGCAGTGCATGTGCAAATTGAGGTCTTGGACACCTCCTTGGGCCTGCCGCCACATTGCCCCACGCATGCCGACGACTATCAGCAGTGACCCTGCGCCACTGCGCCCCCTGGTAAAATACATCTGGATTATAATACACATCATTTTCCCATAAGAATATGACAGATGTTGTATGGTCGGCTTTATAGCACTGGAGGATATATATGTATTTGCTCTCTAAGGCTACCTTCTCATTTGCGTTCCTCTCCGCAGCATTCTGCGGAGGGGGAGCCGCAATGTGACCGCAGCACCGCAAGCCCCTATCTTTATAATGGGCGCGCACGGTGCTGCGCTTGGACTTTGCATGACTGTGCACACCCATTCACTGCCACATGTGATCCGCCTGTGCACAAATCTCCCAGTCTCGTCCGCACTATGCGGACCGGGCGATTTGTGCGCAGGCATTCGCCTGTGCACAGATCAAATATGACAGTGAATGGGTGCGCACGGTCATGCGCAGCACCGTGCGCTCCCATTATAAAGATAGGGGCTTGCGGTGCTGCGGTCACTTTGCGGCGCCCCTCCGCAGGACGCTGCGGAGGGGAACGCAAATGTGAAGGCAGCCTAAGGGTGCAGTCAGACATAACGATCGCTCCAACGATCCCGACAGCGATAACGACCTGCCGGGATCGCTGGAGCATCGTTACCTGATCGCTGGGGAGCTGTCAAACAGGCAGATCTCCCCAGCGATCAGGCCAAGGGAGCCACCTCCCATATCGCTCCCTGCTTAGCGCTGCGGCAGCGCTAAGCAAGGAGAACGCAGGTAACTATGATAAACAGCGCGTATCCAGGCAGTGCGCGCTGCCTGGATACGCGCTGTTTATCATAGTTACCAGCGTTCTCCCTGCTTACAGGCAGTGCTAAGCAGGGAGGACGCTGGTAACCATGGTAAATGCCGGGTATCTAGGCAGCGCGCGCTGCCTGGATACCCGGTGTTTACCATAGTAACCAGCCCTGTGAGGTCACAGATCGCTGGTGTCTCGCGGTCACACGCAGCGATGCGTGCTGACCAGCGGGAAACCAACGATCAAAAAATGACCCGCAGCACTTTGCAACGATCAGCGACCTCACAGCAGGGGCCTGATCGCTGCAAAGTGTCACACATAGCGACATCGCTGGGGAGATCGTTGTAACGTCACAGTTACAACGATCTCGCTAGCGAAATCGTTATGTGTGACTGGGGCTTAATGACATGCTGGAGTCCAGCATTCTTGAGGTGAGAAATGTAAATGAACCCAAGTGGCATCAGCCATGATGCTGGAAATTGTCTCCAGTATGCTTATATGCTTATAGTGCACAAGGTGAAACAACACAGAGAAACAATGAAGCACAATACAAGAAAATAAAGACACAGGAGCACATTGATTATATTCAAATGTAATTAACTCCACAAGATATCCAGCAGTTACATACACACATCTGGAGTCTCCAAAAGTGAGAAAAACTGGTATAAACTAAGACACTTTTCATATGATTGGGTCATTATCAAAACCATAATTCTCTGGTAAAGGATAAAGATAAGACTCCACATTAACAAATAATAAATGAGAAATATACAATGTGAATTCAACATCAGTGAGGACCTTTCATCATATTTTTCATGTTGAACTGGTCGTACGAAGTTATAGCGGCTGCAGAGCAGAAGAACATGTTTTTGGTTTTTTCTTCTTACTTTAGCTCCTCCATTTCAGAGATATTAACAAGCAAAGTATTTGACACCTAATAAAGATTTTTGTTAAGTTCAAAGTGGACAGTATCAGAGAATCTTCACTGGGGCGTGTACTTTTACCCTCATATACGACGTTGCCCAATCATAATCAGGCAGCAACACAGAGGAGAAACTCTTTAATACAAGCTAGTCGTGTGTGAGATGTAATGACAGCAAGCCTGATCTCACTGCAGAGCACAATAGGTATAATCGTGATTACTGACACCACTGAACTTTCATCTCCTGGGACTCCTAATGGAGGAGGGGGCAGTACAGTTGAACTGGCAGCATCATGAGGGGAGAGGTGATAGAAGGGTTTGCAATGTGACACTGCTAAACTCAGCTGTACTGCCTTTTTGAGGGAGGATTACCATGAGATGAAAGCTCAAGGAGTCAGCAGTCACTTATATGTGTTGCGCTCACAGAAACTTGTACGCACTCTGCAGTGAGATCAGGCTGTCTCATTATATGCCTTAGGACTTGTGCAGACTATTATCTTTTTGGTCCGATGCTATGGTATCAGTCAAAAATTTGGATCGCACAGAGACTAAGGGTGGCTACACACTTGCGTTCGCCTGCGCATTGCAACGGGCGAACGCAAGCCGAGTGCATACACCGCGTGTCCCTTTGTTTAACATAGTTGCGTTCATGGTGCGGACGAGAATGTATGATTTGTACGCAAGCATCTGCATGCAAACAAATCACACATGGGGAGCAATGAGTACGCACGGTCATCCGCACCCGAGCGCATACACCATGCGTCCCCATGTTAAACATAGGGATGCGCATTGTATGCGCTCTGCTTGCGTTCGCCCACCGCAATGCGCAGCGCAGGGGAACGCAAGTATGAAGCCACCCTTAGTCTGTAATATAAAGCAGAAATGCGTTGTAGTTACTCTGAATACTATTATCCTGAAGCGTATTAATAAAAATGTAACCATTGGAACGCATCTTGTCCTGTCTATAAGCACCACAGACCTTTAATGATATCTTCTACACATTGGTTGATGGGTCCTTGGCTGGAGCACCCACTACATCAAAAGCAGGCTGCAGACCAGACTGCATGAAGATCAAACTTGATCCCCTAGTGGATCGATACGCCACAATTCAAGATCATCACAAGGCGAGAAGCACCGCTAATAAACCTCATTTTAACAAATGATCCTCTACACTTAGATATTGTGCCCCCTCTCTGGTTTCCCCTCTAGACCCCATACGGGGGTTACACCATACAGAGACCAATGTTATTCAGTGAGGCAGTGCACAGGTCTGACTTTTGCAGCAAGCATGATTTGCCTCTGAGAATTGGATGGGACTTGACCATTCAACTCTATGGGGTAACAAAAAAAAAAAAAAAACGCACTGCACTGTGATGACATCCAAACGCGATCCGATGTTTACGGACTAACAATAGAGAAGATATAGAAAGTTTTGTTCTTTTCCACATCCTAAAAACAAAATGGATTCCACTGTGGTTAAACAGTGGTCGAATGCAATTATCACAATTGGACTGTTTTTCTCAGATGGGAGAAAATACAGTCATGTGGAACCTGCCTTAAGGTACCGTTACCCACAGAGATATCTGTGCAGATATTGCTTGCAACTCACTGGTTGCAGTGAAATCATGGACTCATTGTTCCATTTTGTTGTTGTGTACAAAATGGAACAATGTGTCCATGATTTCACTGCAACCAGTGAGTTGCAAGCAATGTCTGCACAGATATCTCTGTGGGTAACGGTACCTTTACAGTGATAAACTTGCTCTAAGCTGTAGTGGGCGCTCTTCTGTTCTTCTCTATCCTGAGTGTTGCTGCCTAGTTATTATTGGGAAACACAATATAGATGAAAAAAGTACACATACCTCCAGAAAACTCTGATAAAGGTCAATATAGCTGATGCACTCAGACATAGGTTTGTCAGTGGGGAAAAAACTCTTTATAATGTGACTATCTCAAATTGTTTTTAGGGTACCGTTACATGCAGATATCGCTGGGAGATCTCTAAAGATCTCGGGAGCGCACGCTCATTGAGGACATCTGTTGGACATTGCTGAGGAGTTGTCACACGCATAGATATCGTGCACGACGCCCCTGCGATGTTGTGAGCAGAGATCGTTCGCACAACCCAGCGATCGGTCCCTGTTCATTGTGGTCAATGGGTGAAATCTTTATCTACATCGTTATCGGGGTGTAACAAACAAATATGCAGCAGGTTTGCTGATCACAGATCGCTTGATTTAGCAACATGTTCTCAAATCAGCAATCCAAAGATTTATTGCACCCATATCTCGGTTTTACAAGCAACGACGTCCTAACAATGTCGTTTGAGCGATGCCAAACCCGTGACGTTTCAGCGATATCTCTCATCATATCTCTGTGTGTAACGGTACCCTTACACACATTCACTCATATGGCTTAGGCCCACTTCACTGCATGTTTTTTGCCCTGTTAGGATGTGTCCAGTACTTTGTAGGAGGCACTGACAGCTCCGAACAAATAGAACCGGAGGGTTAATATGCCCTGCAGCAGCTGGCGTCTGGCTCCCGGATTGGGCAATCCGGCCCCATGGACTCCCATGTTAGGGAGCGCCGGATCGCCCCTGATCTGGGAGGATCCGATTTTGAGTTGTTTTGGACCCGGACACAAAAAAAAAATGCTGCTTGTTCCGATTTTGTGTCCGGGGCTAAAAAAAAAAAAAAACGCTGACGGATCATCCTGGACAGCTCAAAACCGGATGGCAAAACATTACCATCCAGTGCAATCCGGCCCCATAGGAATACTATGGGGCCAAAACCGGATCCGTGACTGTCCGATTCCTGAAAATCGTGGTGTGAAGGGGGCCTTACTATATTATCAGACACTGCACATAACATTTATGTATGTGGAATATTATTCATTCACCGAGTATTTATTATAGAATCTGTACCAGATAATTTGTGAGGGTACTTTCACATTTGTGTTTAGTTTCAGTTCAGGAAGTTCAGACAAACCTGAACTTTTGAAATTCTTTATTTTTTTTTTCACTTTCACATCCCCCGTTTTTTTCTGCGTCACACTTGTGGAAACATTGCATTTTGGCTAATGCATTTTGTATTGGACTTCAAGACACGCGTCTTCAAATCTGGTACCAGATAAATACCGCTGCTAAATGCAGTTTTAAGACAAGCCAGATCCAGATGAAAACGCAAGTGTCGGTTCACATCTGGAACTCCTATACAAAGGCATTAGACAGAATGCAATCGTGCCGCAAGTGTGACACATCCGTTTTTTGAAAAAAAAAAAAAAAAGGTGGAATTCTGCCGGTTATGAAAAAACGCAGATGTGAAAGTATCATAACAAAATAAACTACAGTGTTAGTGATCAGTATAACAACAATCACAATCTAATCACTGCGCGAACATTTTGCAGTGAATTAAAATCAAAATGTCAGATTTTCACAGCAGTTTTTACTCATTACTATGGAAAGAGAGAAATCCGCTGCCATAAGGGCCACTTTACACACACCAACTTATCTGTCGAACTTCTGACCAACTTACTGGTTGCAGTGAAATCATGGACACATTGCTCCATTTTGTGGCTGTGTACAAATGGAACAATATGTCCATGATTTCACTGCAACCAGTAAGTTGGTCAGAAGTTAGACAGATAAGTTGGTGTGTGTAAAGTGGTCATAACTGTCCCAAACTATCATATAACACATGCAAATTTCTTTGATTTTTCGTGTGGATTTTCATGCAGATTTACTTCAGGAAAATCTACTCAATGTGCAAATTTACTTTTCTAAAACATGTTTCAAAATGTTTGTTTAGTAGCCGGGGAATTAATAGAAATTATGGCTAAAATACATGGTCACATTATCCACAAAGACAAAAGATGCAAATTAGAATCGGTCCCCATATTTCCAATATTGTCTCTATTATACAGCACAGAGGTCCCCAACTCCAAGCCTCAAGGGCCGCCAACAGTGCAGATTTTCAGGATTTCCTTAGCATTGCACAGGTGTTAATGTGATCATCTGCACAGGTGATGATTCCAACTCCTGTTGGAAATCCTCCAAGGAAATCCTGAAAACCTGCACTGTTGGCGGCCCTTGAGACCTGGAGTTGGGGACCTCTGATACAGCAGTACAAAAAGTATTCATCAGGTACTTAAAGAGCAGATCACCCACTCATGTGATATAGTCATAGGGGCAGCCAGTCATGTAAGGATCATTACCTGTAGTTCTGCCTTCTTATTAATCACAATAATAGAATGATCCAGCAGTCTCTTATAGAAATCTTAGGTCATCATGATGATGTTTTTAAGTTTCTTCTGCACCCTAATATCTCTATAGAACCATTACGAATATCTATTGCAGCATGAAGGGGCTCGGTGAAGGTGGCAGTGAAGGTGTGTAAGTGTCTGATGGTGTCACACAACTCATAAAAGGACAGCTGCCCAGCCTCATAATCCAGACAGATCCTGACTTTATCACTGGAGACCTTGTCAGGTAACCAGATCTCCTCATTGTCATGTATCACTGAATACTTATTATTAAATCTCCATAAACTCCAGGACTTGTTGTTATTTCCAATCAGTGACTGACGTTTCCTCCTGTCTATACTGGGATAACACATCCCCACACTCCACACCTCCGATCTACTGATGCCCACATCCCAGTTATGTCGTCCTGAGGTAACTCCCCTCCTGCTCATCACCTGATTATACTGGAATCTCTCTGCTGTTTCTGGACGATTCTGCTTCTCTTGTGTCCAGGTTGCAGTTTTCAGGTCGTCTGATATAAGGACATTATTAGCAGCCGTGTTTACATCCAGTAATATGTCTGCAGCATCCCACACATAGATCCCGCTCCTTATATTTGTTATTACCTCAGATAATGTGTGTAATGTGTGTGAGATCACAGCCACACCCAGGTCATCTCCATCATGGAGCGGTTCATCATGTCCCCCTGTGTCCTCATCACTTCCCTCCTTTTTAGGATCACACAAGTCACCGGTGTCTGGATCCTGTAAGACAGTCAGTGGATCAGTCATGTTACACATCTCCTCAATGTGACTTATACTCCTGGACAGTTCATCTTTCTTTATTTCCAGCTGATGGATCAGAGTAGACAGTAACTGCGATTCTTCCTTCTCCTGCCTGGAGATCTCACTCAGGACCTTCTTCTCCAGGTCGTCCACCCGTCTCCTGATGTCTGTACACAGGGCAGCGACTCTCTCGGCTTCTTCAGCTGCTTTTTCTTTAGTTTTTCTCCTAAGCTCCTCCAGACTCCCGACTTTTTCCTCAGTCTTCTTTCTCTTTTTGGTCATTGTCTGAAGAACATTCTTCAGTTTCTCCTTCTTCTTATAGGCCTCATTCAGCATCTCCACCCGGTGTCCCTGATGTTTTCCAACCAAACTGCAGGACACACAGATACAAACAGTGTCCTCAGTGCAGTAATATTCCAGGATCTTCTTATGGACAGAACATTTCCTTTTCCCCAGAGAAGTGCTGGGATCAGATAAGACGTGTTCTGCTGATTTGCTGTGAGATCTCAGGTGTTTCTCACACAGAGAAGCCTCACAGTGTAGACAGGATCTAACAGCAGGTACAGGAGAGTCCACACAGTAAGTGCAGCAGATCCCGGTCTCCGTCTTTATTGGTTGAGTAATCAGGAAATTCTTCTCCATGATGTTACACAGAGCTAAGCACCTCATCAGTGCTGGCCGCTGCGGAAACCTTTTTCTGCATTCAGGACACGTATAAACTCCAGACTCGTCCTGTGTATCCAGCACACGTTCAATACAGACCCGGCAGAAGTTGTGTCCACATCTCACCATTACAGGATCTGTATAAGGGCTCAAACAGATGGAGCAGAGCAGCTCACCTCTCAGATCAGCAGACGCCATGATTGTGGCTGAAGGAAGAAGGAAGAGAGAAACAAAGCTACATTCCCCTCCCACTGAAAAGGGTGGGCTTATACTGTGTACACAGGAGAGGGCTGAGGAGCAGAAGATCAGCTACTATTAGGCTGGCTTCACACTTGCAGATGGATCTGCAGCGTTTTGCAGATGCATCTGCAAGTGTGAGCATGCTGACCGCGGCCCCTATGTTTATAATAGGGCGCACGCGGTGTGAAAGCTCTCATTCACTCCTATATGTGTACTGTCAGCAGGCGTATGCCTGCTGACAGATCACACACTCCCGTCCGCTCTGTGGACGCGAGATGTAGCGTCCATGCTGCGGGCGGGAGAGTGTGATCTGTAAGCAGGCATACGCCTGCTGACAGTACACATATAGGAGTGAATGAGAGCTTTCACACCGCGTGCGCCCTATTATAAACATAGGGGCCGCGGTCAGCATGCTCACACTTGCAGATGCATCTGCAAAACGCTGCAGATCCATCTGCAAGTGTGAAGGCAGCCTTAACCTCTTAATGGACACTTGTGAAATCACAATTTATATTACTGTAAATTCCAGGTCTACATTGTGGTCACATATGAGGAGAGAGATTATTACTTACAGTTAAGGTTTATAAAGCGAATCTCAGGATTGATTGATCAGTAGAAAATAAGAGAAATGCTCACATAAAAGATCATTACTGCAAACAGGAAAATCACAGATATGATGCTGAGAATCTTACATATCTCATTTGTAATTGTCTCTTTTCAAAAATATTTAAAAAATTCTATTGCCTTTAAAATATTTCTAGTAGAGATGAGAAGAAGCAAAACCCGAATAGTAGATGAGTAGATGGTAGAGTTCATCTGCGGCTCGTCTTTGGATTGGTCAGCTTGGAACGACGTCATCAATGACTGATTAAAGGAAATCGACTGTATGTAATAAATTTCTGATGCAATTAGGACAAATGATCTTTTGTTTGAAGAAATATTGATTGTCCATGACGATCTTTCCAAATAAATTATTCCCAGCAATATTTCTTTTACGCCCCAGTGTCACTGAGCATGTATGAAATTACTGGGAATTTTCCCAGTGGGCCTGTGGTGGTGGTGGGGGCAGGGGCTGATGCGCCCGCTTCTCCGGTTGGCTTTAAATCATTATGTGGCAGTCGCACAGCAGGGAGTCATATTATATGCAGGCCCAGAGTCCCCAGCCATGATCACTGCCAGCCCGCACACTCTGCACCCTCTCCTCCCCTCCGTTAAGCTACATTCACACCGCATAATTTTCACGCTATTTTGCACTTCTCCCCCAAAGCGCACCTGCATTTGCGTCTGCCAGCAAAGTTCAGACGCAGCGCTATTTTCGGCAGCACTTTTATGAGAGAAAGCGCGCGTAAAAAGAATGAACCTGTAAATTTTTTACTTAAGTGTGCACGCGCTTTCTTCTATAGGCCCCATTATAAACGCAGGAATTACGCATCGCAAGTCAGAAAATGCACAATTCCAGCGCGTATAATGTCGGGCGCAGGAGGAGAAGCAGGATGTGATGTCACATGAGGAGACATGTGTGACATGTTACTTTTGCTTAGCAGCGTATATGCAGCAGCTTCTGGCTCCTGCACATTCGCTGCTAAGCAACATGAAAAGTAAAGAGCAGAAGAAAATAAAAAAAATCATCATGCTCACCCCTCCGCAGACACGTCCGATCAGCTGCAGCACCTGCCGGTAATCAGCTGATGCTGTCAACTCACAGCATTAGCTGATTGTTAAAGGTCCCGTCACACATCTACAATGTCCCAGCGATCCCACCAACGATGTGGATCGCTGGGATATCGTTATCTGATCGCTGGTGAGCTGCCAAACAGGCAGACTCACCAGCGATCAGCGACAGGGTAAACAGCGGGTAACTAAGCAGAGCGCTGCGCTTAGATACCCGATGTTTACTATGGTTACCATCTCCCAGCGCTTGCTGTGTGGCGCTGGAAGATCGTTCATCGTTGGTCTCCCGCTGTCACACACACCGATGCTGGCTGCCCAGCGGGAGACCAACAATAAAATAATGGTCCAGGTCATTTACCAACGATCAACCAACTTATCGTGACGTTGCAACGATATTGTTAACGATATCGTACTGTGTGACGGGGTCTTAAGTCCGGGGGTAAAAAGTCTGCTTTTTCCCGCCGGCCAGTTTAAACCATCAGCTGATAAGTCCCAACAGTGAAAAGCCGGAACGATCCGCTGATGCTGTGAAGAGACAGCATCAGCTGATTACTGGGAGTTGCTGCAGCTGATCGGACATGTCTACAGAGGTATGTTTTTTTTTTCTACTGATAACACATCAGCTGATTGTTTACCTGCTTTTAAACAAGCAGCTGATCTGTCATCTCATTATGGTCCTTGAACCTGATATTGATCATCTGATCGGTTTGCCTGCTGGCAAACCGATCAGATGATATTGGATCTGGATTGGACGTCGCGGGACCCTCAACCTTGGACTATGTTGGAGGGGGGTGTTCATTTCTTTAATAAAGATGGAGTCGCTAATTGTGTTCTGTTTTATTTCTAATAAAAATCTCTTTCTCTGTGTTGTGTTTTTTTTATGATTACTAGAAATTCATGGTGGTCATGTCTAATATTGACGTGACCCCATGAATTTCGGGCTTAGGGCCAGCTGATAATACAAAGCTGGCCCTAACCCCATTATTACCCAGTGAGCCACCGCATCAGGGCCCTGGATGAGCCGGATACAGCGCCAGAAGATGGCGCTTCTATGAATGCACCATTTTCTGGGGTGGCTGCGGACTGCAATTTGCAGCAGGGAAGTTCAGAAAGCTTGGGCCACCCTGCGCTGCAGATTCCAGCCCCCAGCTGCATAGTTGTACCTGGCTGGACACAAAAGTAGGGCGAAGCCCACGTCGTTTTTTTTTAATTAGTTTATGAAATTCATGAAATAATTAAAAAAAAAAAACGGCTTCCCTATATTTTTGGTTCTCAGCCAGGTACAAATAGGCAAGTGGGGGTTGCGGGCAGCACGTACCTGCCTGCTAGGCCCGGACTGATAGTAGGGAGGGGCGGGACTTTTCCAGATGGGCCGCCCACTAGTGGGATGTGGAGGCCGCTCGCTCCTCAGGCCGCAGGCCTGCTATCATTTGCCGCTGAATTCAGGGGGCAGGGCCATTTCCCCAAAACAGGGCCTCACTCAGACCAATCAGGATCGACAGGTGCAGATCCCTGGCCCACCGACCACCATCATCATCCCTGATCTCTCTCTGAGCTGATCATGTGACCACCTGACGCCTCCCAGCCATGTTACATCATCACAGGTCCTATACGTATCATGTCTGTGTCTGTCTGAGTGTCTTTCTGTGTGTTTGATAGTGTCTGTGTAAATCTATATATGACTGGCATCACCACAAGTGTAGGTGCAGGCAGAAAATTATATACTTACATAAAAGGTTATCTGCCGCGACACTACTATTTATCATGAATTTGTAGCTCAATGAGTGGCACTTGAAACAAAAGGATCAATGGGTATAGTGAATGTGTGTATTGCAGAAACTGCCCTATGCTAAATAAGGAAAACCGGAGATCTTGGTTTCAATAGTGGCCACTGGAGAGTAAGCCTGACACCCACTACACGGAGCCTCCACTGTCAGGTCTTGACACTATGCCCTAATGAAATGTGGAGATGTGAGTGGGTTTATATGCCCATGGATGTAATTAAAAACAATGAACAGGTGTGTGCTGGGCTCTAACAATGGTGACCATGCATGGCTATCAGACTAGGAAACGGAGAAAGGGTATAGTGTATTTTTGACTGAGCTCCTACTGATATATAAATTTTCCCCTTTCTCCCTTTCCTAGTCTGATAGCCATGCATGGTCACCATTGTTAGAGCCCAGCACACACCTGTTCATTGTTTTTAATTACATCCATGGGCATATAAACCCACTCACATCTCCACATTTCATTAGGGCATAGTGTCAGGACCTGACAGTGGAGGCTCCATTTAGTGGGTGTCAGGCTTACTCTCTAGTGGCCACTATTGAAACCAAGATCTCCGGTTTTCCTTATTTAGCATAGGACAGTTTCTGCAATACACACATTCACTATACCCATTGATCCTTTTGTTTCAAGTGCCACTCATTGAGCTACAAATTCATGATAAATAGTAGTGTCGCGGCAGATAACCTTTGATGATAGTGTCTGTGTGTCTGTCTCTACAGAACATTATATTTTATATACAGGTCCACACTACATGCTGTACTAGTGTACCTATATACTGTATGTATATAGTGTGGACCAGTATATACAGCATAGTGCTGTGTATACAAGATATACAGCAGCACTCTCAGATGTGTATACAGCCCACAGTCTGTACTGTCCATACAGCCCGCAATCTGTACGGTCCATACATCCCGCAGTGTGTACTGTCCATACATCCCGCAGTCTGTACTGTCCATATAGCCCGCAGTCTGTACTGTCCATACAGTCCACAGTCTGTACGGTCTATACAGCCTGCAGTCTGTACTGTCCATACAGCCCGAAGTCTGTACTGTCCACACAGCTCGCAGTCTGTACTGTCAATAAAGCCCAGTCTGTAATGTGTATAATGCCCGCAGTCTGTAATGTGTATACAGCCCACATTCTCTGTGTATACAGCCCACAGTCACTAATGTGTATACAGTGGGCAGTCTGTGTTGTGTATACGGCCCACAGTCTGTAATGTGCAGCGTCAGCAAGGTTTCCTCTGAGCAGAGTTCGTGCTCTGTTCTTCCCGGTGCCTCCATGGATTCTGTTCCTCTCTACGCCCAGCACTGGATTTTCTGCCGTCATCTTTCATCTTTCACCATCTCCAGGATCTTGGCTATTTATATACCACAGCCTCCTATCTATATAGTACAGCATCCTGGGTATGTTGGGTATAATTCTCCTGTCCCGTATACTGGGTGTAATCCTCAGTATCTGTATTATTCTGTATATATACACTGTACAGTACCACTTCTCTTGTCCTGTATATAGGGTGTAATCCTCAGTATCTGTATTATTTTGTATATATACACTGCACAGTACCACTTCTCCTGTCCTAGTGGTGGTATTGGACTTTGATTTTCAGCATTTAACTGTTGTTTAAATTAATTATCTCCAATATGGAAGTCAGCACTTCTCTTCTGTATAGGTGATGACTTGCCCTTCGCATTGGATCTGACCGCTGGGACCTCACAATCCTGAGAAACGTGGCTTTGAAGAGCACCATGTAAATGGAGATGCGGTTGATTATTCTCTCTGCTGCATCATTCACATGTGGCTCTTCAGATAACTCCTTTGAGAAAGTAATGAGGCCATGACAACGTAAAAGCAAATTTGACTGATCGGGGCAGATGGGTGATATGGTGTGGGCTGGTGGGGCTTGTTTTCCAGGGCTGCTTTTTGGTCCCAGTCCGGCCCTGCTGGCTGGACACAAATATAGGGCAAAGCCCACGTCAATTTTTTTTTTTGAAAAAACATTAAAAAGTAAAAAAATATATAAATAAGACCCCCAAACACATGAAATGCGTGTGTAAAAAAAATGTGTGGCCTTCGCCGTATTTTTGTCCAGCCAGGTACAGCTGGGGGCTGGATTACGCAGCGCAGAGTGGCCCAAGCTTTCTGGGCTCACCAGCTGCGAATTGCAGTCCGCAGCCACCCCAGAAAATGGCGCGTTCATAGAAGCGCCATCTTCTGGCACTGTACCCGAGCCATCCAGGGCCCTGGTTCAGTGGCTCACTGGGTAATAATGGGGTTAGCGCAAACTTTGTATTATCAGCTAGCCCTAAGCACGAAATTCATGGAATCACGCCAATATTAGCCCCTTCCTGACACGTCTCACCGTTTGATGCATGAAATGAAAACCAGTGCATTCCCGACCGATGGCTCAGCGTCTGAGACATCTGGGGAACGCACTCCTGCAGCTTGAGTGAGGGTCACACTGACCTATCACTCGGGCTGCAGGTACATGGGGACATGTGCTATAGCCCATGAGGAGTCGCTTTGCCCCCCCCCCCGCCAGGCTACAGCCGCGGTAATTGGCGGTTGAAAATGAAACCGCAAATTACCGCGGCTGTACTGACTGCGATCTCCCCCTGCCTCGCTCCTCCTGCTCCCTCACTATTCCCCCACTTTTATCCTCCTGTAAACCCCCCCGCTCATCTAACCTGTCCCCTCTGTCTCCTGCCCCCCTGACTGCCGGTGATCACCTCCCCATCGCCTCCTCCCGCCGGAGCAGTGATCACCTCCTCATCGGGGATCACCTCCCCCTGCCACATCCCCGTCCTCCCGCCGGAGTGGTGATCACCTCCTTCCCGATGATCTCCTGCTGCTGCCGCCATCTGCTACCTCTGGTCTTCTTCCGGTCCCGGGTCCTCCTGGCATTGTCTGGTGAGTCCCCCTGCCTGTGGGATGCCTTTACTACAGCCTGATCCTCCTGCAGGGGGGACTGACTGCAGTTAAGGGATCTGACAGTGATCCACATAGTGGATCACTGCGCTGAGGCTGCAAGATCGCTGCTCTGCAGTCTGATCCGCCTGCATGGGGATCGAGCTGCAGAGAGCGATCTCACAGCCCCGGTGCTGCACTCGGGCTTCCAGATCACTTCTCTGCAGTCCGATCCGCCTGCAAGGGGATTGAGCTGCAGAAAGTGATCTCGGAGCCCAGGCGCAGTGATCCACATAGTGCATTACTGCACCCGGGCTGCCAGATCGCTGCTCTGCAGTCCGATCCACCTGCATGGGGA
Organism: Allobates femoralis; assembly: GCA_033576535.1. Classification (NCBI taxonomy): domain Eukaryota; kingdom Metazoa; phylum Chordata; class Amphibia; order Anura; family Aromobatidae; genus Allobates; species Allobates femoralis. Next base: position 605,537,856 of record JARQOC010000004.1, read on the forward strand.
TCGAGCTGCAGAAAGCGATCTCGCAGCCCTGGCGCACTGCACCCGGGCTGTGAGATCGCTACTTTGCAGTCCGATCCGCCTGCATGGCGATCATGCGTCGTGGGGCCTTCATTGTGGACTACGTCGGAAGCGATCGTGGGACCTTTGTTGTGGGACTACGTCTGATTTTTTTATAATAAAGATGCAGTCCGAATTTTGTGTTTTTTTTTCAAATAAAAAGATTTTTCTCTGTGTGGTGTATTTTTTGACTATTTACTAGATTCCTAATGGCCGGGTCTAACATTGGCCCGACATTATGAATCTCATGCTTAGTGCCAGCTGCCAATAAACAAGCTGGCATTAACCCCTTTATTTCCCAGTTTGCCACCGACACCAGGGCAACTGGAAGAGCCTGGGTACAGCGCCAGAAAATGGCGCTTCAATGAATGTGCCATTTTCTGGGGCGGCTGCAGGCTGCAATTCGCAGCATGGGGGCCCAGAACGCTTGGGCCTTTCCATGCTGAGGAGTCCAGCCCCCAGCTGCCTAGTTGTACCTCGCTGGGCCAAAAATATGGCGGAGCCCCACGTCATTTTTTTTCTAGAATTAGTTCTAGAAATAAAAAATAAAAAAAGGGATTTGCTGTATTTTTGTTTGCCAGGCAGGTACAACGAGGCAGCTGGGGGTTGGTGGCAGTCTGTAGCTGCCAAGTTGTACCTGGCTGGACCAAAACTATGGCGGAGCCCCACGTAATTTTTTTTTTTCTAGAATTAGTTCTAGAAATAATTTAAAAAAAGGCCTTTGTTGTATTTTTGGTAGCCAGCCAGGTACAACAAGGCAGCTGGCGGACTGGAATCCTCAGCGTGGAGAGACCCAAATGCTGTGTGTCCCCCACGCTGCAAATTGCAACCCACAGCCACCCAAGAAAAATAGCGCATTCATTAGAGGCGGCATTTTAACCACCATCCTAGGAGCCTGAGAGGGGGTATGCCGAAGGGCCAGTACTTGAGGGCCAGGCGGAACTGCTCCAATGTTTACACAGGGGCTCTCCAAACGCAACATGGTGTCCGCTAACAATTTGAATTGATTTTCCGTTCAAATTGTTAGCGGACACCATGTCGCATTTGGAGAGTCCCTATGTGCCTAAACTTTGGAGCTCCCCCACAAGTGACCACATTTCGGAAACTAGACCCCCCAGGGAACCTATCTAGATACATAGTGAGCACTTTGATCCCCTAGGTGCTTCACAAATTAATCCGTAAAAATAAAAAAGAAATTTTTTGTGGGAAAAGAGTACTTTTTCATATTTATGGATCAATTTGTGAAGCACCTGGGGGTTCAAAGTGCTCATTATGCATCTAGATAAGTTTCTTGGGGGGTCTAGTTTCCAAAATGGGGTCACTTGTGGGGGAGCTCCAATGTTTAGGCACACAGGGATTCTCCAAATGCGACATGGTGTCCGCTAATAATTTGACTGGAAAATTAGCTCAAATTGTTAGCAGACACCATGTTGCGTTTGAAGAGCCCCTGTGTGCCTAAACATTGGAACCTCACAAGTGACCCCATTTTGGAAACTAGACCCCCCAGGGAACATATCTAGATGGGTGTAGAGCACTTTGAACCCCCAGATGTTTCACAAATTGATCCGTAAAAATGAAAAAAGTACTTTTGTTTTCACAAAAATTTTCTTTTAGCCTAAATTTTTTCATTTTCACATGAGCAACTGGATAAAATGCATCCTAAAACTTGTTGGGCAATTTCTCCTGAGTACACCAAGACCTCATATGTGGTCATAAACCACTGTTTGGGTGCACGGCAGGGCTCAGAAGTGAAGGAGCGCCATTTCACTTTTTGAATGGAAAATTAGATCCAAAAGTCAAATTGCGCTCCTTTCCTTCTGAGCCCTACCGTGCGCCCAAACAGTGGTTTATGACCACATATGAGGTATCGATGTACTCAGGAGAAATTGACCGACAATTTTTAGAATGCATTTTATCCTGTTGCCCATATGAAAATGAAAGAATTGAGGGTAAAAGAACATTTTTGTTAGAAAAATTAAAATGTCCATTTTTTTGTTTCCACTTTGCTTTAGTTCCTGTGAAGCACCTGAAGGGTTAATAATCTTCTTGAATGTAGTTTTGAGTAGCTTGAGGGGTGCAGTTTTTGGAATGGTGTCACTTTTGGGTTTTTCTGTCATGTAGACCCCTCAAAGGGACTTCAAATGTGATGTGGTCACTAAAAAAAATGGTTTTGTAAATTTTCCTGGAAAAATTAAAAATTGCTGATGAACTTTGAACAAAAAATTTTTTCCCCAAATTGTGCTGATGTAAAGTAGACATGTGGGAAATGTTTTTTTTTTTTTATAACAATTTTTATTGAAAATAAAATGTTTTGTACATTGGCCTAGATATGGCTTGAAGTATACATTGCTTGTTATAAGATGGTAAATGGCAGAGTCTATATTTCGAGCATGGCTGCATCATGTCAGAATACAAACAATAAAAAACACAAGGTGAAAAAAACACAAAGTAACACAAACAAACACAAGGAAACAAAGCAAAGGCAAAACATTTACAAAGAAAGAAAATAAATTTAAAAAAAATTAAAGCAAATTAAAAAAACAGGCAAATAGGTCAAAACTGGGAGGGGGGTGGGGGAAGGAGTTATCTGGAACAGGTACTTTTTTCTTGTAGATCACCCATCAAGGGTGTGTGAACTTATGGCCACTTTACACGCAGCTACAGGTAACAGGGTTTCCACAGGTAACTTACTGGCTGCAGTGAAATCATGGAGACATGGTTCTATCTTGTTGCTGTGTACAAATGGAATAATGTCTCCATGATTTCACTGCAGCCAGTAAGTTACCTGTGGAAAACCTGTTACCTGTAGCTGCGTGTAAAGTGGCCATTAGTCTCTCTTTGAGAATTGTGCGGGACTCACCTCTGACACCAGGAAAGACTTCTGACCCTTAGATGTGTCTCTATTTGGCAGCTCTATCGAACATGTATCTATTTAGGCTCTTCCCCTAGTAGTACCTGCTCTTGATACCACACTGTAGATTGGAAACAAGTTCTGATGTGATCTCTGATTCGTTGTGGGAGCAGAGAGATGAAACTTTCCCAGGTTTCAAAGAAGGACTGCACCCTTTCCTCCTCGTGCAAGGAGGTCGCAGCCCAATCCATCTGAAGCAAGAATGATAGTTTGTCTAAAAAGATCCTAAATGGAGGAGCTTGGTCGTGGATCCACACCTGCAGGATGGCCTTAATTCCGGCTACCGCCACCATGTGCAGCAGTTTACGGGCCCCCAGAGAGCATGTGTATTTACCTAGCTCTAGATATCCAAAAATGGCCCATAGCGGCTCATCAGGGGCAAAGTTTGTCAGGTGTGCAGTGGTAAATTGTCGTATTTTGGTCCAGAAGGGCTGGATGGCCTAGCATGTCCATAGGCAGTGGAATTGATTGGCTTCAGGGGAGCAGCACTTAAAGCACTCGGAGGTTGTGTATAGCCCCATTCTATGACCCTTCTGGCGGGTTAAAGAGGATCTGTGGCAGATTTTTAGTCTCATTTTAATGAAACGGGCTGAGGGGAGGAGTTTGTGGGCTTGGTCTAGAACTTTTAGGATTGTTCTGTGGGATAGGGTGGGATCATCAATCTGCCATTTTGTTAATGGGAATTGAGATTGATCGTAGTCCAGCATGCCATGGATAAATTTGTAGTTGGAGAATATTTGGCCAGTTAAGGTGTTAAATCTAGTGAACCATGTGAGCAGGTGTGGACTCCACTCTTGCTCAGGGAGACGGGTTAATATCTTTGTCACATAACTCTTAGCCTGTAGGTATTGGAATGGGGGGAATATAGCGGTCGGGTATTTAGGCTGCGTTCACACATTTGCGTTTTTTGCGCGCGCTTTTTGCCGCGTTTTTTGGCTGCGCAAAAAAGCGCTACAAAATACGCAGGGGCTTTCACACACTGTGCTTTCTTTACTCCAGAAAGCGCAGTGATGTCACAGAGGGGAGGAAGAATCCTGCTTCCTCCTCCCCTCTGTGACAGCCCCATTAGATTTCACAGTGTATTAATACACACTGTGAAATCTAAATTAAACAAAAGCAAGTGAATGAAAAATAAAAAAGAATGAATACTTCACCTGTCCGACGCCTTTTCCCGCTGTTCGATCTCCGGTTCCAAGTGAGAGGTCTTCTGCCAGGACCTGTGGTGACGTCAGAGGGGCGTTCCCAGCACGGATTGGCTGCTCGCGGTCATGTGATATGTATCACATGACCGCGAGTGCCCGGGAACGCCCCTCTGACGTCACCACAGGTCCTGTCAGAACACATCTCACTTGGAACCGGAGACCAGAACCGGGAAAAGGCGTCGGAGGGCATTTCATTCTTTTTTATTTTTCATACACTTGCCTCTGTTTTAGATTTCACAGAGTATTATAATACACTGTGAAATCTAATGGTCGGCCACAGCTGTCACAGAGGGGAGGAGGAAGCAGGATTCTTCCTCCCCTCTGGGAGAGTACGCAGGAGCAGCTGCGTAAACAATTGACATATCAATTCTTTACGCAGCTGCGCTTTCTCCCTGAAAACGCACTGCGTATTTTTGCGCAATGTCTGCACTGCAAAGTGAATTTCACATTCACTTTGCTAGCAGACAAAAGGCACATTGCGTATTTGAAAAGCGCGCGTAAAAAAGCGCAGCAAAATACGCAATGTGTGAATGCAGGCTTAGATTGCATTTTCTCTCTTGAATACATGCGGCGTTCCCTTGGGTGGGTCAGATGTTTAATGGATGTTATACCCTGAGAGTGCCACCGGTGGAAGACAGGGTGGGTGTGTCTGTTTTGGAAATGGAGATTACCAATAAGTGGGAGGAGGAGGGATGTCTGTGGAGAGAGATGGAACTGTTGGCGTATTTTCTGCCATGCTTTCCATGTAGACACCAGGAGGGGGTTCACCTTCACCTCAGTTGGCAGTTCAGTATAAGGGAGGTGTAGGAGAGCAGGGAGAGCCAGTCCTTGTGTGAGACAGCACTCTAAATCATATTGGGCATAGCAGGAGGTTCCTCCTAGCCAGTCCACCACCACTCGGAATAGGGACGCTAAATTATAGTGTCTGATATCGGGGAAGTTTATCCCACCATTTCTCTTCAGCTGTTGGAGTAATTTATAGGCAATGCGGGGCTTCTGTCCCTCCCAGATGAATGACCGGTATAGACAGTTGATCCGTTTCTCCTCATTGGGGGCTAAGTAGATTGGGAGAGTGTGAAAAAGATAGAGGAGGCATGGGAATTCTGTCATTTTAATTAAGTTGGCTCTGCCCAGGTATGATAGGCTAAAATGTTTCCATTTGGCTAAAGTGGAGTTTAGGTTGTTGAGGTATAAGTTGATGTTGGTTTTGTGTAGATTAGCCGGGTGTCTCGTCATTCGCACTCCTAGGTATTTTAGTGAGCTAGTGGTCCACTGACAGGGGAACCCCGATGTCCATGATGATATGGAGGGGCCGCTTAGCATCATCACTTCTGTTTTGTCCCAGTTAATGTTATAGCCCTATAGGCCTCCCATGTCTTCTAGTCGCGTGTAAGAAACTGCAGAACCTGTTTGGGGTTAGTTACTACCAGCAAGACATCATCTGCGAATGCGGCGACCTTGAACTCCCTAGAGCCCACTGTGAGTCCCTTAAAGGTAGGGGGTCTGCAACAGATGGCGTAGTAGGGGGTAAATAGAGAGGTTACATAGGAGGGGTGACAGAGGGCATCCCTGTTTGAGTCCTCGGAAGAGGTCTATAGTTGGTGCGCTGCATCCGTTAATAGAGACCTGGGTATTTGCGTTCGTGTGGAGGTATTTGATATATTCCAGGAACCTTGGGACAAAATTCCCCCTGCCCAGAGCTTCATACAAAAAAGGTCATGCCACTTTGTCAAAGGCCTTTTCGGCGTCTAGATTCATCAGCATTGCGGGCGGGCTCGGTGAGTGTTGTGCCAAGACTGTAGCAGCGACCGTCAGGCGTATGTTTGCCACACTGCTCCGCCCCTGAGTAAAGCCCGTTTGCGCCTCACATAGGAGAACGGTTAATATCAGTTGTAAGCGTCTTGCTAAGATTTTTGCCAGGAGCTTGTAGTCATGATTCAGGAGTGAGATTGGGCGATATGATTGTGGTAGTAGTGGGTCTCTATCGGGTGTAGGGATAACTATCATGTGTGACTCAGTAAATCTATCGATGGTGACCCCCTGAAGGAAAGTTGTGTTGAAGAGGTTAGTCAAGGGAGGTACTAAGTCAGGGGATAGTATCTTGTAGTATTCGGCAGAGAAACCGTCAGGGCCCGGGGTCTTACCGCTGGATGCGTCTGCTATAGCTCGTCTCACTTCGTCTTCTGTTATCTCCGAGTCCAGCGTCACTTTTTGTTCAGTGGTCAGTAATGGGAGATTGATTGGGTTCAGGAAGGAATGAATCGATTGGAGGATAGCAGGGGTGGCTCTGTAGAGGTCTTCGTAGTAGTCGTTAAAAATTTGTGTTATCTCTTCCTGGTCGGTCGTCTGCAAACCTGTTGTGGGGTTCCGGAGTTTAAGAATTGGTTTGTAGGGTCGTTTGCCTTTTGTTAGGGTCGTTAATAATTTACCCGTCTTGTTTCCCCAGCGGTAAAACTTGTTTCGAGTCAGTTGAACTTGCCAGTGTGATTGGGAATGTATGAGGGAGTCGAATAGGTGTTTGGCCATGGCATAGGCTTGTTGTGTGTCAGGGGATGGGGTTAGGGCAACCGCCGACTGTGCCTGGAGTAGGGAAGTATGTAAGGCATCAAATTTCTGTGTGTTTTCCTCCTGCTTGACAGATAACTGATGATATGGCGTCTCATTACGGCCTTAGAAGTGGCCCAGAGCAGAGGGGTGTTGTCAGTGTGGGTTATATTGTCATCTAAGAAATCATTCCAGTGTGATTTAAGGAAGGTTGATTGCTCTCAGTGTGAGAAACAAGATAAAAATCGGTACCAAACCTTTTTCTTTTAAGGAAGGTTTTGAAGTCATCCGACTCTGCTAGGTAGGAGGGAAACCTCCAATGTCTTGTCTGAGGGCTCGGCTCCACTAGTTAGGAACAGTGTGATGGGAGCGTGGTGTGAGATCAGTATTGGGTGAATACGGTAGTCTTGGTGTTAGGGGAATAGTTGTGAGATGAGGAAGAAATCGATCTGGGAGAAGGACTGATGTGTGAGGGAGTGACACGTGTAATCTCTAGCTGTGGAGTCTGTCACTCTCCTTGGGTCACAGAATGAAAGCTGTTCCATGAAGTGTAAGAGGGATGTGGTGGCTGCTGAGGTTTGTGGAGAGAGGGTGAGGAGCGGTCTAGGGTGGGACACTGTACTACGTTGAAGTCTCCTCCCACTATCCGGCGACCAGGCTCAAGTCTCAGGAGAACCTGGGAGAATCGATGTGTAAAAGACGTGTTGGTCGTGGTTAGGAGTGTAGAGGTTGATCAAGAAGTATATTCTCTCTGCTATTTCCACCCTCAGAATTAGGTATCTGCCATGGCTATCACTAAGGGTACCTTTACATGCCGCTACAACAAGGTGGAAACAACCGGGTGCTTCACGTGCATGAGCACGCACCAACGGTTACAAACGGTACCCGATACCGTCTTTACACGCCGCTACAAGGTGCTTTACAGAAGGTTGAATCTATCTCTGGATACACCGCCGGGTGCTCAAGTTACCTTCTGTAGAGCACCTTACCTCATTTACACGCCACTACAAGGTAATATGGGCGGACCTGGTGCAGCAGGGACAACACATAGGCGTGCCAGAATTGTGGATTACGAGACGTTCGTACGCTGATAGGACAAAGCAATAGCATCATGATTGGCCAGCCAGCGCAGGAAGGCTGGCTAATACATGACGCTCGAGCAATTGTGTAGTGTGAGTGGTCATCTCCTTAAATATGCCGCCCTATGCAGCGACAACCAATCGTAATGCAGGAGCTTCCACCAATGATCGCTGAAGGGGGGCGGTTTCCCGGAGGCTGTGTCACGCCCCAGGGAGTTATCTAGGTGACGAAAAAACCTTACCCTACCTTATTTACACGCTGTTACCACCGGGTTGAAATCAACCTGTTTTAGAGTGACGGGTGGAAACAACCTACTTTACATGCCGCTACCTCGGGTTGATTTGGCAGTGCAAGATACATTTGTCTCATAAACCCGGTTGTTTCCACCTTGTTGTAGCGGCGTGTAAAGGTGCCCTAATGGAGTCTTGAATGGTGCATGGCAAGCCCTTTTTGATGAGAATGGCTACTCCGCGTGATAATGAGGTATGCGAGGCAGTGTAGCAATCTCCTATCCAGGGAGCTAGCAATTTACCAGGTTTGTCAGCCCTCCACTGTGTCTCCTGAAGGAAGACCACATCTGGTGAGAATCGTTTTAGATGGTTCAAGACCTTTTTGTGTTTAAGGGGGTGTTAAGGCCTGCCATATTCCATGACAGGAACTGCAAGTGTGGTGAGGTGTAGGTGGTGTCAGGGTCTGGTGTTTTAAGAGTACTCATCCTGGGTCCCAAAGCAGGGTCTGTGCAGCATATGGCAGTTGGGTGTGTTCATTCCTTTCGGTCCCAGCGAGTCGCAGGAGTGAACAGGTTGTAACGGTGTCATCAGTGGTGAGTCCCGCATTGATTGATACCTGGGTGAAAAAGGGGGAGAGCATAGGAGGGTAAAAGCAGAGAGAGAATACAAAAGAACATGCCGCGCTGTCACTGGGAGAAACATTGTATTATGGAGATGACAGTCTTCCTGTAGTAGGAGATGGCGTGGGTGGCAGGTCTTTAGGTCGTCCCACTGCGACGTTCGTGGCATGGCTAAATCTTCTCTCCGCCACCTCAGGGTCTTCGTAAATAATTGCACGGTCGCCCTCTTGAACTTTGAGCTTGGCTGGGTAGAGTAGTTGAAATCTGATTTTTTTTTTCAATCAGTAGGCGACAGGTGGGCCCAAATGCCTTACGTCTTTGAGCTACGGCTGGGGAGATGTCCTGGAAGATGAGAACCTTGGAGTCGTGAACATTCAGTTCTTGTTGCGGTCGGTATGCTTTCAAGACCTTTTCTTTCACCGCCCAGTTGATGTACTTTGCTATGACTGGGCGAGGTCTACCTTTTCCGCTGCCTTGGTTGGGCCCTGGGGGGCCTAGTCGGTGTGCTCGTTCTATAATCATTGGGTCTTTGCAGAGGCCTATCCGGAGGCCAGATGGGCTGTCTCTAGTAAGATATTCCATGAGGTGTTCACCTTCCACCGAATCCGGGATGCCCACAAAACGCAGGTTGTTGCGGCGGTCTCTGTTCTCAATGTCCTCCAACTTGTGGCTCATGTTTCGCTCTGCGGTCTGGCTCTGTTGGAGGGAGGCCCTCAATTCTGTGATCTCCTTTTCATTGGACTGGATTCTGCTTTCTAGTTCTGTGATCTTTTGGGAGTTGGTGGTAATTAGGGTCATGGTTGCGGCGAGTTTTAACTGCTTTGAACAGGTGTGGGTGTACAACCTTGAGTAACAAAATGTGGTTTGACTGGTTTTAGTCAGAAAATAACAGCTAGCTGCCCCCTCAGCTTCAGTTGAGAGCTTGTTGCTGTGAGGAGTGGTTTAGTGTACTTTTTTTAGTGTGATTCGTGCCTGTAAAAATGGATGTTACCCCACGGAAGAGGTCTAGAATTATTACTCTTAATGAACATACAAGTCTGACTGTAAGAGAAATCGCTTCCACCGTTGGTATTGGAAAATCTACCGTTTCAAGAATAATTCGCACACACAATGAAACTGGATCGTTTTCTCCAAAAGAAAAAGGGAAATGTGGAAGAAAACGACACCAAGAACTGATAAAACACTTATCAGAAATAGTAAAAACTAAAGCAAGAAAAACAAGTAAAGACTTGCTTTGTCCCAATTAATTTGCACAGCACTGTATCTCTTCCAGCTCATTCACACGTCTGCTGGTAGAGATGTAGCAGGCACAGGCTGCTCACCTGGCCGTGGGAAAGTTCATGGGAGTTCACGCCAGTGCTGCGTCAAGCGTGAACTCCGGGCGAAGCGCTCAGCTGATGTGTCACGTGACATCAGCTGGGAGTTAAACCACCCGCCAAAACCGCAAAACCTATAGGTCACGTGACACATCAGCTGATCGCTACTGGCCAATCGGATGATTCAGGTCCTTGCAGCGATCAGATGTCTTCCCCTCGGGTCCCGGGATAGAGAGGTATTTTATTTTTAAAACCTTTTGTTAAGTTTTATTTCGCTTTCATGGTGTATGTAGATACACTGGGAAAGCGAAACTATAGCCCTGACATGTCACACAGGAGAAGGAACACAGGATTCTTTCTCCCCGTGCAACATCACTTCCTCCTGCGCTTTTGGGGGAAAAATGTGGCAGTAAAAAAACACGGTGTGTGAACGCACCGCGTTTTTTTACTGCCGCTAAATAGCAGGGCCGCAAAACGTGGGTAAATATGCCCATGCAAAAAAGCACAGGAAATACGCTACATGTGTACATAGCCACACTTGCTGAGGCGTCTTTCACTGATGGACATTGCAGCTGCCAGATTATCCATTCTGTATACTCCAGTGTTTACTCTCTTCACAGTAATGATAAGACAGGAAATTACATCAATGACCTTTTTTTTTTCTACTTTTTTGCCAGAACTTTGTTTCCCTGTCTTTGAAGTGTACAATGCAGAAAAGAACATATGTGCAAAAAATGCAGCAAAAAACAGTGTGTAAATGCAGTGCATTTTTCCTACCTGCGTAAAAATTTGCATGAAGAAATTGCAGAAAATACGTGCGCGTAAAAAGCAGCAAATAAGGCTGGTTTCACACTACGATTTCTCTAAATCCGATGCTGTCCGATGAAAATCGGACAGCATCGGATCCGAATTTAGCCCCATGCAGCTCTATGGGCATCGGACCGAATCGGATGTGCACTAAATGCCATCCGATTTGGTCTGATCCGATTCTGTCCGATTTTATTATCGGTGCAAAAATCGGTGCCTGCTCCGATTTTTGCACCGAAAATAAAATCTGACAGAATCGGATCGGACCAAATCGGATGGCATTTAGTGCACATCTGATCTGACCCGATCCCTATAACATGGGGCCCTATGGAGCAGGGTCCGAGGAAACATCTGATGTCTCCTCGGACCCGATTTTAGTGTACTGAGCATGCTCAGTACACTAAAATAGCTCCTAAAAGTGAAACAAAGGGTTAAAAAATAAAAAAAATCTATACTCACCTGTCCACGAGGCCCCCGGCGTCTCCGGTATCTTGCTGTTCTGTCTTCTGTACTGCCAGGACCTGCCGTGATGTCACAATCACATGACTGCCGGTTATTGGTTACTCGCAGTCATGTGATTGTGACATCACGAGAGGTCCTAGCAGCACAGAAGACAGAACAGCAAGATACCGGGAGACGCGCGGGACCGTGCAGGAGTCATGGACAGGTGAGAAAAGATTGGAGAGGGGAGGACACATGGGGGGACCCGGAGGACACATGGGGGGACCCAAAGGACACATGGGGGGAACCGGAGGACACATGGGGGGAACCGGAGGACACATGGGGGCACCACATTGAAGGACTGGGGGAGGACACATAGGAGGACCGGGGGCCAAGAGGGGAGGACCGGGGGTGCAGAGAGGAGGACCGGGGGCCAAGAGGGGAGGACCGGGGGCCAAGAGGGGAGGACCGGGGGTGCGGAGGAAGAGGAGGATCGGGGGTGCAGAGAGGAGGATCGGGGGTGCAGAGAGGAGGATCGGGGGGAGAGAGGAGGACCAGGAGGACAGTGACAGCTAGGGAGCGATCTGACAGGAGGTCGGGCATACTATTTTCTGTCGGAATCGGATGCCTATTTGGCATCCGATTCCAGGCATCAGAGGAATCCGATGCTGTCCGATTTATATCGGACAGCATCGGATTTTAAAAAATCGTAGTGTGAAAGTAGCCTAAGCAGCAAATAAGCAGTGTGTCTTTTCATATGAAGAGGAAGGGGGAGGTGTGTGGCGCCCCTCAGCCTATTCTGTGTCCGGGTCCGTGATTATCATGGATCCGGATACAGCAGGTCACTTTCACTTCCGCAATGTATAATATACATTGCGGAAGTGAAATTTAGTAAAAGAAAGTTGAAAACTGTATGTGCACCTGTAAGGCATGTGATCCGTTGATGCTGCCGGGTTGTGACATCACGGAAGGTCCTATCACCTGGAGCTTGCTGGAGGCAGCGGTGGATCGCGGACAGGTGAGCAAACAGATTTTTTATTTTTAACTCTTTCTTTTACTATATTTCACTTCTGCAATGTATATTATACATTGCAGAAGTGAAATTAGACGGTTAGGAGCAATTTTAGTGTACTGAGCATGCTCAGTACACTAAAATCTGGTCCGAGGAACGATCAGCTGTTTCATCGGGCGCGCGCTCATAGGCCCCCATGTTAAAGGCAGAGGATCGGATTTGGCCTAACTGCCATCCGATTTTGTGGGATCCGACTTTTTTTCTGTGCCCAAAATTGGAGCAGTGTCCGATTTTGAGTACAGCAAAAAATCGGACACACATCGGATCCCACAAAATCGGATGGCAATTAGGCCAAATCCTATCTGACCCCTATAGGATAACAAGGGGGCCAAATTAGATCCGTGGCTGTCCGTTTTACAATGGACAGCCACAGATCCAACAAAAAGGTGATGTGAAAGCACCCTTTCCTTTACACTGAGTCCTCCTACCGTGCAGCAGCCAGCAGGAGGTCTGGCACACACAGAGCAAAGCCACAGCAGCAGGTGTTAAAGAAGTTGCCTGATACTTGTATTTACTCTATATTGGCAACCATTTTGTCTTTTACGAGCCATTTTAGTTTAGCATCTTTAACACAGGACATGTCACTCACTGTCACAGGCACGTTTCCTCTGTGCTCAGTGTCGGCAAGGTGACGGTCCCTCTCTTCCATCAGGCCCAAGAGGTGGTGGACAGCGGGTGACAGACTCAGGAGGAGTCTGGAGATCAGCTGCCTGGGAGCAGAAGGAGTGAGCACACGCCAGCCGGCAGAATCTGTGACTTAGCTCCTCTATGGCCGTGAGGTAGGACCGCGTGTGCCTCCTCCAGCACCGCTGTCTTTTAGCAACGTCCTCCGCACGTTAGACGTCTTGTCATGGCGTATGGAGTGGGAGATAGGGGGTCGGCGCGGTAGCGCCAGCATCAATGCTGCAGAGCGTGGTGGTGGATTATGATGGAGCAATTCACCTGGGCTGGTGGGCATCCCCACAGCATTGGGCCCGGAGCTACCGCCCAGATTGACCGCACTATAATCCGCCACAGAGTGCTGTATATCCAGTGCTATAACCTCCAGTATACCCAGTGCTGTAGTCACCTGTATACCCAGTGCTGAGACTGTATATACCCAGGGCTGTAGTCACTTTTATATACCCAGTGCTGAGGCTGTATATACCCAGTGTTGAGGCTGTATATACCCAGTGCTGTAGTCACTTTTATATACCCAGTGCTGAGGCTGTATATACCCAGTTCTGAGGCTGTATATACCAAGTGCTGTAGTCACTTTTATATAGACAGTGCTGAGGCTGTATATACCCAGTGCTGAGTCTGTATATACCCAGTGCTGTAGTTTTTATATACCCAGTGCTGAGGCTGTATATACCCAGTGCTGTAGTCACTTTTATATACCCTGTGCTGAGGCTGTATTATATACCCAGTGCTGAGGCTGTATATCCCCACAGCTCTGTATATACCCAATGCTGAGGCTGTATATACCCAGTGCTGTGGCTGTATATACCCAGTGCTGAGGCTGTATATACCGAGTGCTGGGGCTGTATATACCCAGTGCTGAGGATGTATATACCCAGTGCTGAGGCTGTATATACCGAGTGCTGGGGCTGTATATACCCAGTTCTGTAGTCACCTGTATACCCAGTGCTGAGGCTGTATATACCCAGTGCTGAGGCTGTATATACCCAGTGCTGAGGCTGTATATACCCAGTTCGGTAGTCACCTGTATACCCAGTGCTGAGGCTGTGTATACCCAGTGCTGAGGCTGTGTATACCCAGTGCTGAGGCTGTGTATACCCAGTGCTGAGGCTGTGTATACCCAGTGCTGAGGCTGTATATACCCAGTGCTGGGGCTGTATATACCCGGGCTGTAGTCACTTTTATATACTTAGTGCTGAAGCTGTATATACCCAGTGCTGAGGCTGTATATACCCAGTGTTGAGGCTGTATATAAACAGTGCTGAGGCTGGATATACCCAGCCCTGAGGCTGGATATACCCAGGGCTGAGGCTGGATATACCCAGTGCTGAGGCTGTATATACCCTGTGCTGAGGCTGTATATACCCAGTGCTGAGGCTGTGTATACCCAGTGCTGAGGCTGTGTATACCCTGTGCTGAGGCTGTATATACCCAGTGCTGAGGCTGTATATACCCAGTGCTGAGGCTGTGTATACTCAGTGCTGAGGCTGTGTATACCCAGTGCTGAGGCTGTATATACCCAGTGCTGGGGCTGTATATACCCAGTGCTGGGGCTGTATATACCCAGTGCTGGGGCTGTATATACCCAGTGCTGAGGCTGTATATACCCAGTTCTGTAGTCACCTGTATACCCAGTGCTGAGGCTGTATATACCCAGTGCTGAGGCTGTATATACCCAGTGCTGAGGCTGTATATACCCTGTGCTGAGGCTGTATATACCCTGTGCTGAGGCTGTATATACCCAGTGCTGAGGCTGTATATACCCAGCTCTATCTCTCCTCAGTAGTGATCAGGCTGACCCCTCAGACCTCATCCTTACCGTGGCCGGGGAGCAGTACATTCCCAGCCCCAGCAGGGGGCGCTGTTGCCGTCGCTCAGGAGGATGCGATGCTTCTCTGCAGTTATCTCCATACTGAGCGGGGGCGGACCAGGCACCAGGTAGCCTCCATTGCTCCACCTTCAGTCACAGCGGCCACAATAGGCGCAGATTAGCGCCACATGCGCTATGTGCGGGGTTTATACAGGACTCCGGGTGTTCCCCGCGCAGGTGGCGGCTCCGTCTCCACAGGCGTCAGTGACGCATCTGAGGTAAAATGGCGGGAGCGCGCACCTCACATCGGCGCCGTCACCTGTCAACCAATAGGAAGCCTGTTACCGGCAGAATCCTGCGCGAGGTGAAGTAGAGAAGCAGCTGATTGGATCTGCGGTGTTAGCCAATAGGAAGCCTGTTACTGGCACACACCTGAAGTAGAGTGGCAGCTGATTGGTTGTATTTTTGGCGGGCTGCACGGAGCTGTGTGAGGAGGAGGAGTGTAGACCATGAGGTGACCGGAGTGTGACTGCGAGGTCCCAGGTATTGTCAGCCATGCCGCCTCTCTACTGGGCACATATAGGGGCAGGGTGAGGGCACACAGGGGGTTATTAATATTAGTATGGGGAACAAAAGGCCTCAATATTCTTGTTTAGGAATAACTGTGAGATAGTAACCCCTTCACCCCCGGGCGATTTACCATATTTCAACCTCTTCTTCCAAGAGCCATAACTTTGTTTATTTTTCTGTCAGTATAGGCACAAGGACTTGTTTTTTGTGGGATGAGTTGAATTTTTGAATGACATCATTTATTTTACCATATAATTTACAAAGAAATGTGGGGGGAAAAATTAAGTGTAATATTGCAAAAAAAAAAAATGCAATTCCACGTTTGTTTTTTAAGTTTTTTATTCCCCATGTTCACTATATGGTAACACTGAGGTGTCGGTATGATGTCTCGGGTCAGTACTATATGGTAACACTGAGGTGTCGGTATGATGTCTCGGGTCAGTACTATATGGTAACACTGAGGTGTCGGTATGATGTCTCGGGTCAGTACTATATGGTAACACTGAGGTGTCGGTATGATGTCTGGGGTCAGTACTATATGGTAACACTGAGGTGTCGGTATGATGTATGGGGTCAGTACTATATGGTAACACTGAGGTGTTGGTATGATGTCTGGGGTCAGTACAATATGGTAACACTGACCTGTCGGTATGATGTCTCGGGTCAGTACTATATGGTAACACTATCATGTTGGCATGATGCCTCGGGTCAGTACTATATGGTAATGTCGGTATGATGCCTCGGGTCACTACTATATGGTAACACTGACGTGTCAGTATGATGCCTCGGGTCAGTACTATATGGTAACACTGACGTGTCGGTATGATTCCTCGGGTCAGTACTATATGGTAGCACTGACATGTCGGTATGATGTCTCGGGTAAGTACTATATGGTAACACTGACATGTTGGCATGATGCCTCGGGTCGGTACTATATGGTAACACTATCATGTTGGCATGATGCCTCGGGTCAGTACTATATGGTAACACTGACGTGTCGGTGTGATGCTTCGGGTCAGTACTATATGGTAACACTTATGTCGGTATGATACCTCGGGTCAGTACTATATGGTAACACTGACGTGTCGGTATGATTCCTCGGGTCAGTACTATATGGTAACACTGACGTGTCGGTATGATTCCTCGGGTCAGTACTATATGGTAACACTGACATGTCGGTATGATGCCTCAGGTCAGTACTATATGGTAACACTGACATGTCGGTATGATGCCTTGGGTCAGTACTATATGGTAACACTGTCATGTCGGTATGATGCCTCGGGTCAGTACTGTATGGTAACACTAACGTGTCGGTGTGATGCCTCGGGTCAGTACTATATGGTAACACTGTTATGTCGGTATGATGCCTTGGGTCAGTACTATATGGTAACACTGACGTGTCAGTATGATTCCTCGGGTCAGTACTATATGGTAACAATGACATGTCGGTGTGATGCCTCGGGTCTACTAAATGGTAACACTGACCTGTCGGTATGATGTCTCGGGTCAGTACTATATGGTAACACTATCATGTTGGCATGATGCCTCGGGTCAGTACTATATGGTAATGTCGGTATGATGCCTCGGGTCACTACTATATGGTAACACTGACGTGTCAGTATGATGCCTCGGGTCAGTACTATATGGTAACACTGACGTGTCGGTATGATTCCTCGGGTCAGTACTATATGGTAGCACTGACATGTCGGTATGATGTCTCGGGTAAGTACTATATGGTAACACTGACATGTTGGCATGATGCCTCGGGTTGGTACTATATGGTAACACTATCATGTTGGCATGATGCCTCGGGTCAGTACTATATGGTAACACTGACGTGTCGGTGTGATGCTTCGGGTCAGTACTATATGGTAACACTTATGTCGGTATGATACCTCGGGTCAGTACTATATGGTAACACTGACGTGTCGGTATGATTCCTCGGGTCAGTACTATATGGTAACACTGACATGTCGGTATGATGCCTCAGGTCAGTACTATATGGTAACACTGACATGTCGGTATGATGCCTTGGGTCAGTACTATATGGTAACACTGTCATGTCGGTATGATGCCTCGGGTCAGTACTGTATGGTAACACTGTTATGTCGGTATGATGCCTTGGGTCAGTACTATATGGTAACACTGACATGTCGGTATGATGCCTCAGGTCAGTACTATATGGTAACACTGACATGTCGGTATGATGCCTTGGGTCAGTACTATATGGTAACACTGTCATGTCGGTATGATGCCTCGGGTCAGTACTGTATGGTAACACTAACGTGTCGGTGTGATGCCTCGGGTCAGTACTATATGGTAACACTGTTATGTCGGTATGATGCCTTGGGTCAGTACTATATGGTAACACTGACATGTCGGTATGATGCCTCAGGTCAGTACTATATGGTAACACTGACATGTCGGTATGATGCCTTGGGTCAGTACTATATGGTAACACTGTCATGTCGGTATGATGCCTCGGGTCAGTACTGTATGGTAACACTAACGTGTCGGTGTGATGCCTCGGGTCAGTACTATATGGTAACACTGTTATGTCGGTATGATGCCTTGGGTCAGTACTATATGGTAACACTGACGTGTCAGTATGATTCCTCGGGTCAGTACTATATGGTAACTCTAACGTGTCGGTGTGATGCCTCGGGTCAGTGCTATATGGTAACAATGACATGTCGGTGTGATGCCTCGGGTCTACTAAATGGTAACACTGACGTGTCGGTATGATGCCTCGGGTCGGTACGAGTTCATACATAACAAACATGTATGCTTTTACTGTTATCTAAGTGGTGGAAATAAATTTAATTTCACCTTTTCTCCATTTTCTGTGACCTGCAGCGTTCTCATTTTTTCAGGATCTGGGGCCGTGTGATAGCTTCTTTTTTGCGTCTTGAGATGACGTGTCTAATGATACCATTTTTGGGTAGATGTGATGTTTTGATCGCCTGTTATTGCATTTTATTACAATGTTGCGGCAACCAAAAAAACATAATTTTGAAGTTAGGACTTTTTTTTCTGTTACTCAGTTTACAGATGTGATTAATTGATATTATATATTGAAGATCGGGTATTTCTAAACGTGGCGATACCACATATGTGTATTTTTTACATTTCTTTCATAGTTTTATTTTCGATGGGGCAAAAGGGAGGTGATTTGAACTTTTATGTTTTTTCTATATATTTTTACAAACTTTTATTTTATTTTTTCTTTATTTTACTTTGCCCACTAGGGGGCCTCAGTGCTCCAGTCTGATCACTTTCCCTATGTTCTGATGGGCTATAGCAGGGGTCTCAGAAATGCGGCCCAGGTGACTGCCGCTTTATGTATTCCGTGCGCCGCTCATACAAGCTGGCTGGCTCAGCGCCATTAATAGCAGCTGCCGGCCAATCAGTGGCCAGCAGCTAACATAGGCATATGACGTCACGCGTGGGCTTCTGATTGGCCAGTGGCTTCTAGCTGAGCCAGGGAGTTCAAAGCGGCGGCCGAAATACACACAGCGCTTACCGGCGAGGAAAGGGTGTGTGTTTGCAGGTATTTTTATTATTATTATTTATTTATATAGCGCCATTAGGTTCCATGGTGCTTTACATGAGGATGAGGGAGACAAGCACAAGTACACTAACTCTAGACATACAGGTACAGGAGGGGAGGGGACCCTGTCCACGAGGGCTCGCAGTCTACGAGGGGCGGGTGGGGATACAGTAGGATGGGGGTATGTAAGTTATGGGGTGGTCGCCAGGGTCTCATGGCAAGTTGTAGGCTTGACGGAATAGGTGAGTCTTCAGGTGACAGTTGAAGCTTCTCAGGGTCGGAGAGTGGCTGACGTGTTGGGGCAGGGAGTTCCAGAGTATGGCAGATGCCCGGGTGAAGTCCTGGACGCGGTTGTGCAAAGAGGAGATGAGGGGGGAGCAGAGGAGGAGTTCTTGTGAGGAACGGAGGTTGCGTGAGGGTAGGTATCGGGAGACCAGGTCGAAGATGTATGGTGGGGACAGGTTGTGTATGGCTTTGTATGTCATGGTTAGTGTTTTGAACTGTGATCTCTTGGAGGCGGGGAGCCAGTGAAGGGCTTGGCAGAGGGGGGAGACAGGAGAGTAGCGGGGGGACAGATGGATTAGTCGGGCAGCTGAATTGAGGATAGATTGGAGAGGTGTAAGGGAATTAGCCGGGAGGCCAGTGAGAAGGAGGTTGCAGTAGTCAAGGCGGGAGATGATAAGAGCATGAATGAGTGTTTTAGCGGTGTCGTAGGTAAGAAAGGAGCGGATCCGTGAAATGTTTCTGAGCTGGAGCCGGAGGGATGTGCTGAGGGCCTCGATGTGGGGCTTGAAGGATAGGGAAGAGTCAAGGATTACCCCGAGGCACTTGCCTTGGGGGACTGGGGAGAGGGTGCAGTCGTTGTTGCAGATGGATAGGTTGGGAAGTGGGGGTTAATTTCTTGGGAAGACTATGAATTCAGTTTTGTCCATGTTGAGTTTAAGGAAGCGAGCAGAGAAAAAGGATGAGATGGCAGAAAGGCATTGCGGGATTTTGGAGAGTAGGGAGGTGATGTCAGGGGCCGAACAGGTAGAGTTGGGTGTCGTCAGCGTAGAGGTGGTATTGGAGGTCGTGGGACTCAATGAGTCGCCCTAGGCCGAGAGTGTATATGGAGAAAAGTAGCAGTCCCAGGACCGATCCTTTGGGGACTGCGACAGAAAGGGGGTAGGGCGAGGAGAAGGTAATGGGGATGATGGGGGCTGCAAAAGGATGATGTGGATACCGGGGGCTGCAGAAGTATGATGGGATATTGGGGGCTTCAGAAAGATGATGGGGATATTGGCGGCTGCAGAAGAATGATGGCGATATTGGCTGCAAAAGAATGATGGGGATATTGGGGGCTGTAGAAGAATGATGGGGGTATTGGGGGCTGCAGAAGAATGATGGGAATATTGGGGGCTACAGAAGAATGATGGGTATATTGGAGGCTGCAGAAGAATGATGGGGATATTGGGGGCTACAGAAGAATGATAGGGATACTGGGGGGTACAGAAGAATGATGGGGATATTGTGAGCAGCAGAAGGATTATGGGGATCTTGGGGACTAGAAGGATATTGGGGGCTGGAGAAGGATGATGGGGATATTGGGGGGCCGCAGAAAGATGAGGGGGTCTGCAAAAGGATGATGGCGATATTGAAGTCTGCAGAATTATAATGGGGGCTGCAAAAGGATGATGGGGATATCGGGGGGCTGCAGAAGGATGATGGGATATTGGGGGCTGCAAAAGGATAATGGGGGTTACAAAAGGATGATGGGAATATTGGAAGCTGCAGAAGGATGATGGGGATATTGAAGGCTGCAAAAGGATAATGCAGGGCCGCCATTAGGGGGTTACAGCTCTTACTAAGTAAGGGGTCCCGGGCCACACTGCAGGGGGCGTGGCCAGGCAGGGGGGCCCAGCTGTGACTCCAGGGGGCGTGGCTGTTTGGAACAGGGAGCAGGCTACTCTGGGCCCCGCCTCCCAACATCTTGCACAGATCCCCCTCTCCTATCATTCACTGCCGGGCCTCGGAGCTGCGGGGAGTAGCTGTGGCAACGAGTGGTGGGCACTACCATGTTCTTTGTGGCCGGTTGTTGAACCGGTCTGTAGAGGTTGAGACTTTTACAGAGTGGCTATGGAATGGCCGTGGCCATCTTGTTGAAGTCTGAACTTCTACCGACCGGCTGCACAGTTAGTGAATACAGAAGGAGGCAGCCACCAGGAGCCGAGTAGGAGCAGACACCGGGCAGACAATTCCGGGACAACGGCAAGGAAGTGAGTGAGTGTGCCCTCCCTCCACACCTGGAGAGTACATGCATGATGCATTGGTCTGATGCTACAGGGGCTGCTGGGATTTGTAGTCCTGCAGTACATGCAGAATGAGCCAGACAGTCCCAGACCGGATCAGCACACAGAACTGGAGGGCTAATTTGCCCTCCAGTCCGGTGTGCAACTGCCGCCGCTGATAGGTCAGGCCCGCGAGCCGCGGTCCAGACCTATCAGCGGCGGCAGCTGCGTGCGGCTGCACACCGGATCGGAGGGCAAATTAGCCCTCCAGTTCTGTGTGCTGATCTGGTCCGGGGCTGTCTGGCTCAAGCGGACAGCCACGGATCGGATCCCAGCCGTATGTGAAGCCAGCCTTAGGACATGGAATATGCTCGCTTCCTCAAGTTGAACATGGACAAAACAGAGTTCACGTGTCTTCCCCTACAGCCACCCTCCTCTACCAGACCTGTCAATCCTAGTCAACGACTGCTCCCTCTCCCTCAAAATGGCTTGGGGTCACCCTCGACTCCTGCCTCTCCTTCAAGCCCCACATCCAAGCCCTCGCCACCTCCTGCCGACTCCAACTGAAGAACATCTCACGTATCCACCCGTTTCTTAATCATGACACTGCCAAAACTCTCGTCCACGCCCTCATCATCTCCCGCCTTGACTACTGCAACCTACTGCTCACCGGTCTCCCTGCCTCCTCCCTTGCACCCCTCCGCTCTATCCTAAACTCAGCTGCCCGTCTAATCCACCTGCCTCCTCGCTATTCCCCTATCTCCCCTCTCCGCATGGCACTTCACTGGCTCCCCACTCCCCAAGGATCTCGATTTAATATCCTAACCCTGACCTACAAAGCCATCCACAACCTGTCCCCCCCCTACATCTCCGACATGGTCTCCCGATACCAAACTGCACGCAACCTACGCTCCTCACAAGAACTCCTCCTCTCCTCCCCCCTCATCTCATCTTCCCACAACCGCATACAAGACTTCTCCCGCACCTCCCCTAGACTCTGGAACTCTCTCCCCAGCACGTCAGACACTCGCCTACCCTTAAGAGTTTCAAAAAGAACCTGAAAACTCATCTATTCCAACAAGCCTACAACCTATGATGAGACCCAGCGCCGCTCCACCACACGCTTGGCGCTTCCTCCCCCTATCGTGTCCTCCCCCACCCCTGTAGACTGTGAGCCCTCGTGGACAGGGTCCTCTCCCGTCGTGTATCAGCAAGCATTGACTGTTGATATGTACTGTACCTGTCCTTGTTACCCCCACTTCTTATGTAAAGCGCCATGGAACCAATGGTGCTATATAAATCTATTATATAATTGCGAATGGGTTTTTTTGCCCCTTCTGAGTCCACTCGCAATGCGAGTCGGCGTGGTCATGTGGATACGCCCGAAGCATTGGCCGCGCAGCGGCCATTGCGAGCAGTTCTAAGGCGACTCGCTATGCCCGCGCAGCGGGCATGGCGAGTCGCCTTAGCAGCGCGAAGCATTGGCCGCGAAGCGGCCATTGCGAGTCAGAGACTCGCTCTTCTAGAATCCCGATGCATGTGCATCGGGCACCCAGCTAGTAAATAATAAAAATAATATATGGATTGGTTCCGTGCTCTAATTGGTATGTTTTGGCTTCACTGATATATACTCAGTCAAGTTCAGGTGGTTGCAAACCTTTTTATTTGCATACCCATTGAAATGTATAGGGTAGACTTGACAAAAAAAAAAAAAACATGACACTACTACATGCAGCGATTTTTTTTTTTTTTTTTTTTTTTTTAATTTTTTTTTTCTTTTTTATTCACATACTGTTGGTCCATGTGGAAAACCGTTCACGTGAATACATTAATTGACATTGCTCTGTTTGCTGTCCATTCGCGGCCCTTTACTTTATAAGCAGCGCAAGCAAACAGTCCATTCCAGATAGTGAGATCTCAAGACCTGGAGCTACACATGAGATTTAAGGTGCAGGGGGCACAGTAATTATTATGCTTCGGAAATGTTATCTGTATTTAACTCCTATGAAACTAGGCAAAACAATTTAGTTGTTGGATCATCACTGGGAGAAAACATGTAATAGCCATGACACATGGGTGGATTAGCCACATTGAGACATAGGTGCAGACGATTGTATTTTATGAAGGCAACTTGGGCATGCTGCAATTTTTTTTTTTTGAGAAAAGAAAATCAGATTCTGCATGTAGCCTGAGGGTACCTTTACACGCGGCTACATTTCTAGGGTGGCTACAGGTAACTTACTGGTTGCAGTGAAATCATGGAGACAAGGTTCTATCTTGTTGCTGTGTACAAATGGAATAATCTCTCCATGATTTCACTGCATCCAGTAAGTTACCTGTAGCCACCCTAGAAATGTAGCCACGTGTAAAGGTACCCTAAGGGCCGCTTTACACACACCAACTTCTGTGACCAACTTCTGAACAGATCTCTGGTTGCAGTGAAATCATGGACACATTGTTCCATTTTGTGGCTGTGTACAAATGTAACAGTGTGTCCATGATTTCACTGCAACCAGAGATCTGTTCAGAAGTTGGTCACAGAAGTTGGTGTGTGTAAAGCGGCCCTAAGGTTAATGCATATTTAGTGTGCATTTTTGTCACGTATTTGCTGCTTTTACACAGCACATCTGCACTAAATATGCAGCAGCGTAAATTATAATGAAAGTCAATGCACACGCAGGACACCTGTTCCAATGCTGTGGGTTGTCCCGCGACGGATATATGCCACGATTTTTAGTGCGGGAAAATCTGCAACATGCAATTTCTTGCTGTAGGTTTTCCCGCACCAAAACACAAATTTTCTGTCTCTATCTCGTCCAGGGTAGACCCCCACCTCAGAAACAGTACTTGTGCCCTATGTTAATGTGAGTAAATGTGATTAAAAAATGTTGTGACCATGTATATAATATGTGGGGACCTGGTGAGGAGCTAAAAGATTGTTTTAAAACCACTACTTTAGTAGAAAAACTGTTTGAAGTCCTGTCGGCTTTTGCAGCCAGAGCGGGGACTTCTCTGCCTCTTCTACGCAATTGTCGTAGTATTGTGACTATGCCTATTCTGAAAGTTCTCTACGCACTGAACAGTCAGAAGTGGTGGCGATTGCAATCCTATGCCAAATCTGACAATTCAGTTAGTAGAGAACTTTCAGAATAGACATAGCTCGCGATACTACACCAATTGCGTAGTAGAGGCAGAGAAATCCCCGCACTGGCTGCAAAAGCTGACAGGACTTCAAATAGTGTTTCTAATAAAGTAGTGGTTTTAAAACAATCATTTAGCTCCTCACCAGGTCCCCACATATTATATACATGGTCACAAAATTTTTTATTTACAGTTACTCACATTAACATAGGGCACAAGCCCGGTTTCTGAGGTGTCATGAACATCAAATCACATAACATACGCTGGACAAAAATCTGCACTTTCCTGAACCAAATGCATCGTTCACATGACACCTTTTTGTCAGAAGGTGCAAGTCTTTGTCTCCAAAAATCTGCACCCTATTCTCCCGTGCGCACATAAGGCCTCGTTACACCTAACGATGTCCCAGTGATCTGACCAATGATCGGGTCGCTGGGACATCGTTAGCTGATCGCTGGTCAGCTGTCACACAAGCAGACTCACTAGCGATCAGGACCAGCAAGAACGCTGGTATCCAGGGTAAACATCGAGTAACTAAGCGCACTGCTGCGCTTAGTTACCCGACGTTTACCTTGCTTACCAGCTCCCAGCGCTTGCTGTGCACTGGGAGCTCATTCACCGTTGGTCTCCCGATGTCACACGCTCCGATGCTGGGCGCCCAGCGGAAGAACAACGATAAATTTATGGTCCAGGTCATTAATCAACGACCAACGATAAATGACCTCATCGTTGGTCATTGGTAAATATCACATGCAACGATGTTGTTTCAACATCGCTACAACGTCACCAAACCGGTGACGTTGCAACGATATCGTAGCGTGTAACGGGGCCTAAAGCCTAAGGAAGAGTAATCACAAGGTGACTGCACAGGGGATCATCCATTTGTGTGATCTTGTCAGGAGCACAGCTGCCTTATGAAAATTTTAACCTGTAGCCCTGCCAGATTGTTTTTTTGGTTTCATTCTCTGGCTGCATTTCTTACATTATTATGGTTTCTCTCCATTAAGGCCAACAAACATGTTAGACTAAAGTCAAAAGGCGAGAAAAATCGACGGAGCTTCCAATCATCAGGTATGATATAGATCTAGCAAATGAGATTTAAAAAACTAACCCTTTTTCTTTAGGGGCGATAACTGCTTTCTCCCATATGTCCATTGAAAACACATGGATTCGTTGGGGACAGCAATCTTGTACACAACCAGCTTAAGTGTTTCCTCCTAATATCTTTATAGAACCATCCCATACACATAACGCAGCATGAAGGGGCTCGGAGAAGGCAGCAGTGAAGGTGTGTAAGTGTCTGATGGGGTCACACAGCTCATAAAAGGACAGCTGCCCGGCCTCATAATCCAGACAGATCCTGAATCTCTCACTTGATATATTGTCAGGTAATCGGATCACTTTCCTGTTGTGTATCGCTGTACACTGATTATTTAACCATGTTCGCCTCCTCAAACTCCAGGACTTATTATTATTTCCAATATATGACCGATCTCCCATCCTGTGTATACTGGGATAACACATCCCCACACTCCAACTTCCTGATCCACTGCTCTCCACATCCCAGTAATGCCGTCCTGAGAAAAATATCTCGCTACTTATCACCTGATTATAATCTTGGAATCTTTCAGCCGATTCTGGGTAATTTTGGTTCTCTTGTGTCTTAGTTGCAATTTGCAAGTCGTCGGATAAATGGACATGATTAGCAGCTGTGTTTACATCCATTAATATGTCTGCAGGACCCTCCACATTGCTCTTGTTCCTTAAACCTGTTAATATGTCACATAATGTTTGTAATGTATCCGAGACCACAGCCACATCCAGGTCATCTCCATCATGGAGCTGTTTATCATGTCCCCCTGTGTCCTCATCACCTCCCTCCTCCTCAGGATCACACAAGTCACCGGTGTCTGGATCCTGTAAGACAGTCAGTGGATCAGTCATGTTACACAGCTCCTCAATGTGCCTCATCCTCCTGGACAGCTCGTCCTTCTTTATCTCCAGCTGATGGATCAGAGCAGACAGTGACAGTGACTCTTCCTTCTCCTGCCTGGAGATCTCACTCAGGACCTTCTTCTCCAGGTCGGATACCCGTCTCCTGATGTCTGTACACAGGGCAGTGACTCTTTTGGCTTCTCCAGATGCTTTTTCTTGAGCTTTTCTCCTTCGCTCCTCCAGACTCCGGACTCTTGCCTCAGTCTCCTTTCTCTTTGTGATCAGTTTCTGGAGAACATTTCTCAGTTTCTCCTTCTTCTTCTCTGAGGCCTCATCCAGCATCTCCACCCGGTGACCCCGATGTTCTCCGACCAAACTGCAGGACACACAGATACAAGCCTCGTCCTCGGTGCAGTAATATTCCAGGATCTTCTTATGGACAGAACATTTCCTTTTCTCCAGAGAAGTGCTGGGATCAGATAAGACGTGTTCTGCTGATTTGCTGTGGGATCTCAAGTGATTATCACACAGAGAAGCTTCACACAGCAGACAAGATCTAACAGCAGGTACAGGGGTGTGAATGCAGTATGTGCAGAAGATCCCTGTGATCTCCGCTTGACTTGGCTCCCAATGAAGGAAATTACTCACAATGTTATTTAGAGTGAAGTTCCTCATCAGTGTCGGTCGACCAAGAAACCGTTCCCGACAATCTGGACAGGAATAATCTCCAGACCACTCCTGTGTATCCAGTGCTTGATCTATACAGTCTCTGCAGAAGTTGTGTCCACATCTCAGCATTACAGGATCTGTATAAGTGCTCAGACAGATGGAGCAGAGTAGCTCGTCTCTCAGATCTGCAGACGCCATGACTGATACCGGAAGAGAAATAAAGGCAGAGCTCTGATGCTCAGAAACCATAGGGCGGATTTAGCTACAAACCAGAGGGAGGGATCGCTATGTGTCTACAGATTGGCTGAACAGCACTAGATCAGTCACAACCTGTTAAGGACACTTGTCATAAGCATCTAGTGTTCTGTATCGTTAGCATCTACAATGTGTTGACATAAAGACAGCTCGGTTGTTACGTCTTGCAAGGAATCTTAAAGGAACAACAAGATTGTTTACACTATGTGCATATGTTGTTTTTTTAGGCATTTTTGCAGCATTTTTCTGCAATTTTTGCCACTTTTTGGCACAAAAACAAAGTCTAGGAGAATTTTGAAGCAATGTGCCAATTATGATTTTTATCCTTGCAGATTTCCAGCTTTTTTTTGTCCACAGAAAAAAAATGAACATGTCAACTCTTTTGGGATATGAGCAGCGTTTTTCTGCCTTTCCTGCCATTAAGAATAGTGAAAAAAGTCATCACCAAAAAACTCATCAAAAACACATTGTGTATGTGGTGTGATTTTCTGGCACAGAGTGCAGTTTAGCAGCGATTTTGTTGCAGAAAATTTCTGCACCTAAAAAGTTGTGTCGACACATAGCTTTAGGGTACGGACACACTGGCGTGAATCTGAGACGACTGCAATGCGAGAAAAACTCTCATTGCAGTCGGACCAATGTTATTTAATGTCCGAGAGCACTTTTCCGAGTGTCGGACATTTTTTTCTCATCCGCTTCACGGATGAGAAAGCAGTCGCAACATGCTGCGATAGAATGCGATTTACGACCGAGAATCGCCAATGCAAGCCAACAAAAATAATGGACCACAGTCAGACCGCACACGGACGATCCGAGTCGGATCTGATTTTTTAATTGATACATTTTCATTCAGGGGCTTAGACAACTGTAAAAAATGTTCCTGTAAATAATTATACAGTAATAGCTGCTGAGAAAAAAAACGGATTGCACACGGACAACACTCGGATGTGATCTGAGAGAAATTTCAGACAGTCGCATCGCAGTTGGATGCAAAAAGGACCAAAAATCAGACAACACTTGTCCGACTCTCGGATACGTCAATCGGACCGTTTTATTACACGCCAGTGTGTTTCCAGCCTTAGTAGTAAACACTGATATAACTGCCATAAACAATTGCCATGCAGCATGATACATATGCACCTATATTGTTCTCTGTTGAAAAATGTAATCTATTTTAATTCATTAGAATTAAAACATCTACAATAAAGCGCAGTGAATAGATTCACAGATGTGGCTGGAGAAAACTAATGCTTCAAGAGGTTTTCCGAAATGACCAGCAATTTACAGGTACCATCGGCAAACTGTCAATGAAAGTAAGGTCCAGTTAGCATTTTATATACTGTACATCGTCCTGGACATGATGTACAAGGCTGGAACACTATGTTAGATGCAGGAATTTTCTGATATTTAAACAACAGACCTGAGAGTCAGGCCTCGTGCTCACGAAGAGTATTTGGCGACTATTTTATCTCAGTATTTGTAAGAAAAAAACAGTAGTGGGTGATAGAAACACGTCACCACTTCCGTATTTATTATACTTTTTCTCTGATTGTTCCACTTCTGGTTTTGCCTACAAAAAGTACAGCAGACACACTGGTGTGAAACTAGGACAACTGCAATGTGAGTTTTCCTCGTATTGCAGTCGGACCAATGTTAGTTAATGTCTGA
The DNA here is from genome assembly GCA_033576535.1 of Allobates femoralis. NCBI lineage: Eukaryota > Metazoa > Chordata > Amphibia > Anura > Aromobatidae > Allobates > Allobates femoralis. Next base: position 605,566,682 of record JARQOC010000004.1, read on the forward strand.
ACGCACATTTGCGAGTGTCGGGCATTTTTTTCTCATCCGCTTCATGGACGAGAAAGCAGTCGCAACATGCTGCGACAGTGTGCTATTTACGCGCAAGACTCGGCAGTGCAGGTCAATGGGTCCGACAAAAATCACGGACCGCAGTTGGACTGCACATGGACCATCTGAGAGGCATTCGATTTTTAAATTGATACATTATCATTCTGTATTGCAGACAACTGTAAAAAAATGTTCCTGTAAATGATTCTACAGTAATATCTGCTGAGAAAAAAAAACGGATTGCACACGGACCAAAAATCGGACGACACTCGTACAACTCTCGGGAACGACAATCGGACCGTTTTTATACACGCCAGTGTGTTTCCTTAGCGCGTGCTGCCTAGATACCCGCTGTTTATCATAGTTACCAGCGTCCTCCCTGCTTAGCACTGGTAACCATGATAAACAGCGGGTATCTCGGCAGTGCACACTGCCTGGATACCCAGTGTTTACCATGGTTACCAGCCTGTGAGAACGCTGGTCTCTCGCTGTCACACGCAGCGATGCGTGCTGACCAGCGGGAGACCAACGATCAAAAAATGACCCAGAGCACTTTCTAACGATCAGCGATCTCACAGCAGGGGTCTGATCGCTGCTAAGTGTCACACTTAGCGAGATCGTTAGTGATCTTGCTGTTACATCACAAAACCTGTGACGTTACAACGATCTCGCTAACAATCTCGTTATGTGTGACGGGGGCTTAAGACACCACTGACCTGATAGTTAGGCCTCGTGCACACGGTGAGGATTTGGTGAGTTTTTTACCTCAGTATTTGTAAGACAAAACCAGGAGTGGAACAATCAGATGAAAACAATAGTAGAAACACATCACCACTTCTGTATTTACCACCCACTCCTGGTTTTGACAGCAAATACTGAGGTACAAATTGCACCAAATGCTCTCCATGGGCATGTAGCCAAACTCAATTGTGTCCTAGCCATGTGCACACAGTGAGTATTTGGTAAGTTTTTTTACCTCAGTGTTTGCAACCATAACCAGAAGTGGGTGATAAATACAGACGTGGTGACGTGTTTCTATTATACTTTTCCTGATTGTTCCTCTCCTGGTTTTGTCTACAAATCCTGAGGTAAAAAACTCACCAAATCCTCACCGTGTGCACGAGGCCTAACTCCTGGGTCAATTGTGTCTTAGGCCTCGTGCACACGGTGAGGATTTGGTGAGTTTTTTACCTCAGGATTTGTAGACAAAACCAGGAGAGGCACAATCAGGAAAAGTCTAATAGAAACACGTCACCACCTCTGTATTTATCACCCACTCCTGGTTTTGGATACAAATCCTGAGGTAAAGATCTTGTGGTCTTATACTGCCCTCAAGTGGCTGATGTTTTTTTTCTGATGTTAATTGTGATTAATGGTTAATCAATCTAATTAATTTTTAACATGATTATTTCTGATTTTATAGTGTATTAAATGTGCACGATTCGACAACTCATTTTTAATACCCCCATAAATAAGAAAAAAGCATTCGTACCTCTCTTATCGGCGCCACTCCAAGTGCTCTGTCTCCTGGCGAACTTGTGACATTGGTTATGTCATATGACTCCCGGGGGCCACAGCGCTCGCAAGGAGGGAAAATGAAAGCTGCACTGTGGGAAACCAAGACAGTTTTGATAATTCTGCCCCATATGTCCTCGTCTGTGAGTGTTTAAACATATGTGAGAGGGCACCACTATTTTTTTTTTCTTTAATGCATCTTATATACGGTAAATATAAAGGGATCATCCCCAGCATATGTATGTGCAAAACATGGAGGAAAAAGAAGAAAAGAGGGATACAACCTGAACTTTGCAAAATAATACAAGAAATCTTTATTACAAAAAGCAGAGGACAAGACACTCAGCACTCAAAAGTATAAAAATATTTAAAAAGGCAAACGTAGACCTCAATAAGTAAGAAAAGGGGGTCATCCTCCAACAACCATCAAAAAGATCTCTGGTAAAGCACAGGCCAAGATAGAACTCAATGGTATAAGTCCATAGAGAAATACAGGTGCATCTCAATGAATTTAAAATAATAATAATTTTTATTTATATAGCGCCAGCATATTTTACAGCGCTTCACAATTCAAAATTCATGTTTAAACAATCATAGGAAACAGTTATTAAGAAATACAATGCAATACAAAAAACAATACAATATAATGCAAAGCATAATACAATACAATAATTAGAGCAAAATAATGACAGCCCTGCTCACAAGAGCTTACAATCTAACAATGAGGTGGGGGTGACAAAGTACAGGTGCTTATTTACAATGATGGTATAGTCAACTTGAGGAGATGGGGAACAGTTAGGAGCAGTATACAGTTGTGGCCAAAAGTATTGACACCCCTGCAATTCTGTCAGATAATACTCAGTTTCTTCCTGAAAATGATTGCAATCACAAATTCTTTGGTATTATTATCTTCATTTAATTTGTCTTCAATGAAAACCCACAAAAAGAATTGTCCTAAACCCAAATTGGATATAATTCCACACCAAACATAAAAAAGGGGGTGGACAAAAGTATTGGCACTGTTAGACAAATCATGTGATGCTTCTCTAATTTGTGTAATTAGCACCTGTAACTTACCTGTGGCACCTAACAGGTGTTGGCAATAACTAAATCACACTTGCAGCCAGTTGACATGGATTAAAGTTGACTCAACCTCTGTCCTGTGTCCTTGTGTGTACCACATTGAGCATGGAGAAAAGAAGACCAAAGAACTGTCTGAGGACTTGAGAAACCAAATTGTGAGGAAGCATGAGCAATCTCAAGGCAACAAGTCCATCTCCAAAGACCCGAATGTTCTTGTGACTACCGTGCGCAGTGTCATCAAGACGTTTAAAGCCCATGGAACTATGGCTAACCTCCCTAGATGTGGACGGAAAAGAAAAATTGACGGGAGATTACAACGCAAGATTGTGCGGATGGTGGATAAAGAACCTCGACTAACATCCAAACAAGTTCAAGCTGCCCTGCAGTCCGAGGGTACAACAGTGTCAACCTATACTATCCGTCGGCGTCTGATTGAAAAGGGACTGTATGGTAGAATACCCAGGAAGACCCCACTTCTTATCCCGAGACATAAAAAAGCCAGGCTGGAGTTTGCCAAAATTTCCTGAGAAAGCTTAAAACGTTTTGGAAGAATGTTCTCTGGTCAGATGAGACAAAAGTAGAGCTTTATGGGCAAAGGCATCAACATAGAGTTTACAGGAGAAAAAAAGAGGCATTCAAAGAAAAGAACACGGTCCCTACAGTCAAACATGGCGAAGGTTCACTGATGTTTTGGGGTTGCTTTGCTGCCTCTGGCACTGGCCTGCTTGACCATGTGCATGGCATTATGAAGTCTGAAGATGACCAACAAATTTTGCAGCATAATGTAGGGCCCAGTGTGAGAAAGCTGGGTCTCCCTCAGAGGTCATGGGTCTTCCAGCAGGACAATGACCCAAAACACACTTCAAAAAGCACTAGAAAATGGTTTGAGAGAAAGCACTGGAGACTTCTAAGGTGGCCAGCAATGAGTCCAGCCCTGAATCCCATAGAACACCTGTGGAGAGATCTAAAAATGGCAGTGTGGAGAAGGCACCCTTCAAATATCAGGGACCTGGAGCAGTTTGTCAAAGAAGAATGGTCTAAAATTCCAGCAGAGCATTGTAAGAAACTCATTGATGGTTACCGGAAGCGGTTGATCGCAGTTATTTTAGCTAAAGGTTGTGCAACCAAGTGTTAGGCTGAGGGTGCCAATACTTTTGTATGGCCCATTTTTGGAGTTTGTGTGAAATTATCAATGTTTTGCTTTTTGCTTCATTCTCTTTTGTGTTTTTTTTATTGAAGACAATTAAATGAAGATAATAATACCAAAGAATTTGTGATTGCAATCATTTTCAGGAAGAAACTGAGTATTATCTGACAGAATTGCAGGGTGTCAATACTTTTGGCCACAACTGAAAGTGGTCACCAACCATTATTTGTGGTCCACTTGAGACTGGTGGAGCGGATAGGCTATGTCAAGATGACTTTGACAAGGGATCATGATAGGCCGCCCTAAAAAGATGTGTTTTTAGGGATTGCCTGAAACTATGTACGTTGTGGATACACCTAATTTTTTGGGGTAGAGCATTCCAGAGAATTGCTGCAGCTCGGGAGAAGTCTTGGATCCGGGAATGGGAGGTTCGGATTAATGCAGAAGTGAGTCTAAAGTCACTTCCAGAGAATGGGTGGGTTGATAAACAGAGATGAGGGAGGAGATGTAGGGATGTGCTGCACTGTGAAGACCTTTGTGGGTGAGAACAAGCAGTTTGAATTGGATCCTATAGTGTATAGGCAGCCAGTGCAATGACTGGCATAGAGCAGAAGCGTCCAAGTAACAGCTAGATAGGTGATCCTGGCTGCTGCATTAAGGATGGATTGGAGAGGGGAGAGTCTAGTGCGGTGGATGCCAATTATAAGAGATTGCAATAGTCAAGGCGGGAGTGAATCGTGGCCACATTGAGGGTTTTTGTGGTTTCCAAGATGAGAAAGAGGTGAATTCTATCAAAAAGTTAGCTTTTTCCCATAATGTAATACATAAAATGAAACATATATTATGTAGAGTCATTACACACAGCGTGATCTATTTCAAGTGTTTATTTCTGTTAATGTTGATGATTATGACTTACAGCCAATGAAAACTCAAAGGTAAGACGGTCAACTCACAAAACACCCACACACAGACACACTCCGACCCTAAGCCAATCATTTTATGTTGGGCAAGGGTGGCAGGAGTTTAGAGACGTGTGGGTGGGAAGTAGAAAATACCATGGTCAAGTAGGTGGAGGAACAGTAGTAAAACACTGGAACACTAAGTTGGGCTAGATAATCGATTGAGGATTCCCTGGAGGTAGCATGCCCAGGAAGTAGAACAACAGCCAATCTCCCAGATATTGCCTGGACGTAATTTGCCCAGAAGGGAGCTTGCCCTGGAGGGTGGAGAAGGGAATGATCCCCAAGCTGACACACCCTAACGTTGAAACTGGAGAGACTGAAGGAGACAGGTGATCCCAACCAATACGGGTCATTGGTGGCTAGGCCAGGGCAGCCAGAGAGCCGGCTCTATAGACATGACTAGGGAAACTACACGACCCTAACCACAAGACATCCCGGCGGGGTGCGGGGACTCTATGACCCGTGACCTAACTACCACTATGGAGTAGGATAAAGCCATCGTACTAGGGCTGGTGACCCGAGCAGGTCTGACATATTTGGTGGTAGAAGCCGACATGAGCATCTCCTCACAACTTATGACTAGAAGAAGGTTAAAGCGTAACTGTTGTTTTCATTTTTATTTTATAAATCAATAGTACACATGAGAATAGGCAACTTTGTGATATAGCTTATCAGACAAATTTGCTTCTTTCTCTGCCAGAATTGATCAGTCATTTGAATAATTCTCAATTCTGAGGTTATATCTGTATTGAGTGAAAACTTTCCCATCACTGAGATAGGAGATGACAGTTGTTACTGATAAGATTCTATGTAGATAGAAGAGTGAGAAGCTCTGCTTCTAGCTCCTCCCTCCTGTTGTCAGAATGTTAGAATCTCACCAGTAACTACCATCTTCTATCTCAGTAATGGGAAAGTATAACCACCATCCAACAAAAGATCCCAACAGGAGACACCGCCCCCATCCGAGATAGATACTGCCAGATCTCACCTACTATGCATCGAGAAGTAAAGGACTTACTATCTCACGTGTTGAAAAATGAAGTAATACTGGTGCTCCAGAGCTTGTGGGTGGCACGTTGTCTTGGTTTGCAAGGATAAGACACTACAGATAGAAATCTCGGACAGTGCCGATGCTCAACTATCAGTTAAGCAGAGTAGAAGAGTCACTGTCTACTCTGAGTAAACTTCCCTGGACCGGGACAGCAGCTACTGGCAGGTTCCCATGGCCAAAAAAGATTGTCCCAAGACTGTGTTTATCCCTTTCATGGGGATGTTTTAGTTCAGTCAGATGCCATTTAGAGTAACACCCTCAGGGCGTGCTAACTGTTTGGAGAGAGGCCTTGGTGATCTGAGCTTCAATTCAACCCTGATAAACCTCGATGACATTATCAACTTCTCCACTTTCATAGAAAATCTCAGTCGCGTGTTGGAATGGCTACAGAGGGATGGGGTGAAGGTGAAACCTCAAAAAGTGTCATTTGTTTCACAGGGAGATCGAGTACCTGGGTCAGTGAGGGGGTCTTTCCGATGCGAGAAAAGGCCGCTGCCCAGAAGAGGCCAATCCCCATAAAGTTGAGAGAGCTTAGGGCCTTCCTGAAGCTGTTTGCATTGGGAGCTGTGTGGTCCTTGCTATGTGTGGGGGGCAGTAGGATCCAACATACTATACTGTGTGTGGGAGAACTGTGGAATTTATTATACTGTCTGTGAGGGTCTATGATACTGTTTGTGGGGGTTACTGGGAGACATACTGTGCATGGGAAGCTGTAAGGGCCAGCATACAACGTGGCGGGGATGTAGAGTTTGTAGAGTCCATCATATTGTTTGTCTGGGTGACTGGGGACATCATGCTGTGATGGGGAAATGAGGGGTCCATCATAATGTCTGTGCAGTCCATTATTTTGTGTGGGAGTGATTGGAGACATTATATTGTATGTGAGGGGGAACTGTTGATCAAGGTACTAGTGCTGAACAACTGGGACAGTATGATTTATAAACTTTATAAAAGGCAGTAATTCTTCGTTTTGATTCGCGGTTACTGATAATGCAGGTTACAATAAGTCCTATATTAACATATAGTAGCAGTAGCAGCGAGTCATCAAATGTAGTTCTTATAATTTTGAAGTGCTAAAAATTAATATAACATAAAATAGGTATAAAGAATAATAATAACGGGCAGAATTAAGTTCGGTCTGTTGGTTTAACCATGCACATAAGTCAGTTCTTCACTTGGCTTTTTGGAAAAATGAATTGCCCAGCCCTGGATTAGGGCTCTCTGAACATTGGAGCGATCTATGATCACAATGCACAAATTGGCATCACTCAACCCGAGCGTGACAGCTTCAGATATTTCCATAAATCTGCGATGCGGGAGCGTGACAGCTTCATATATTTCCATAAATCTGCAATGCGGGAGCGTGACAGCTTCATATATTTCCATAAATCTGTGATGCAGGAGCGTGACATCTTCATATATTTCCATAAATCTGTGACACTCGGCTTGGGAGGGCTACAGCCAAGTCCATACATTGCAATCTGAGATCAGAAGATGTTCACAAATGTTTGTAGGAGCCCTCAGATTGACCAGCTGATACCATCACTTTGATGCAAGGGCAGACCTGATTATCTCTGAAGTGCTTCAGACATTTACATATTAAATAACCCCTTTCTCCTGAGGAACAAAGCTGGTTGTGATTGTTGGACAATATGAGGGCCTTGGCTATTTATGACCAGTCCAGGGATGATATGACCTTTGGATCTTTAATCCATTGTAGACCTAAGGGGGCCGTCACACGCAACGATTTCTTGCCCGATATCGTTTAAGCGATCTCCTTTTTCTGGTCATCATAATGGGAGACCCAGACAATGGGGTTTAGGGCACTGCCCTCCGGAGGTCACACTAGGTACTACAAGTTTGTAGACACCGCCCCCTCCGCTTATAAACCCCTACCGCAGGGAACATCCTCAGTTTTAAACTTAGTGTGCTCGGAGGATCACGCTTTGCTTGCACTTCACTGCATTCTCACTACTTTCGTGATGGCGTCTGAAGACAAGGTAATAAGGTCCCAGTCGGGACCGGTGACAGCCTCCCCGCTCACCCTTAGTGGCACACGCTGGTGGAGGTACCGGAGGGCCTAGGGCCTGGACACCTGGTGTTCTCCCGGTACGCTGTTACACTCCTCTCCATCCCTCTCTGGGGGGCTCTGGTGAGTGGGAGATGGGAGCCTTGCACAGCTCCGCTCCGTCCGAGGCCTCCCTAAATGGTGCTTACAGACCGGACTGGAGCCAGCCCAGTCCGAGGCCTCCCTAAATGGTGCTTACACTCCGGACTGGGCTGAGCGGCCCAGTCTGAGGCCTCCCTAAATGGTGCTTACACTCCAGACTGGTGCTGCACCCCCGTCCGAGGCCTCCCTGAATGGTGCTTACAGACCGGACCGGCACTGAGGCACTCTGTGTCTCCGGTGTGCCTGGGGGTAGTGTCTGGCACTTTATGTGTTTCATGACACTCAGACCGCGCGTTGCCCTCGGGCCCGCGGTTCTGCGGGTGTACCCTGTGCTGGGGTCACCCTGGCTGACCGCCCTGTGTGTCACAGGGGCTGAGGCCGTAGGCTGCGGATGTGTGATATGTATTTGCAGTCTGTGTACAATGTATTTTACATTGTTTCCCGCCCTGCGGGCTCCAGCTCCCTCATGAGAAGGATGCTTGGAGGATGGGATGCAGCCCGTGCGGTGACGTCACCGCGGGGCGTGTGCGTGTGTTTCCCGCGTGTCTTCGGCGCCGCCCACAGTTTCTCTGTCGGCGGCCATCTTTACCCTCACTTCCCGGCTGGGAACTGTATGCAGCGTGCGTCTGCACTCCAAGAGGGGAGACCGGAAGACGGCGCGGAGGTCACACACACACACCGCTCCCTCATACCGCTTTACAGCGGTCGGTAAGCCACCGGGATCTCCGGTTTTATTGTCTGCAATTGGGCTTATCTACCCCTACTGTGGCCATGTCCTCAGTTAGGAAGCTTGCTGCTAAGGCGGCCGAGGCCACCGTTACATGTGCTACGTGCAATGGAACACTGGTGGAGGGGTCCTGCAATAACTGCGGACGCCCAGAGGCCCGGGCTGGCACTGCTGAGTCAGCAGCTCCGGTGCTATACCCCGAGGTTCAGGTGATCTCAGGGCCTTGGGAGACTCAGAACAGGATCAATGAATCTCTGTTGTCTCAGCTGTCCTCCATGTCGCAATCCCTGGAGGCACTTAATAGGAGACTGGATAGCCCAGCTACTCCTTCCAGTTACCCCCGGGTGTCTCCCTCTTCTGCTGTGAGACCCCTTAAGCGGGCTCGTCGTGAGGCTTCACCCGAGCTCCAGACTCTCTCTGAGGAGGAGCGTTCCTCTGATGGTGAGGAAGATGATGGGGGTTCGACTTTCGGGTCTGTATCTGTGTCTGAACCACCAGATGGGGTGGAGGATCTGGTGTCCTCTATCAACGAGACCTTACGTCTCGTGACACCCCCTGAGGAGGTGACGGTGCACCCGAAGGAGGTCTATCAATGGCTGCGGCCGGAGGCTAGACCAAGTGGCTCCTTTATGGACCATACTAATTTTGGAAGGGTGATTAGAGCCCCCAGGTTGCATCCTGGGCGGCGTTATGTCCGCAAACCCAAGGACAATCGCTTCCCCTTTCCCCAGGAGGTGCTTCAGGAGTGGTCGCAGTCCCCGAAGGTGGATGCTTCCATGACCAGGATTGCTGCACGCTCCCTTTTCTCTGCCTCTGATAGCTCCTCACTGAAGGATGCTACTGATAGACAGGTCGAGCAACTCGCCAAGTCTTCCTATGAGGCGGTGGGGTCGTCATTTGCCCCTAACTTTGCCACGGTCTGGACCTTACAAGCGATTACTACCTGCTTGGATGGTATCACTGACCTGGCAAGGTCCAGTCCAGAGGTCCTGGCACTTACCGAGAGGGCGAGGGCCTATGCGGACTACGCCAGAACGGCGACTCTGGAAACTGCCACTCGCTCAGCTGTGGCTTCGGCCAATGCTATAGCGATCCGCAGGTTGTTGTGGCTACGTCTGTGGGACTCAGATGCCACATCTAAGAAGATTCTGCAGAATCTTCCGTTCGCTGGTGACAGGCTTTTTGGCACAGAGCTGGACAAGCTAATTAAGGATTCTGCTGAGTCTAAAATACCGCAGAATAAACCTAAGCCACGGTATACCGTTAAGAGGAACCCAAAACAGTGGTCCTTTCGGTCCAGCTCACAGTCATCAGCACCGTCCGCTCGCACGGACCGAGGGGGCAAGCCCGCTTCTCAGTGGCGCTCTAAGAGTCGTCCAAAGAAGCCGGCGGGGGCAGCAGCTGCCACCCCCAAACCCGCCTCTACATGACTCGCTCTCTCTTCCTGCCTCCCCACAGGTGGGGGGCCGCTTGTCTCGCTTTCAGGACGAGTGGCTACTTCACGTTCCAGATCAGTGGGTTCGAGACGTGGTCTCGCGAGGTTACAGGATAGAGCTGACGTCAAAACCGATATCCCGATTCCATCGGTCGGTCCCCTCCCCAGAAAAAGCTCAGGCCTTTTCTTTGGTGTTGGAGGGACTCCGCAGAGACGGAGTGGTGGTCCCGGTGCCTTCCGGGGAGAGGTTCAGGGGTTTTTACTCCAACCTCTTTATCGTCCCAAAGAAGGACGGATCCTTCCGCCCGGTTCTGGACCTGAAGTTGTTCAACCGACACGTGCTGGTTCGGAAGTTCCGTATGGAATCACTGCGCTCAGTGATCGCGGCTGTGTCACAGGGGGACTTCTTGGCGTCCATAGATATCAGAGACGCTTACCTTCACGTGCCCATTGCACCGGCTCACCAGCGATGGTTGAGATTTGCAGTGGGGGAGGAACACTTCCAATTTGTGGCGCTGCCGTTCGGCTTGGCCTCGGCACCACGGGTGTTCACAAAAGTGATGGCCTCTATGATGGCTCTCCTGCACGTGCAGGGCCATGCCGTCATTCCCTATTTAGACGACCTGCTGGTCAGGGCGCCATCGGAACACCTCTGTCAAGCGAGCCTAGATGTGACCATGCGGTCTCTGGAACAATTCGGTTGGCTCCTCAATGTTCAGAAGTCAACCTTGGTTCCGACCCAGTCCTTGACTTATTTGGGCATGGACTTCAACACGTCCTCAGCCCTGGTGTCTCTGCCACAATCCAAACAGGTGGCGATCCGATCGGGAGTGCAAGCAGTGCTCCTGTCACCACAATCGTCCCTTCGTGGGTTGATGAAGCTGGTGGGTCGCATGGTGGCGGCGATAGAGGCGGTGCCGTTTGCACAATTTCGCCTCCGTCCTCTCCAGCTGGAGATACTACGCAGGTGGGACAAGAGGACGATCTCACTGAATCGGCTGGTGACGCTGTCACAACCGACCCGAGATTCCCTGCAGTGGTGGCTTCAACCACATCACTTGTCGCGGGGGCCGGTCCTTCATCAAACCGTCATGGTTAGTGGTGACCACCGACGCCAGTCTGAAGGGCTGGGGTGCGGTGTTCTTACACCACAGGGCCCAAGGCCTCTGGACTCTGTCGGAGTCGGCATTACAGATCAACGTGCTGGAGATCAAGGCGATCTATCTAGCACTCCTGGCCTTTCAGAGATTCCTCTCAGGACATCCCATCCGGGTTCAGTCCGACAACGCGACGGCCGTCGCTTATATAAATCATCAAGGAGGAACCAGGAGTGCAGAGGCTCTGGCCGCAGTCCACCGCATTCTATCCTGGGCGGAGGACAACAACTGCCTGATCTCCGCAGTTCACATCCCAGGGGTCGAAAACTGGGAGGCCGACTATCTGAGCAGGCAGGGGATGGACGCCGGAGAGTGGGCCCTTCATCCAGACGTCTTTCGAGACATCTGCAGCAGATGGGGCACTCCGGACGTGGATCTGATGGCCTCACGGCTGAATCATCAGGTTCCGCAATACATGGCGAGGTCATGGGACCCCCAGTCGTTGGGAGCGGACGCCCTGATCTTGACTTGGTCCAGATTCAATCTACCATATGTGTTCCCTCCTATGGCTCTGATTCCCAGGGTGCTGTGGAAAATCAGGTCGGAATGCAGGGTAGCCATTCTAGTGGCTCCAGACTGGCCCAGGAGGTCCTGGTATCCGGACCTGTGGCAACTGTCAGGCGGACACAGGTGGGCTCTTCCAGAACGCGCAGATCTTCTCGCGCAAGGCCCATTCTTCCACCTCAATTCCAAGGCCCTCAGATTGACTGCATGGCTCTTGAGGCCTGGCTGCTGACATCCAGGGGGTTCTCCCCTACAGTGGTTGCCACTATGAATCGGGCTAGAAAGCCAGTTTCCAGGAAAATGTACCACAGGACGTGGAAAATCTTTTTTACCTGGTGTGCCTCTGGGGGCCGGTCCCCGTGGCCCTTGTCCATCCCGACATTGTTGGCATTCCTACAGTCGGGTTTGGAGTTGGGATTATCCCTTGGCTCCTTAAAGGGTCAGGTCTCAGCACTTTATGTGCTGTTTGACAGACGATTGGCGCTTCTCCCGAAGGTCCGTCAATTTCTGCAGGGGGTGTCGCGGATGGTTCCACCCTACAAGAGACCTCTGGATCCGTGGGACCTTAACATGGTCCTGGCGGCATTGCAAAAACCGCCATTTGAGCCTCTGAGGGAGGTTTCCCTTTCTCGTCTGTCCCAGAAGGTGGCTTTTCTGGTGGCGATTACATCTCTGAGGAGGGTCTCAGAATTGGCTGCACTATCGTGCAAGTCTCCCTTTCTGGTGGTTCACCAAGACAAGGTGGTGTTGCGTCCACGGCCGGAATTCTTGCCAAAGGTGGTTTCAACGTTTCACCTGAACCAGGAGATTGTTCTCCCATCATTTTGCCCCGCTCCCGTTCATCAGGTTGAGCGCGACCTCCATACTCTGGATCTCGTGAGAGCTATACGCATTTATGTGTCCAGAACCGCCTCCTTTAGGAGTTCGGATTCTTTGTTTGTTCTTACGACAGGTCGCTGTAAGGGGTCCGCGGCTTCAAAGTCAACCTTAGCCAGGTGGATTAAGGCTTCCATTCAAGAGGCTTACCGGTCTTCTGGTTTGCCTCTCCCGGTGGGATTGAAGGCTCACTCTACCAGAGCCGTAGGTGCCTCATGGGCCTTGCGACATAGAGCATCTGCTCTACAGGTGTGTCAGGCGGCCACTTGGTCCAGCCTACACACTTTCTCTAAGCACTATATGGTGCATGCCCATGCCTCTGCGGATGCAAATTTGGGCAGGCGGGTTCTACAGGCGGCGGTTGCCCACCTTTAAAGGGGAACCATGTTATCCGTCTTGTTGAGGAACTCTTCCCGCCCTGGGGTATTGCTTTAGGACATCCCCATTGTCTGGGTCTCCCATTATGATGACCAGAAAAAAGAGAATTTTGTTTACGTACCGTAAATTCTTTTTTCTTTAATCATCAATGGGAGACCCAGTACCCACCCAGTTGTTCCTTTGCTTGTTTTGCATTGGCTCTGTTCTCTGTTGAGACAGTGTTTGCCGGGTTGTTGAACCGTTTGTGCACGGTGTTCTTCCCGAGGTTTCGGGTGTGGTTTATTTTCCTCCTCGCAGCTTGTAGACCAAACTGAGGATGTTCCCTGCGGTAGGGGTTTATAAGCGGAGGGGGCGGTGTCTACAAACTTGTAGTACCTAGTGTGACCTCCGGAGGGCAGTGCCCTAAACCCCATTGTCTGGGTCTCCCATTGATGATTAAAGAAAAAAGAATTTACGGTACGTAAACAAAATTCTCTTTTTTGATCGCTTAAGCGATATCGGGCAAGATATCGTTGCATGTAATCAAGCGATTTACGATGTTAAATCGCTTGATCGTGACATCGCTGATCTGAGGTCCGGTTCTCAGATCTAGCGATGAACGATGCCACGATCTGCTTCATCGTGGTGTATAACACCACGATGAACGATCTCCCAGCGGCAGAGCCTATGCTGGGAGATGGTAACTATGGTACACGTCGGGTAACTAAGCGACGCGCGGCCCTAGTTACCCGATGTGTACCATAGTAACGAGCGAGATCGCGGCTCCGCATCGCTGGTGAGTCTGTGTGACATCTCACCAGCGATGTGAGCGATATTGTAAGCGATTGCGCGTGCACGTGATCGCTTACAATATCGCTAAAGATATCTGTGCGTGTGACGGCCCCCTAAGATTGTCATCTACAGTAGAAGTGTCCTCAGCAGCAATGTGAATGTTCCTGGAGAACTCAGTGACCTGACTGAGGTACTGTTATTTGGAGGAGTAAGGCTGCCTTCACATTAGCGTTTGTAAACGCTGCGTACCGAACGCAGCCAAACGCTTGCGCACTGCGGTCCTATGTTTAACATGGGAACGCATGTGCCTGCGTTTGGCTGCGTTCAGATGCGCACAATTTGTGCGCACTCTGAACGCAGCTTGTTGCATTTTTTGTGCGGTCATGGGCGCTTGTTTTACCCGTAAGCGCCCGCAAGCGCACAAACAATGCATGGATCTCAATGGATCCGCAGGAGAACGCTGCGGATCCCATTGAAATCTCTCCCGGTTGCCGCCGGTGATCACCGGCGGCCACTGGGAGATCATGCAGAGCCGCCACTGATCTCCCGCCAGTGTCAGCGGGGAGATACAGCTGATCTGACAGCTGTTTAAATAGGCGATGTCGGCGCATGAGATTTGAAGCAGCGCTCAGCTGTTTCTTATCTCCCGCACTGATATCACCCTATCCGGTGTCAGCGCGGGAGATTTAAACAGCTGTCAGATCAACTGTTCTCCCCGGTGACACCGGCGTAAGATCAGCTGTGCCGGGAGGAGAAAATCTCTGCCACTGATCTCCTCCTCCTGGCCGCCCCCAGAGGCAGCTGATTGGCTGCCGGGGCACCATAGTAATGTGAACGCATGCAGAGATTCTCTGCTGCGTTCACATGATTATGGGCTGCGTTTGCGTCTGCATGCCCTCTGCATGCAACGTTTTTGGATCCGGCAGAAAAATCCCACTTCTCCCGGATTCATCCGGCGAGATGGCAGCCGGATGGCAGATAACTGCCATCCGGCTCCATCTGGCCCCATAGTACACTATGGGGCCAAAACCCGGTCCGGAGCTGTCACCCCTGACAGCCCGGACCGGATCACGCCGCAGTGTGAAGCCAGCCTAAGGCTGGCTTCACACTGCGGTCAGGTCATGTCAGATCAGATCAGGTTTTGTGTTTCAAAACCAGGAGAGGAACTTGCAGAGAAAAAGTATAATTGAAAGATTGACACCTGTTCTAGGTTTTGGAGTCACTCCTGGTTTTGGCACACAAAACCTGACCTGACCTGATCTGACCTGACCGCAGTGTGAAGCCAGCCTAAGTGTGCATGCACACGATCAGTGAATGCAGCGTTTTGGACGCAGCGTTTTGCTGCTCACTATGCTTACCGCTCATTCTCACTATGCTTCTCCCCTCCGCAGCGTTCTTTCAGCTGCGATGTGGGTTGCCAAATTTTCACATCTCCGCATTTTCATTTCATGCTGTGGAGTCCAAAGCGGTCACCATCAGCTGCACGCAGGGAGAAGCCGCCTTGCACCCACTGTAAATGGTGAGTACAGGGCGGCTGTAATTGCCCTGCGGGCACCTGCAGGTCCGTAGGCATTGCGTCCAAGACGTAGCGCCTCCGGGCCATGAGCACATAACCTAATTGAGTACTGGTATTAAGGCTACGTTCACACATTGCACATTTTTTGCGCTTTTTTTATGCAGTTGCACTTTTTTACGTGCATATGTGGCAATAAGCG